>CP094635.1:17350194-17886676 GCA_023657505.1 Camelina hispida | reverse complement strand
GTGGTCGATGCTAAGTCCTGTTTTGTGATGACGGTGTTGATTGTTGTGTGATGATTACTGATACTCTATTGCTTGTGTGTATAGCCCAAGATGGGAGGATTGCCTTACTGAGTGTTTGTAAAATACTCATGCATTGCAATATGTGTTTCAGGTGTAAAGGCAAAGTGTGATCGTGGAATCCAGGCAATGAAGAGGAGGATGTTCTAGGGACTCGGTTTTATGTTGTCGACATTGCTAGGTTGCTAGAGTTGAGTCATTAGAACATTGCTAGGTTGCTGGTTCTATGATTTCTTATTTGGTTGTGGATACTGTTTATGTTGGAATATTGTTATATTTTATTATTGGATTGTATTTGGTTATTGGTATTGATTTCCATAATGAAGTGTGGATGTGATAGGGTATTTAATTACTAGTTGTAGTTTATATTATATTATATTTATTATTAAAAAAAAAAGGCCGGTCCTTTCATTTTGGTATCAGAGCCCTTACGGTTCTAGGTTTGGGTTCACTAGGCTTTGTGCTGTAGATGTTTGGGATTGCATGTCTAGATTGATTATGTGAGTTAGTCAATTGTGTGTGGCATGGAGTCCTAGAACATCCTCTTCGAGCCTATTGGTGATTCCACGGTGAGTTTCTATTTCGTGTTAAATAGTAATTGTTTGCTTAGCCTTCTGTTCATGGTAGTGCAGATGGTTAGAGAGGATGTTGTTGCTGGAGGCGTGGTCGCGGTCGTGGTAGGGGAGGAGTCCCAGTGGTTAGTGAGACCGAGGACCAGAGTGTGACAGCTGAGGGTGTTGGCGAGTCGCAGGGTGTTCCGGGGATTCAGTGAGTGTGGCCGGAGGGGGCGGTGTTGATGCTCCAGTGGTCGGTGATGCTAGGGTCCCGGGTGTGGAGCCCCAGCGGGTGGAGTCCCTGGTGTTGACTTTGCGGCTTTGCTAGCACAGGTGTGGAGCGGTTACCACCTGTACCGGCTCGGCTCGGGTAGTGCCACCAGTGGTGGCGGAGGAGCGGCAGCCAGTGGCTGTGGATGTGGGGTCCATGCTCGTTATCTCAACATGTTGTCAGAGATGGGCAAGTTGCGTACTGAGCAGTTTCAGGAGGTGTAGATCCTACTGCTGGATGCGTGGAGGACGAGAGTGGAACGTAATTCCACACTCTGAGATGTCCTAAGGAGTTCTGGGTGGACATAGGGGTCTACTTTTGAGTGGTGATGCTGAGTTGTGGTGGAGATCTGTGGCTGCTAGGAGGGTGCAGCGGAGATGACTTGGGCTGACTTCGTTTTGGAGTTCAACCGCAAGTATTTTCCAGGCATTGGATCGTTTGGAGGTGCAGTTCCTTCAGTTGTCTCAGGGGACACGGTCAGTGCGGGAGCTGGATTTGGAGTTCAGTCGACTTCGTGTTATGGGGTCGGGCTATGGAGTATGAGGCTCAGATCAAGAGGTTTTTAGGGCTCTACGTGATGATTTGAGAGTTCACTGTAGAGGGCGGAGTTATGCTACGCGTGCAGAGCTGGTTGAGACTGCAGCAGAGATTGAGGAGGATATCCGGGCGCAGTCAGTGGCGGTACTCCAGCAGTTCAGCCTAGTAAGGCTCAGCAGCAGAGTGGTTCTAGCAGGGCGGTAGGCATGCTCAGGGAACCAAGAGGAAGTGGGAGGCTACGCAGAGGCCGAGTGGTGCTGGTTGCTTCGGTTATGGAAGCAAGGATCACAAGGTTGCTAGTTGTCCCAAGAGGAGTGTTCCGACGCGGGCCTCGGGTATGTTATCATTGTAGGGAGGCAGGGCACATCAGGCCTTTGTCCCAAGTTGCAGCCGGTAGCAGTGGCAGCGTTGCAGCAGGTGCAGCCTGGAGGTCAGCAGGTGGCACGGATTGAGCAGACGCCACGTGCTTACACGACAGCAGACTGGTGAAGCTAGTGCCAGGCGATCACAGGTATAATTTCTGATACTTAAACTTTGTGAATTTTTAGTAGGTACAGATTTTGTGTTTTCCTGTGATAAAGTGTTAGGTTCTCAACACATGAGGTTTGTGTAGGGACCTTGTTGGTGGGCGGGTTTAAGTCCCACGTTATGTTTGATTCTGGAGCTTCTCATAGCTTCATTACCCCGAGTGTGCAGAGTGTGCGGGAATCGAGGGGATCCCGGGAGCGTGAGGAGTTGTTAGAGTTGCTGGAGGCAAGTTCCTGAGAGTTATTGGACGAAGAGGTTGATATTCAGATCGCAGAGTCGAGGCCAGCGGATTTGCTTATCAGTCTAGTGGAGTTGTATGATGTTATTCTCGGGATGGATTGGTTGCATCGGCATATGGTACATTTGGATTGCTATCAGGGTAGAGTGGAGTTCTAGCATCCAGGAGGGAAGTTGGTTTTTCAGGGTATTAGACCGACTTCGGGGAGTCTCGTGATCTCAGCCATTCAGGCTGGGAAGATGATCGAGAAGGGCCGTGAGGCTTATCTGGTTGTTATATCTATGCCAGAGTCAGTGGGGAAGTCTACGGTTAGCGGTATTCCAGTAGTAGAGGAATTTGAGGATGTGTTTCAGTCTTTTAGGGATTACCACCATCTCGGTCGGATCCTTTACCATTGAACTGGAACCGGGACGACACCGTTATCCAAGGCTCCTTACAGAATGGCTCCAGCAGAGATGGCAGAGCTGAAGAAGCAGCTAGAGGATTTGTTGAGTAAGGGATTCATCCGTCCTAGTGTATCACCGTGGGGAGCGCCGGTGTTGTTCGTGAAGAAGAAGGATGGGAGTTTCAGGTTATGCATTGATTAACGGGGTTTGAACCGGGTCACTGTGAAGAACAAGTATCCTCTTCCTAGAATCGATGAGTTGTTGGATCAGTTGAGGGGTGCTGCTTGGTTCTCTAAGGTAGATCTGGCGTCGGGTTATCATCAGATACCGATAGATGAGGCAGATGTGAGGAAGACTGCTTTCAGGACGAGGTATGGGCATTATGAGTTTGTGGTGATGCCTTTCGGGTTGACTAACGCACCAGCAGCGTTTATGAGATTGATGAACAGCGTATTTCAGGAGTTTCTGGATGTGTCTGCCATCATTTTCATCGACGATATCCTGGTTTATTCTAAGAGTCCTGAGGAGCATGCAGTGCATTTGAGGGCAATTATGGAGAAGCTGCAGGAGCAGAAGTTGTTTGCTAAGTTGAGCAAGTGCAGTTTCTGGCAGCGTAAGATGGGCTTTCTGGGTCACATTGTTTCTGCAGAGGGGGTTTCTGTGGATCCAGAGAAGATTCAGGCTATCAGGGATTGGCCTAGACCGCAGAATGCCACAGAGATCAGGAGTTTCCTTGGATTGGCAGGTTACTACAGGAGATTTGTGCAGGGGTTTGCAAGCCGAGCACGTCCTATGACTAAGTTGACAGGGAAGGATGTTCCTTTTGTCTGGTCAGAAGAGTGTGAGGAAGGCTTTGCAAGCTGAAGGAGATGTTGACTACTGCGCCAAGTTGGCTTTGCCTTAGGGAGAACCCTATGTGGTTTATACAGATGCATCTAGAGTTGGTTTGGGGTGTGTTCTGATGCAGCATGGGAAGGTGATTGCTTATGCTTCGCGGCAGTTGCGGGTGCATGAAGGCAACTATCCTACTCATGATTTGGAGATGGGTGCTGTATTGCCCTGAAGATTTGGAGATCTTATCTTTATGGTGCAAAGGCAGGTGTTTACAGATCATAAGAGCCTAAAGTATATATTCACTCAGCCTGAGTTGAATTTGAGGCAGAGGTGGATGGAGCTTGTGGCAGATTATGATTTGGAGATAGCCTATCACCTGGTAAGGCTAACACGGTTGCAGATGCTCTGAGTCGGAAGAGGGTAGCTTCGGCTCAGGAGCAGGAGATGGAGTCTGGTAGGAGAGATCAGTGCTTTGAGCTTGTGTGCTGTTTCACTGGAACCGTTGGGTTTGGAAGCAGTTGACAGAGCAGATCTTGAGTAGGGTGCGGTTGGCACAGGAGAAGGATTTGGGGCTGGTGAATGCCTCAAAGGATGTTGATTCAGAGTATCGGGTCTCAGATAATGGTACTATTTGGTGCACGGTCGGGTTTGTGTGCCCAAGGATGAGGAGTTGAGACTGAGATTCTAGAGAGGCTCATGCGAGCAAGTTATCCATTCATCCAGGAGCGACTAAGATGTACCGTGACCTCAAGAGGTATTATCATTGGGTCGGGATGAAGAAGGATGTAGTGGGTCGCGAGGTGCGATGTGTGCCAGCTAGTGAAGGCTGAGCATCAGGTTCCTGGCGGTTTACTGAAGAGTTTACCCATTCCTGAGTGGAAGTGGGATATGATTACCATGGATTTGTGGTAGGATTGCCAGTGTCACGGACTTTGATGCTATCTGGGTCATTGTGGACCGGTTGACTAAGTCAGCACATTTTCTGGCCATTAAGAAGACTGATGGAGCAGCGGTCTTGGCTAAGAAGTATGTGAGAGAGATAGTCAGATTGCATGGGGTGCCAGCGAGCATTGTGTCTGACAGAGATTCTAAGTTCACTTCGGTTCTGGCAGGCCTTTCAGGCAGAGATGGGCACTAAGGTGCATATGAGTACAGCTTATCATCCCCAGACAGATGGACAGTCTGAGAGGACGATCCAGACGTTGGAGGATTTGCTGAGGATGTGTGTTTTTGATGGTGGCCATTGGGCAGATCACCTGAACCTGGTAGAGTTTGCTTACAACAACAGCTATCAGGCGAGTATTGGTATGGCTCCTTATGAGGCCTTGTATGGTAGGCCGTACACCGTTATGCTGGACTTAGGTGGGGGAGAGGAGCATGTACGGGGCAGATTTTGTTCAGAGACCTCGAGAAGATTCGAGTTCTCAAGCTGAACATGAAAGAGGCTCAGGATAGGCAGAGGAGTTATGCTGATAGGAGAAGGAGAGATCTTGAGTTTCAGGTAGGAGACAGAGTGTACCTCAAGATGGCCATGTTGCGGGGTCCGAACAGGTCATTGACTGAGACTAAGTTGAGTCTGAGGTATATGGGTCCGTTCAGAGTGATTGAGCGAGTCGACCAGTGGCATATAGACTGGAGTTACCTGAGGTTATGCGTGCTTTCCACAAGGTATTCCATGTGTCTATGTTGCGGAAGTGTCTCCGTGAGGATGATCAGTTGTTGGCTAAGATTCCTGAAGATCTTCAGCCTAACATGACTTTGGAGGCGAGACCAGTGAGGGTTCTCGAGAGGAGGATCAAGGAACTTCGGAAGAAGAAGATTCCTTTGATGAGAGTCCTTTGGGACTGTGATGGTGTGGAGGAGTAGACTTGGGAGCCTGAGGCGAGGATGAAGGCAAGGTTTAAGAAGTGGTATGAGAAGCAACCACAACTTGAGCTTGCCTAGTCTGGTTCCGTCTGTAATCCGTGGCTGGAGCGGGAATGAAGTATTCCAGCCCATCTCTCTTGTTACTCGGTCGCTTGGGGTGGTTGGTTGTGCGACTCAGTAACAAGATGAGGTGGTGCTCGGGGTACAAAGTTTCCATGAGGCGGGGTTTGGGGAAAGTTTCCCGAAATAGAAGTTTCCCTGAAGTGGAAATGTTCCAGAAATGGAAAGTGCTATTTATGGAAAGCTTTCGGGAGAGAGAATTTGTCCATTGTAGCGGTGGGAAGCCTTGGAAGGGGCTTTTGTGGCCTTTGTGGCGGACTTTCGAGTCAGTGCGCCTGTGTGTGGCGGTCTTTTGGACAAGGTGTGGCCTTTGTGACGGGCTTGTTAGCCAGTGTCTTTGTGACGGTCCTCTTTAGGACATTTGTGTGGCCTTTGTGGCGGTCCTCTTTAGGACATTTGTGTGGCCTTAGTGGCGGTCCTTTTTAGGACATTTGTTTGGCCTTTGTGGCGGGCTGTTTAGCCAGAGTGTCTTTGTGACGGTCCTTCGGGACAGATGGCCTTTGTGGCGGACTGTTTAGCCAGAGTGTCTTTGTGACGGTACTTTGGGATAGATGGCCTTTGTGGCGGGCTGTTTAGCCAGAGTGTCTTTGTGACAGTCCTTCGGGACAGATGGCCTTTGTGGCGGGCTGTTTAGCCAGAGTGCCTTGGTGGCGGTCCTCTTTAGGACATTTTGTTTGGCCTTGGTGGCGGTCCTCTTTAGGACATTTTGTTGGCCTTTGTGGCGGCCTTTGCGGCGTGTATATGATCCTTGTGTGGTCATGAGGTATTCCAGTGAGGGGATATGTGGTTGGTAGGACATTGAGATGTTTTACGCGAGCCACGGGAGGGAAACCTGGATAGGGATAGGACTCAGACGTGTTCAGAATCATTTGCTCGCGGCTCTTGGAGGACTTTGGTTCTCCTAGTACTGCCATATTTGGAGACTTTGTTGCTTTGGAGTATGGTTGGTATATCGACTTCGGACGACGGTCCGGAGGCGCGCTGTAGGGTGACGACCCGAGAGACGAGTTGGATTTTTCCTTGTATATTATGGCATGCGGGCTTAGGCCCGATGAGGAGCCAACATTGGCATGCAGACTTAGGTCTGATGAGGAGCCAATGAAACTCAAGGTTTAGGCCGATGAGAAAAAGGAAAGTCCAAAAGTCGAGAGCAAATGACGCCTGGAGCGTGAGTCTATCGCCTAGAGGTGACCTTCTGTAGATCAGTCGGAGGAGTGCGGGCCGTGGAGACGGTTGCACGGGAGTCCTTGGCTGATGGTTGTTTGGGATTCGAGGACGAATCCAGTTTGGTGGGGGAGAATTGTAACATCCGTGAACCGGAATTCCGGTTTGGGATGTGTATCGATCGATGCAGTAGGAGCATCGATCGATGCTGGCTCAATTCTGTGCGTTTTGACTTAAGTCAAACGCTGCGTTTTGGGGTTAGGGAAAACCCTTAGATGCGAGTTTTGTCCAATTCGTGTTGTTTGGCCGATTTTTGAGAAAAAACGAGAGAGAGAAAGGGTTCTTGAGAGTTTTTGGAGTTTTCTTGGAGTTTTGGTGCGTTCCTGTAGAGATCTGTAGCTGGGATCGTTGTAGGAGCTTCCTAGAGGCTTGTTCTTGGGTGTTTGTTGTTCAGATTCGTCTTGGCACAGGTAAGTGCAGGACCATGGCTTATCTAAGCTAGAGAATTCAGTGATTTGCTTGTTGTTTGTTGTTAGACGTATTAGGTTGTGGTTATGGACGTTAGGAAGCTTTCTTGTGGCTTGGGATTGAGTTTTGTGGTTGTAGGAACGAAATCCGGCGAGAAGCTTCGGAGAAATCACGGTGCTCGACGTTGCGTCGATCGATGCATACTTTGCATCGGTCGATGCAAGTGCGAGGATGGCGCGATGAACTTTAGGGTTTTTCGTGTGCGTCGAGCATGCGTCGGTCGATGCAGACTGGGTATCGGTCGATGCAAGTTATACTTGCGTCGATCGATGCAGCTTCTGTATCGATCGATGCTTCTCCAGTTGGCATCGGTCGATGCTAGTGTGGCATCGGTCGATGCTAAGTCCTGTTTTGTGATTGACGTGTGTTGATTGTTGTGTGATGATTACTGATACTCTATTGCTTGTGTGTATAGCCCAGTAGATGGGAGGATTGCCTTACTGAGTGTTTGTAAAATACTCATGCATTGCAATATGTGTTTGTGGTGCAGGTAAAGGCAAAGTGTGATCGTGGAATCCAGGCAATGAAGAGGAGGATGTTCTAGGGACTCGGTTTTATGTTGTCTGGCATTGCTAGGTTGCTAGAGTTGGGTCATTAGAACATTGCTAGGTTGCTGGTTCTATGATTTCTGTTATTTGGTTGTTGGATACTGTTTATGTTGGAATATTGTTATATTTTATTATTGGATTGTATTTGGTTATTAGTATTGATTTCCGCTATTGAATGTGTTTGTGGATAGGTGGCTAGTGGGTATGGGACCACTAGTTGTAGTTTATATTATTATATTATATTTATTATTTATTATTAAAAGAAAAGGTCGGTCCTTTCAGGAGGCCTATCAGCTTATGCAATGTTTGGTATAAAATTGTCTCGAAGGTTTTGTGTCAGCAGTTGCATACATTCTTGCCAAATTATTGTAATGCTCAATATGAAAATATGAAAATTCCTCACAAATAACTCGCACAACCCTCGCAATTTTGCGAAGTATTAGGGATAATGTTTTCTGTAGCAAATTTGTGAGACGTATTAGTGATAATGGCATAATGCCTTTATAAACATAAATTCTATAAATTCTGAAATATTTCTTTAAAAACGCATCCACCTCTAAGAATGGTGAATTGACATGAACTTGAGAAGCATCAAATGAAATGGATAAACTTTTGGTACATTGAATAATAATAATTGTATAGTTATAAGCATATTCAATCTGACATAATTCAATATATATATATATATATATATATATATTACCTTTCTAGGTTTTGGTCTTAGCAAAAGTATTCATGTAGATAACCATTATCCTATCTGAGTTGGCACAAGCTCTGTAAACCCTTCCTGCAAATGATCCACACATGGTACATGGCAGTCTGATAACATTATTTGTTATTTTTGTTATTGACTTAATACGTTCAGCCAACAATATTGGAAACTATAAGATTTAGTAAACTTACGTTTCGTCCCTCATTTCAAAATCATGCTTATTAGTTGGTTTATTGTTAGTCTCTGCTCGCCATGATTTGTTGAATCGTACTTAGAATAATTGTTGTAATATTCTGACTGGTTCACCAAATCTTTCGTCATTGTTGCATGAATTTTAACACCCTGAGAAAAAAACAACAAATAGTAAGAAAAATAATAAACAGATTAAATGAAATGAGAGAATGAGTGTTCTTTACTTGGTCATCCGAAAAAAATCAATTCTAGAATTTCTCCGGTGGTGTTTGTGTATTGTCGCCATGAATTGAGAACCTTAACCTGAACTCATCAAGCTGGTTTGTAATGATGTATTTCTCTTATATAAGCAAATGCAACAATCAGCGTGTTTGGAAGAAGGTGAGATTAAAAGTGTTGATTAGCAAGTTTGCAATATATTTATGGGATTCGATTTGTTTTGATTTAGGGAAGATGTTAAAGGTATAAACTGCAAACTAGATTTTAACCGGCAGTATACCGCAGGATTATTTTTTTACTAATATCATTAAATATCAAGTTGTTATTGTTAGTTAATTTTATAAGTCTTTTTTTTATGTTTAAGAGTGTATAGTTGTATTTTGATTGTTACTCCTACGATTTAATTTATGGTATACAACATAATAATTTGTTTTTGTTATAAATTAATTTATAGTATTAATATCCTTTTATAATGTTAAGTTGTACTTGTTTGTTTATAATAATTATGTATATAGAAGTGTCAAACAGGCCGGTCCATATTTTTTTTCTTGGACCGCTGTGGGTCAACCCGCTAAGATCACGATCGTTAAATTGGAAAGTAATCTCTAATACATTTATTCATCAAAACAATTTCTCAAAAACCCTTCAATGGTAAAAAGACAATATTACTCTTAATGAAGATTGTTAAAGGTTAAATATAATTAAATCGGTAAATGTTCAACGAAAAACATAATAGCTCAGTGGTTGCGAGTTCCATGCGCACCCGCGCGCCCAGAGTTCGAATCCCACTATGTGGGGTACAACTAGGGTGCAACTGGTACAACTAGGGTGCGACGGGTATAACTAAGATGTGTTGGGTACAACTGGAGGTACAACTAAGAGATATCCATTACAACTGGATGTAGTTGTACGTTCAATTTTCTTTTCAAAATTGTTAGAGGGTAGTTTCGTCATTTCATTAAAGAAGGGGGTAGTGAGAATAAGTGGAGGTGATGCAGAAAAGAATTTCTGGTATAGGGGCACCAGAGAATTAAATACACAATTTATGCCTAAGCATGTCTCCGACCTATTTCTATTAATTATTCTTTAAAAATTTAGTGGCAAATAAACAAAAAAAAACTTATAATATTGATATTTTGTAAATATCTTAATTGTTATAAAATATATTTCCTCACATTATTAGATATTTCACATATTATATTTACATAATTATGTAAAAATATTATTTATATATAATATGTTTATTTTAATCATATATTTGTAGTTTTCGGGATGACCTGCCAAAACGCAAACGTACTTTGATAAAACCCGTAATCTGCATAGACTTAACTGTGAGGACCGTCTTTTAACGGTATACCGCAGGTCGTAGTGATGGGTCCAATAATCACAATTGAAAAATCTAAAAATTATTTCACCTTTGAAATTTCAAAAATAAACCGAGAGAAACAGAGATCAAGATTGGCGTTGCAGCCTAGCTGCCCGCTAGGATTTCTATTATGAAACCAAAAACATTATAGTTGTAGATTAAATATTTTAAATTAACAGAGGAACTCTTTTAATTTTCTATATATTGAAGATGAGAAATCTGAAGGAATTTTTAAAATTAAAAATTTGAAATAATTAAATAAAACTGATTGAAACGAATATAGATTAGTTTTGCAGAAAATTAGAATCAAAAGTGGAGATAATTTAGGAACAGAAGTCAAGATTTCTGGATAGATAGGAGGATATACCCGATTCACTTACCTATTTTTGCATATTTCGATTTTATCTTTTAATTTTTTAAAAATACTTTAATAATAATAGTATTGGTTGTAAATACATTCAAACTCCAAGAATTTAATAAAATTGCTACAAAAATATTAATATAGATATATTCGATTTTAGTAACTTTACTTCGTTGATGAAATAATTTAAATGTAACTGTTGAATTTCTGTTTGCCAATAAGTATTATATAGGAATATTGAATTATGGATAATTAATGCAGATTAATTGATTGTGATATCTTTGGAAAAATAGATTATTTATTTTCTATATAGTTTGATAGTTTACGCTATATTTTTGGGATGTTTACCATCATAATTTGATTTGATGAGATTATGTTTGATTAACTGCATATAATTAGTATATATTTTATTTAGATTTCCGTTTTTGTTTATTTTGGGATATAGATCCGTGTATACATATATTTTGCATTTATTAGTCGGATCTGTTTCTTCTCCTATCTTAACAATTAACAAGCAAGATCCAGTTAGTGTAATTGAGTTTCAATTTTTTATAAAAACCGATCCGCCGATAATTAAGATTACATAATTAACCTTAATGAGTTTTGAAAAAATGTTTTACAAGGAAAACAACCGTGAAAATTGTTTGAGAAAAAAGAGGATGACACAAAAATGTAATACAAAAATGTTAAAATAGACTACAAAATTTAATAGTTTAAAAATGTTAGGATAGATTAAAAATGTAAGTCAATGACTCAAATATTAGGTGTGATAAAATTGTTACCGAAAACCTCATGTCAATGATAAAAAAAAAATGTTTCCTCTTTTACTAAAAAACTAGGTATTGATCCGTGGAAAACCACTGAATTTTTTTTGATGAAAATTTGTAAAAAATTTATTTTGTTATTTATAATAGTTTGTGAATAAAAATGCTATAGTTGTGAATAGAGCCGGCGTGGAGATAAACTAGGCTACAAGCCAGGGAGGAGATTCGAACCTAGGAACTACAAACTCAACATTGACTGATTTAACCACTAGACCATAAGATAATCCTTGAAAAATTGGACGAAAAATAACTAATTATTAGCGGCCGCTTTGCTTGCTTGGCCTTGTGGCCGGCTCGTGAAGTAAGTAAAAATATATAACTAACATATAAAAAGAGAAACTAAACATAGCTAGTGAAGGTTCTGAAAAACCTCTTGAAAACAACATTCATTGTTTTTTTCTGTGACTTTCTTTCTGTAATAAGCACCATCAAGCATTGAATATATTTAAATCTCAACTTAGTTTTATTTTCCTAAAGAACGGTGGCTAAAAGAAAAATATAAATTTTTAAAATAGATAAGATACTATATCTATATCTTTTATTTTTTATTTATTAATTATTAAAATCTAAACCGCTAAACAGAACTATTATATATAATATTCGATTTGATTTTTGATAAAAAAATTTAACACGTGCTGGAAAAGTTGTTTGATAAAATTTGTGGTTATATAGATTTTATCCAATTAGATTTTTAAAATCTTAGCTTTTAATTTTTTTTAAGTACGAATTAGTTTTGATTCTAATAATTTTTTTTTTACAATTCATTTTATTTTATATGTCCCCAATTTTCATTTTTAAGTAATCTTAATTAAGTTTTTCTAATTGCAATTAAATGTAATTTTTACATTTTTTGAGGTTAGTTTCATATTTGTACTTCACAATTAATATAGTAAGATACTAGTTACTTAAAACAGAAAAGTCAAATTAAATCATAAAACCAAAGGTGTGTGAAATATAAATATAATAAGTATTTCAAAGTCAAAAACACATCTTACCATATAAACAAATGAAGATGTGTACATAAATACATGAATCCGAACATTCTACATTTGTCAAAGGTTTTGAACTATATATTTGTATTTCATATGCTAAAATCGAAAAAAATATCAAACAAACACACATCAAAAGAAAAAGGATCAAAATGTCTTCATCAGGAAAATTTGTTTTTCTTGTGTTCTTATGTCTGGTTGTTCTCTCCATCCCAAGTATGCAAAATTCCTTTAAAAGTTTGTGTATTCTATTTAATAACGCATGCATATATATAGTCTATGTCTATCACCATAGTATAGTCTTTTATATTGCATAGTATTGTCATTATACTGATTTCTTAAAACCAATATAAGTTTCAGGATCCACAAAAGCAAAACATATAGATGGAAGGAAGCCTCTGTTGATAGGTTCTTGCATAGAGTTTCCAACAGCAAAATGCAACAAGACATGCATTGAATCACACTTTTCTGGTGGAAAATGCGTTCATGTTGGGCAAAGCCTTGACTTTGTATGTGTCTGTTTTTTTTAATATCTGATATAATATATATTTAAGATATTTCATGAGTGTTATAATTATTTTAATGAATTAGGTTGCGATAGAAATACAAAATTTGTTCAGATTATTTCATTAATGCAACTCCTTAAAAAAAAAACCTTTGCTGCAAATGCATTTTGATATATACTTCAGTTACAAATGCAGAACATATCTTCATTCAATAAATTGAATCGGTCAAGTTTGTAATTGCCATCTTAATGTAAACCAATCGAAAAAACAAAGAACAAAAAAGAGTTAACCAACAAATTGAAAATATTGAATATTTCGTTCCTATAATCAACTTGAATTGCAAACTTGATGAGTGTAGAATCTACAAAAAGTTTTGATTGTTTTTTAAGAATATTTTTACGTTTTCATAGAAAATCATGCATCAAGGGGATATAATTTGGGGGTTAATATAAACTCAATAATCCCGTCTTTAATCATTATTGTCTCTGTCTCATAACCTAAAAGACAAAAATTACCAGCAAATCGATCATATTATATCATTCAAGTTTTAAATGATATATAAATCCATTTAAATACAACGTGTAAAACAAATAAATGATACTAAACACATTCGACGAAAAATAAAAGTGGTCTTGATTTCGATATTAAATTTATGTATTTTATGTATGTAATAAATAACATCTAATATAATTTATTTATTTATTTATTTTTATTTTAAATAGAAAAGATAATTCATCAATTCAACCTAAAAACAGGTAATTTTTTTTGGAAAGAATACTAGCCTGTAGTAGAAGAGTTTTTATGGGGAAATATAGATACTCTTGATGTGCCATATTTGCAAGACAGTCAGCACTATGGGTGAATATTCGGGTATCCATTCGGGTTTTGATTGTGTTTTTTAAGTTTTCTGGTTTAGAGAAATAGGAGATATTTTGAATCTTTTAATAGTTTGGATCGGGTTTGGATAAACATCCGTCGGGTATGAATAGTTTTAGCTTATATCCAAAACCCCAAAATATATTTTGAGTTTGGATCGGATTTGGTAGTTTTTTATTCGAACCAAAGTAAAATCCCCGAAATATTGACTTTCTAAAACATCAAATGATATCAAAAATAAAGTTAAAATCATATAATCTATCTAAACTATCATATGAAAATTGACATATATGAAAATGATAACAAATTTATCTTGTAACATTGATTACAAAATTACTTGCAAAAGTTGTAAATTGATTCAATCTATTATTAGGAATATATAACTTTGGATGGTTTTGGGAATTTTTATGGATGTTCGGATATATCCAATCGGGTTTGGGTTACCGATTCATTTACAAAAAAAGCATCCAATCGGATATTTATAAGTTCGGGTTTGGATCATATATTTTGAAGCGGGTTAGTATTAGATTTTTGAATTAAGATATTTTGCCCAGCCCTAGATGACTACCCGCGCTAGAATAGTAAAATATTATATTGATACTATATGTGATGCCGCGGGATATTAATCTATACATTTTAAAATACATTTGATATTGAAAATTTGATTTATATTTAAGTCGGGTAAATTTAATCATATAATTGTCTTAACTCTATTGTATGCTATGTTTTTTTTTCTCTTATTAATTTGTTATAGGAGATATATTAGTGTAGTTTTATTTTGTGGTGTATTTTTTGTAGCTTATAAATCATCTAAGTTTATATAGTTTGTGTGGTTGTTACATTATTATTTGTTTTGTTTTATTTTTTAAATTACCTAATCTTTTTTATAACAAGTCCATGTATGTCATAGTAAATAGACATATTTTTACTTTAGTTTGGTTTTGTGTTATTATTTAAATATTATACTTATGTAGTTATGTTAAGCTGTATACAACGTTTATAAAGATTATGTTAATTGTCAAAGTTATTTTAAAATTTATAAATGATTTAGTTTTCTTTAATTTAAAACATTTGATTTTCGATCTTAAACATTTTTTAATTTGTCATTGGTGTTTTTATACGTAAATCTTGAGAGACAAGAAACATTTGTTATCACACGCCTAAATTTAAACACATCAATCATCATTGTGAAAAGGAATCACATCGTAAATGGATGAACAATAAGATAGACGTATGAGAATTTTTGTTTGATAATACATAACTGATTTACTCTAGTTTATGTATGCTTCACAAAGAGAGTTTCTCCTCCAATCACACTTGAGAGATCACTTTAGTTTGGTTCATATCCCCATTATTGGTAAAGTTTGGTTCATATCCCGTATATGTATACGCTTTCTCACAA
This sequence comes from Camelina hispida, assembly GCA_023657505.1. NCBI lineage: Eukaryota > Viridiplantae > Streptophyta > Magnoliopsida > Brassicales > Brassicaceae > Camelina > Camelina hispida. Next base: position 17,871,598 of record CP094635.1, on the reverse strand, counting down.
AAACAAAAAAATCCTGACGTGTTGCGCCCAGAAAGCTCAAGAAATGATTTCTTTATTTGTCTTCAGTTTTTAATACTATTTCTATTTACATACAATTGTATTCTTTTTTAATATGACACCCAAAATTTAATTCTTTTATTTTCTTTATAACTTAATCTTATCACTACTTACATTTTCATAAAATTTTAAGAACTCTTGATTTATATGGTGAGATAATATAAAATTCATATTATAATATTTCCGTATGTCAAATCTTAATTATTATACAAGAATTTTATATATTCAAATAAAACTGAAAATATATACTACAAAAATAAAATTTTGATACCAGATAAGAATTTTACTGATAAATATTTTAGATTTTATATATATAAATTACAGTAAAATTATTTAATAATTATTTTACTCTGCACATAGTGTAGATTGTTACTTAGAATAAAATAAACTGCCAAAATGATGTTATATTACAAATAATATGTAACCAAGATGTTTAAAAAACTTAGTGTCCATTAATGAAGAAAATATCAAGTTCCCTCAACTCATCAAAAGTTTTAAAACTATCAAATCAAATCAGAGACACTAACCATATAAGTATATACACATAAGATGGGAACAAAAATCACATAGATCATAGTACTTCTAAGTTGACAGCTTCAAACGTAAGTTGCTGAGCCGGATATACTTGAGAAAAAATTTCAAATTATTCGAGTTAATCAACCAAAACACAACAAAGGTTTTTTTTCCCAAAATCAACATTAGAGTTTTCTTCCAGTTCTATATCTTCCAGTTCTATACATAATATTCATGATAAAAAAGTTCGTAACGAATTTAGAAATTTCTTATAGACAAATTATGACAGATACAAACAATAGAATTAAGGGATATATGCGTTTTTCTTGAAAGCAGCAGCACCGGTGGAGCCATTTTTCTTTATATTATTTGCACAAAATTATTTCTTTATCTGATAAGTAACCTTGTACTTAGAAAAATTAAAAATTTACAATCCAATTGATCTTTTTTTTTTGTTGGAAAAGGGGAGAAGAAGTCTGCCAAATATTATTCAACTAAAAAATGAAACTATTACACACGGACACTGCGTGAGCTAGACAAGCCACAAGCATCATCCAACATAAAAGAAACAACATACTCCGGACCAGAGTCCAACGAATGAAAGTGTTGTAAATGTTTGCTTCATATGAGTTTATTTGGTCTGAACCAAGAACTGGGCCTATATATTGGTGTGAAACCCATATAGGATCCGTGTTGTGTGGCCTGCAGGACTAAACCGACATAAGCTCTAGGGTTTCACTATAAAAGGGAAACTAGGATTGAAGAAACATGTACGCTGTAGAAGAGCACGCACTAAAGAAGCTGATGGTACATTGGTGACGGCTGTAGGGCACAGCGCAGGGCGCTGTGCATGGCAGACGCAGAGACGCAGGGCGCAGTGCAGAGAGCATGCGCAGGGCGTCGTACATGGAGCTTGAAGCTGTGCGCAGAACCATGATAAAGGAGCAGAAGCTTGGCTGGGGTCGAAGGGCTGAGAGTCGGACATAACCTTGTCTAGGTTTAAGGTGTCTTCAGGACACTCTGATGAGAGACGAAGGTGGAGCTGCTTCTTTGGGGTTCTGGAGGTGTTTCAGGGTTATACATGGAGGGGAGAGCTGAACAGAGACAGAGAGAGGAGAAGAAGAAAACCTAGATCTATTATGTGTTTTCTTCTTCAGGTTATTTGTAGTTGTAAGTTCTCTAAGCTTGTATATGAAACACTATTGTAAACCTTGGTTGATTGATAGTGGATGTTTGTGGGAGAAGGTTCCCACACGAGATGTACCCTTTGCATGAGGGGAACTCGTTAAATCTCTGTGTTATGTTTATGTTATGCAAACTGATCTGTGAAGTAGAAGAGGAGTAGGGGCAGAGTCAGGGTCTGCGATTCTCAACAGAAAGCCTAATGGTAAACTAAATGCATAGTTGGCTAACGCATCGGCAAGACGATTAGCTTCCCTATACACATGTGAAATACGGACTATCCAGTCCCTCGATAGAAAGCCATAGCACATACGTACTAAGAAAGACAACAGATGTGTATAACTAATTCTTGTCGTAAGAAAATCCACCAGTATTTCCGAATCCACTTCAAGTTCCATCAGTGTGATCCCTTTCTCCCACGCAATCACCAACCCATAGTAGACACCCCAGATTTCCGGCAACGGCGCGGAGCATATGCCAATATTCAGAGCAAAAACTCCCTGCCAACGTCCTCTGTTATCCCGAAGAACACCTCCTGTCGTTGCTAAGCCTGAATTTCCGCGAGAAGCCCCATCTGTGTTTAGTCTCATCCACCCTTCACTTGGTAAGCTCTAGGCAATTTGTCGGACCTCTCTCACCCCAGATCCCTCTCCTTCCTTCAAAGCAATGTTCGCTAAAACCACCTCTTTAGCCAAATCTTTGAGAAATTGAACTCTGTCACAACATTGCCCCCAATCACCAATTGATAAATTCTGTAGAAATTTACTGAAATTTTATTTTTCTATCTTTTTTGGAGAATTTGAGTCCAATTGATAAATTCTGTAGAAATTTAGTGATATTTTATTTTTCTATCTTTTTTTGGAGAATTTGAATTGATACCATCCAAAATAACTCTTGCATAAAATCGACAAGTAACTTGATTAAAAAATTTCTTCAAGCTTTATATAAAAACAAAAGTGTTTAAGCGTTGAAGAGTTTTTAAATGACTAAAGTTATATCATGCTTCATATGTGTACACTTGGAATAGAGGACAAAAAAAATTATTATTGGATAAAAATGTTGAGTTGTATTAATTGTTATATTTTGATTGGTCACTTATTTTAAATGATGTATCAAAATGTTGGTCATCACCTAAGTAAAATACATTATCTCCCTTTTAATAAAGGGAAGTACACAACTTAGTTTATGTAGACTTTATAATTTTAATAAATAGTTACAAATGTTTACAAATAGGTTATACATAGGTATACATTAATCTATATAACAAACAGTTACACATAAATATTCCGATTTGATAATTGATATATCTTTGGTAACAAGTAAAACCGTCGATATTCCTAACTATATTTTTGGAATGTTTTAGTCCTATATCATATTGTTTCCAAAGATTTTTAAACACAATATTACAAATTTAATTTCCAAAGATTTTATTGATAAACCACAACATCAAACAACTTATTAAAGGGGATAAAAATATACAGTGAATTCATTATATTTAAAACAGGTCCTATATAAGAAAACCGAAGTACACAACCTTTTTTGTAGACTATACAATTTTTATAAGTTGGTTACAAAATAGGTTATAGATTAAATATAGGTTGGTTACAAAAAAAGTTTATAGATTAATTGGTCAATATACACTTAAGAATATCCCAAAGAATCCTTTAAAAATAATATTACGATGATTTATACAATTTCCAAAATATAATCTTTAGTATTTCATGTATTGTTATAAAATATATATTGTTAGGCATAAAAAGGAATAAAATCTTGGTAATTTATCACAGTTAATCATGATTTCCAAAATCTTAAAAATAAAATCGTACCTAAGCACGGATCATATTAAAACACTTTCACCAAACATGTTCAAAAATTAAAATAAAACAAACAACAAACATAATCATATTTCATACATAAAATTACAAAATTAACAATATAAACTTACAAAATAAATGTTTTTTCACGCTATCATATTTAACATATGATTTTATTGCATAATATTTTATCCAAAAAAATTAAAAACAATTATATAAATTATATTTTATTTTAAAATTATAATATAAAATAAATTATGCAATTTCAACCCGTGCTTTAGCACTAGTCATATTCTATTCTAGTAGTTTTATTGTATTGATTGTCAAATCTTCTTGAATTGTGATTAAAACGAATAGTAGTAATTGTTTGTTTTTCAAATATTATTTGACTTAAAACGCTTAGACAGATTCAAATGTTTCTCTATTGTATGACTTTGTCGGCAGACAAAAATTATAGTTCACCCCAAATACTGAGTTTGTAAAATAAAAATAACTTAGGAAATAGGAACTAGTATTCAATTTCACCCAAATAAACATAACTTAGCTTTCCACCCGATGCAGTTCTTTTTCACGCGAAGTAGTTTTTTTTTTCTGCCGACAAAGTGTAAATATATATAGGGCTCATACTAATAATTATTCACAAGTACAAATATATATAGGGCTTAAACTAAATAGTACTGTACAAGAATAATACAGATGTAAGTATTTAAATGTTTTCAGAAAAATAATTAAAGCGGCAGTCAAGGATCTGATGGTGTAATAAATTCCAAAAACAAAGTAGTCAGTCAGGTTAGTGTGTTGGGCACATGTGACATTGTCCCTACTTTTGTTTCATCATTCAAAACAGTGCGCGTTTCGTGCTGGACCCGATTTGTATTATTATTAGTATGACTTTACTTTACACTCCCGGATTCACACTCAGTCTCACACATACGTTTTCAATGCTTCATGCATGTATCATATCATTATTGAGATCAAAATTACATATACCATAAAAATATTCGAATTTTCGAATAAATCAAATTATAAATACAAAAGCCACATAGAAATCCAAAAAAGATAAGAGTTTGATATTAAAATGAAAATGACATTTTGAGCAGCAATGATAATTATTATATTAGTTAAATAGACAAGTAATAAGGAGCATAAAGATGAGGTTGCTCCATATATCTTAATATAATTTTCCCTCTAATTACATACAACTTTTTTTACCTGCAAACCCTAATTTTCCTCTTTTTAAAAAATTTTCACACCCCAAAATAAATATTTCGGAGAATATCCAACCACCACGCGTACGTACCCCTCCTCTCTTTCTTTCTCTCTCTCTTGGCAAGAAAGGGTTAAAACGACGGCGTGTGTCTGATGTTTCCATCAAACTGAGACGACACCGTTTCGGCTTCGGGTTTTAGCGTAAGTGGTGGGACCTGTTTTTGAGAAAATTCTGATAACGAGAATCAGTAGAAGGGAGGCGGTGGTGGTGAAGCATATGATATTCCGGGAATCGGCGGCAGTGGTCCCTCGTATGCTGGAGACGGCGGTGGTGGGCTGTGATGAATTACCGGTGGAGGTGGGGGACTGTAGTGTACTGCTGGTGGCGGTGGCGGTGGCGGTGAGTTGTAATAGTAAACCGGTGGTGACGGTGGGGGACTGTAGTGCTCCGGTGGTGGTGGCGGATGATTGTAATGTACGGCTGGAGGTGGAGGTGGTGTGTATTCTATGCATGGTGCATGGGGTGGTGGTGGTAATGAGTAATGCGGCGGCGGTGGTGGTGAGCTGTAGTAGTAGGGGGCTGGTGATGGGGGTGACAACTGTGAGTGAGGGGGAGGTGGAGGAGGGGGAATGTAGTAAACTGGAGCTTGTGGTGGTTGTGATGGAGTTGGCTGCGGCGGATTGTATGTTTGCGGCGGAGGAGGTGGAGGTGATGGGAACGGAATATATGTTGGCGTAGGAGGTGGTGATGGAGGAGAGTATCCTGTTGACGGTGGAGGTGGCGGCCTAGGAGAGTAAGACGGAGGCAGAGGGGAAGGTGTTGAGGGTGGAGTTGACGGCGGGTACGGGACAATGCTGGGAGGACTAGGAATCATAGGCGGTGAAGGATGACCAGGAGTTGACGGCGGAGACGGGACAATGGTGGGAGGACTAGGAATCATTGGCGGTGAAGGATGACCAGGAGTTGACGGCGGAGACGGGACAATGGTGGGAGGACTAGGAATCATTGGCGGTGAAGGATGACCAGGAGTTGACGGCGGAGACGGGCCTGTGTATGGTGGACTTGGGAAAAATGGTGGTGAATGTTGACCAGGTGATACGGGAGTTGGTGGACTAGATGGCGATGGAGGACTCGGAGAAATAGACGGTGACGGAGGGGAACCAGGAGTTGACGGTGGAGTTCCAGGAGGCGAACCAGGCGTTGACGGAGGTGAACCAGGCGTTGACGGAGGTGAACCGGGCGTTGACGGAGGGGAACTAGGAGTTGACGGTGGAGTTCCAGGAGGCGAACCTGGCGTTGACGGAGGTGAACCAGGAGTTAACGGAGGTGAACCAGGCGTTGACGGAGGTGAACCGGGCGTTGACGGAGGTGAACCAGGCGTTGACGGAGGAGAACCAGGAGTTGACGGTGGAGAACCGGGCGTGGACGGAGGAGACGGGACAGTGAACGGAGGAGAACCAGGAGTTGACGGAGGTGAACCGGGCGTTGACGGAGGTGAACCGGGAGTTGACGGAGGCGAACCAGGAGTTGACGGAGGCGAACCAGGAGTTGACGGAGGCGAACCAGGAGTTGACGGAGGCGAACCAGGAGTTGACGGAGGCGAACCAGGAGTTGACGGTGGAGAACCGGGCATTGACGGAGGAGACGGGACAATGATCGGAGGAGAACCAGGTGAAGGTGTTGTCGGCGGTGACGGGACAACAACCGGAGGCCGAGAAGAACGACCACATCCAAACGATCCACAATCAACCGGCAGAAGAGAAGAGAAAGCCGCACATTGTCCCGGAGATCTCTGCGCAGGTCTCGCCGGCAAACAATTACGCCGATCATCAAACCCAAGCAACCCCAGACACACCGGCGGCTCTCCGGTAAAGAAATTATAACTAAAAGTGAAGTTCTCCAGCCTCGGCAACTGACAAACACTCGCCGGAATCTTACCGGAGAATCTGTTATGCGCCACATTCAACTGCTCCAACGAAACCATCCCGCCAACACTCGCCGGTAACGGCCCAACAAGTTCGTTAAAACTGAAATCAAATACCGTTACATTCTTCAACCGCCCGATCTGTGACGGCAAACAAGAGTTAAACCCATTGTTCATGAAGATGATCTCTTCAAGGTTCCTCATATCTCCCAAACTCGTCGGGATACAACCGTGGAAGTGATTGTTCGCCACGACGATGACTGAAACCGGAGAATCTCCCAAATTATCCGGTAACTCGAACCGGAACCGGTTATGGTTAATAAAAATCGCATCTAGATCTTTGCTGAAGAGCTCTCTCGGTACAGGTCCTTCGAACTCGTTAAACCTCAGATCCAGAAACTTCAACGACGGTAACTGGAGAACAACGGCAGGGAATATACCGGCGAACCGGTTATTACTGAGATCAAGCTCGAACAAAAGCTTAAGCCGATTAAACCGATGCGGTACGGTTCCACAAAACCGGTTCGAATTAACATGAAACAAAGCGAGATCCGTTAACAAACCGAGTTCTTGAGGCAAGTAGCCAGCAATGTCAGCGTGGTTGAGATCTATCCCGGCGACGGTACGGATCCGAAGGTTGTCCAACGCCGGAGCGCAGAAAACTCCGGTGTAACTGCAAACGTTAGAGCCGATCCAGTTGGTGGTGAAGTTGTTGGGATCAGAGAGAATAGCTTGTTTCCAAGCTTGGAGAGCTACGTAAGCGTTACGGAGGCGTGGGTTCTCGAAGACAAGAGTCGGATCGACGACGACATTCTCGCCGCGGTCGCCGAACTCGTCACGGTAGTAGAGAAGCTGACGTTTTGTGATTAGCCGGACTTCGTTGTCGGAGAGGTTGCCATTGAAAGTGAGTGGGAGAGAGTGAGAGAGGCTCGTGGAGAAGAAGAAGAAGAATAAGAAGAAGAAGAAGGTGAAAAGAAGAACATAGATCTGAGACATGGTCATCGTCGTCGTCTTCATCATCATCTTCGTGTTCATTGCTTCATGACATTTGTGGAGAAAGTTTGCAGTGAAGAAGAAGAGATAGTGTGAAGAGGGAAATGAATTATAAGTGAGAGAGGGAGATACAGCTCAGCCCTACGAGTTTTTAACATACTGTTTTTTACTAACACTTTGAAAATAGTAATAATGTTAATTAAATGATGTGTGTCCATAAATTACCTAACAAATATATAAATGTAAGATCGACTTTTCGGGGGTAACCTTTTTGAACTAATCACATGATTGATTTATAGAGACGTTACAAAATTATACAATTGTTTAAAGGATTTTGGTCAACACTTTTTAAGCTTGGATTAAAGACATTTTTACATTGCTCTAGGCAATAGGTAGTTTTAATTTGTTGTTTACCATCATATCAACTTTGGCTAATATTGGAGAACATTTCTATCTACTGTAGACTGTAGTAATGTAGTATTTTTCAATCCCATCCATGCTACTGCCCAATTCTTATCTTGTTAACGTAGATTCGAATATCAAACGAAAACCAAATAAAGTAAAGAAATTTGAATCGAAATGAGTATATTATAATCGATTCATGGATTATAATTGTTGTTTTAGCCCATAAAATGAAATAATGTTGGGCTTTTGTAGTTTAGAGCAACAATAATGTGTTACTGTGTAAGTTAGTAGTAGTAAATGGATTAGGTGAAACTCGTAACTCACGTGCATTCATTTTAATTTTGAGGTGTCCGAAACCATTAATAAAAAGTTCAACAGTTAACTGTCCTTATGTCGGAAATCGGAATAGTATTAAAAACGACATGTCCTACTTCCACGATGTAATACAGCAGTGACTAGTAACTATAGTAAATCTTTAGATTTCTTCTCTATATTACTAGATGAGAAAATAATGAAAACAATAGTGGTGTTGTTATGTTTACCTTTGTATCACTGCGAGTGTGTAGACTTTTTTTGACGATCAAACCCCATATATTAAGTTATCGGAAATGATTTTCTTCAAGAGAGAGTCAATTAGGTACCGACGAGATTACATGGGAAAAACAGAAACCTCGTGCTCTTTCATATTTTGCAAGTTTATCGGTACGGATATTATCATTTCGGGAAATATATCTAATACTAAAATTAGCAAATCTATCTCTGAAATGAATAAAATCCTTTAATTCTGATGAAAAGGTCGGCCAATCTTCGATATTAGACGTCATCCTTAGGAGGTCTGAACAATCTGTAGCAAAAAGAGCTTTATCCAAGTCCAACGCTAATAAGCACTCCATAGCCCAAATAAAGGTATCTAACTCTGCATGTAATGGGGATAAGCTTCTGCGCGATCCTTTTAGCCCCATGTGCAGGATTCTATCACTGATAGAAGCAATCCAGCCATGCCCACTCCTATCCACCTCTGTATGCCAAGATCCATCTATAAAGCATACAAGAGATTCTTGGGGAATTGGGATCGAAGGTATGCATGCTTCTACTACCGCTGGTGTTAAGTCTCTGTTATTTGTTCTTCTCCAAACTTCTTCTTCTTGGATAGCTTTCTCCAGTGAATCTTGCGGAGATTCAGAGATATTTTCAAACACTTTTTTATTTCTTGCCTTCCAAATGTACCACATCATCCACGGGAATGTTCTCAAGTTTTGAACAGTTGCACCAGAATCTCTACCACGCCCATATAGAAAATCGAGGTTGCTATATAGGGAAGATGAAGGGAACACCATAGGATGGGAAGGGATTGTCGATAAAGCCCATACTTGACGTGCTGGGGGGCATTCAAATAGCATATGGTTTATAGTTTCCTCCTCCGCTCCACATCTAGGACAATTTTTATCTCCACCAATATGGCGATAATGCAGGCGTTGACATGTTGCCAAGCACCCAGTCACACATTGCCAAACGAAATGCTTAAGCTTCCGTGATGTTTTTAACTTCCATGCTTGTGCCTTAAGTGTCGTAACACTAGGCCCCTGAGAAGGGAGGTCGCAAGCAGGGCGAGAGATAGCTCTCGCGGCTTCGTATCTAGATTTAACGGTATAATTTCCAGACTTTGTCAGAGTCCAAGAATAGCCGTCAACGAGGCATTCAAGCTCGGTTTAATCCCCAAAATAAGGGTAATTTCTTTCGAGGGGAAGATTTCCAGAAGACTTTCAATTTTCCACTTTTTTGTGTTAAAATCTATCAAGGTGTTAACACAAATCAAGGGATTTCTCTCATTAGTTAAACTTTAAGGTGGCCGTGCTGGCGTATATGGGATCCTGATATGTATATATTTTACACATTTTCATGATGCATTTGTCATTCATTTTTTTCTCTTAACTCATCGCTTTGTATTGTTTTTAGTCTCATTTGCACAACATGCATATCTAGGTAGTCTTTGCATTGGTCTTTCACGCATCTTGCATTTTGGAGTTGTTTCAGGTGTTTTAGGAGGTTTCCAAACCATCAAATGCAAACAAGGATCAGGAGAGCAGTTAAGCGACTCGATCTGCATTACCCAGCGACGTAAGCTTCCACGTCTTTGATCGAGTCGAGTGAAGATTTTACTTTGGGATTAAGCTTTCGACGTCTTCATCAAAGTTGTAGAGAATTGAGTCATCTTTCCAATTCAGTTTATTTCAAACCAATAGGAGTCGTGGTTCATGAGTTATCTCCGTTTTAGTGGATGCATGTACGTTCAGAAATCTGACTCGACCCGCACGCAAAGGAGAGCTCCCACTCGATCAGATGTTAGCAGCGACTAGACCAAGATGTCCCAGGATGGCTCCTGAGCACCCTCAAGTCGCGACTCGATCGACAGTTTCTGAGCACCCAAGTCGCGACTCGATCGACAGTTTCTGAGCACCCTCATGTCGCGACTCGATTGACAGTTTCTGAGCACCCTCACGTCGCGACTCGATCGACAGTTTCTGAGCACTCTCACGTCGCGACTCTATCGACAGTTTCTGAGCACCCTCAAGACGCGACTCGATCGACACTCTCACGACGCGACTCGATCGACACTCTCACGACGCGACTCGATCGACACTCTTACGTCGCGACTCGATTGACACTCTCACAATGCGACTCTATCGACGCTCTTAAACCGACGTCCTGGTTTTGTCCCGAAGACGAATCCGAGAAGGATTCCCGAACCGATGTTCTGTATTGTCGTTTTATGTTTTAGAGATTTCCATGTTTTTCCTATAAATACGTTTTGTTAAGTTCTTTCCCTTAAGGTTTACCCTATCCACCTAAATCGCCTGACACTTTGTATCCCGATACCTTTGAATTTATTCAGTATTTTGATTCGATTTCTTCTACAAACTTGTTCATCTCATTTTTACCTATCTACGAATGCTTGTTTCAATGTTTTTTGAGTTTGTATCTTTGATGATGATTTTCGGATCTGAGTAGTGTGGTAGTTTTTGAGGGTGGGATAGATTAGGTGGAGGATCTTAGGATGTAGAGTGTTTAAGCTTTGATTGTATGATTCCCTTCTGGACTAGAGTTAGTTATACTAGTTTCACTATGATCAATTGGAACTGGGTTTTAGACATTTCCGCATCCAAAAGGTGTTCGATGAAATGTCTGACCAACTAGTGACAGAGACTTACGTTCCTAGCCTAAGAGAATAGTTGTCTAGGATGTTTGTTGACGTGAATGAACTTGTTTTCCATGCCATGCTTGATCGTGTTTCTCTAGCGAGAGCTAGGTTTGGAAGTGGTCGAGTTTGAGTAGCTTCTATCAAGAGATTGGATTAGCTAAGAAGTGATGTTCATTGTTTAGGGATGGTTTGCTTGTGGCATGTTAAATACTCTATAGACTAGGATACTCCATTGGCATCAATTACTCTCATCCTTAGGACCTCTTTCTTTCTGATTTTTATTACATTCCTGAGACTGTTTTGTTTCTTGCCTTTTAGTTCATGCTTAGACTCGTTTATGTTTTTATTCATTTTCGCCTCTTGTCATGCATTCTCGTTTCAAATTCTGTGACTTATTTTCGTTTTTTATCGTCATCATTCTAGAACTGTTAGACAAACACTCTCTTTGAATTGGCTTGACTTGTGATTTCTTGATTGCATCTTAATTGTTAATGAAGTTTCCCAACTGGATTGACACCTTAAGTACTACAACTACATAAGGTTAATTGAGACCTGCTAGGATAAGATACACAAAAATCTTAGCATCAATTTGGCGCCGTTGGCATTTGGGATTCGTTTTGCTACATTTAAGATTTCAAGTTTTGCAAGATTAAGTTCTGTTACACTTATCATTCTGGGTACTGACTTCTTTTGGTTGTCTGCTTGTTTGTCTTGCACCTCAGGTACCTGTTGATTGCAACCTTGCATGCACACCAGATCAAGAGGGCATCAGAATCTCCTTCATGTTATCAACGAAATCAACCGATTGCAACGCCCACGACAAGCTCGTCAACCCACTGATCATCCCACACAAGTCACTATGGAACAACAGCATGAACCACATCAGGGACCGCGAAACATTGGTGATGGGGATGCACCAAACACTCATACTCAGTGTGCTGGAATCGTCCCTCCCGCCGTGTAGAACAACAATTTCGAAATCAAAAGTGGTCTGATCTCCATGATCCAAGGAAACAAGTTCCACGGGTTTCCTATGGAGGATCCACTCGACCACTTGGACGAGTTCGACCGTCTATGCAGTCTCACCAAGATCAACGGCGTGAGTGAGGATGGTTACAAGTTGCACCTCTTCCCATTCTCCCTGGGAGACAAGGCTCATCAATGGGAGAAAAACGTTCCCAAGGGATCAATTACAACCTGGGATGGTTGCAAGAAAGCATTCTTGGCCAAGTTCTTCTCCAACTCTATAACAGCACGTCTCAGGAATGACATCTCCAGTTTCACTCAGAAGAACTCAGAATCATTCTGCGAAGCCTGGGAGCGTTTCAAGAATTACCATAGCCAATGTCCCCATCACGGATTCAGCAACGAGTCATTGCTGAGCACTCTCTACCGTGGTGTGCTACCAAAGATACGTATGCTGCTTGACATTGCTTCAAACGACAACTTCCTGAACAAAGACGTCGATGAAGGATGGCAACTTGTTGAAAATCTCGCCCAGTCTGATGGCAACTACCATGACGACTATGATCGCACAGTTAGAGGAGATGCTGGCTCTGAGGAGAAGTACAAAAGAGACCTCAAGAATGTCAATGACAAGCTTGATTGCCTCTTGCTCAACCAACAAAAGAGCATCCACTTCGTATCTGAGGGTGAACATTTTCACGTCCAAGATGGGGAGGGTGAGCAGTCTGAGGAGATCAGCTACGTCCAGAATCAAGGTGGATACAACAAGGGTTACAACCCCTATCAGACGAACCCCAATTTGTCTTACCAGAGCACCAACGTTGCAAATCCACAAGATCAGGTGTACCCTCCTCAGCAGCAACAACAAGGTCAACAAAAACCTTTTGTGCCTTACAATCAGGACCAAGCTCTCTCAGGACCACCACCAGGATTCCGCCCTCAACCAGTTCAGCCTACTCCAGCCCCAGATCAAGAAATGAAGCAAATGATGCAACAACTTCTTCAGGGTCAAGCTAGCGGTTCTCTGGAGTCTGGATACTGCTAAGAAGTTTGCTGAACTCAGTCAGCGAATGAAGTGTTCATACAATGATCTTAATGTCAAGTTTGAAGCTCTTAACTCAAAGATGAAGTACATGGAAGGCAAGACTGTTTCTACTTCTACCCCAACACTTGGCCAACTACCTGGAAAAGCAGTTCAAAATCCCAAGGAATATGCTACTATCCATGCCATCACCACCCAAGCTGTAGATGTACGGCTCACTGTGGACAATGAGAGTTTAGATGGAGAGGATTTTCTTCAAGATGTAGTTCAGATAAAGGATCCCGTCGAGGTGCTCAAGGATCCAATTAAGTCAGCCAAGCAATCTGATCCTGAAGCTACTAAAGAACCCGCTGCTCCCAAGGATAAACCTGTGAGATTCATTCCTCCACCATACAAGCCACCTCTACCATTTCCAGTGAGGTTTAAGAAGCAGCTTACTGAGAAGTATAAAACTCTGTTTGAAAACCAAGTCAAGGAGATTGAACTTAGGATGCCTTTGCTTGATGCATTTGCACTTGTGCCTTAATATCAAAAGTTTTTAACTGACTTGGTAACCGAAAAGACCAAAGAGAAGGAGGAGATAGCTAAAGGAGCTCAAGCTAAGGCTCTGGAAGATGAGAGGGTAGTGCATGACATAGGTGGGGTTATTCATGAATGCAAGGCTGTTATTCAGAAGATGATTATCCCAAAGAAGCTAGAGGACCCTGGTTCTTTCACCTTGCCTTGTTCTCTAGGTCCATTGGCCTTCAAAAAGTGCCTATGCGACCTTGGTGCTTCAGTAAGCCTCATGCCACTCTCTGTAGCTCAGAGGCTAGGATTCAACGAATACAAGTCATGCAACCTCCGCTTAATATTGGCTGATAGGACTACTAGATTGCCTCATGGTCTATTAGAGAACCTGCCCATCAAAATTGGACATGCTGAGATTCCTACTGACTTTGTGGTGCTGGGAATGGATGAAGAGCCTAAATATCCACTAATCCTGGGAAGGCCTTTCTTAGCTACAGCTAGAGCAGTCATTGATGTCAAGAAGGGGATGATTGATCTCAATCTGGGTAAGAATTTCAAGATGAAGTTTGATATCAAGGATGCTAAGAAGAAGCCAACTATTGATGGGCAGACCTTCATGATTGAAGAGAAAGATCAGAAAGCTGGGTTTGACATCTTTGAGGGTGTGAATGAGGCAGAAACAGGAGTTTGGGTAACTAAGGAAAAAACTCAAAGGGGCACTCGACCGTGTTCCAACTCGAGTGCAGTTGTTGCTCTCCCTAAGCGTCATGACCTGCTTCCTAAACTTCACCAACCGCAAGAGACAAGTCCTCCCGCGCTTGACATTTTGTCTGAACTCCAAACTACCAAGATTCTAGGGGATTCAGTGAGAGAGTTAACAGCTATGGTGAAGGAGATGAGTGGGAAAATCAAGAAGCTCCAAGGTACAACGAGAAGTTCTCCTCCAAGGAAATTAAGGAAGAGGTTTGGGATAATGAAGATGAGCAGTTCATTTGTTGTTGAACCTGGGCCGAATGTTAAAGAGTATCTGGCTAGACAATACATTCTAGAGGGGTCTCTGAAGCCTCTCTGTGAACCTCCCAAAGCATAAGGAGTATGCAAATTCAAGCTAGGGACTTTAAACAAGCTCACTTGGGAGAAAGTCCCAAAGGTATCTCTGTAAATACAATCTAGGATCTTGTGTTTTTAATTTTTGTTTTTCGTTTCCTACTTTTCAGGAATCCACAGAAGGAAGTATGGCCAACTAAAGTGGCAAATGAAAAAAAATACAAATAGCAGAGTGTTGGGTTTGGCAGACATGGAATGAAGCAATAGAAGAGGAGCTCTCGTGAAGCTCTTGCCGACGACTCAAACTAGCCACAACTCGACGACGTTCTGACTCTATCCAGTGTTGAAGACTCCCACTCGATCGACGACAAACCAGAGCTGCTCCTGGAACCAACCATCACTCCCACTCGATTGACGACGAAGCGGAGCTGCTCCCGGAACCAACCATCATCTCATTCGATCCGCCGTCGCGAGCACCAACTCTTTCTCTACTACTGAGGTACTCCAACATTTCCACTGTATATACCATATCATCCTTGCATTTGTTTCTATTATGATTCTCAAATCCTACTTCAAATTTTTCTTACACAGGGGCTGTGTAATTTAAGTTTGGGGGAGGGTTTGAGATGATGTATCTGATGATGTTTTCTGTGATTCTTTATTTCAAATTTTTGCATCATATCATGTTTGAGTCTGCATTCATCTATTTGCATAAAAAAGCCATAAAAATTTCAAAATTTTCAAAAAATTTCCACGAAAACAGAGTGTTCATGTAGTTTGCATTTGCATATTAGGATGGAGTCTAGTGTTGTTCATTTAGGAATGTTTCATTTAGCATAGGGGTTGATGATGATTGTAACCTTGTTACCACGCTGAATTCAATAGGATAGGATCAAGGCCCTTGTTATTAGTTCTTTGATGCATGCTGATTAAACTTGAAATGTAAGACTGAACCAGGTTTTAAATTCTCAAAATTGCATTCTAGTCTTGATTGAAGCTTTTTTTGAATTGACATCATTCCCTATCTACCTGAACCTAATCTTGACTTGCAATTATCCTGTTATGCATTGAAGTTGAACTCATGGATACCACATACGTACTTGGATTATCTTTCTCCGTTTACCACCCCTGTTAATCCAAGTAGCTGATTCCCATCTTTGGAACAGTTTCCCGCACCCTTAACCAACCGTTCTTTCAAGCCAATTGTATTCTTGAGTGTGAGGCATTTTCCGAGTTGAGCTTGTTAGAAGGTGTTAGGTTCTAGCCGACTGTTGTACCCACGATCTGTCATCTCGGACAATAGGCAAGAGGGCCTAGGTCGGGCTTGTCTATTGGGCCAAGAGCGTATTACTGATCGGCCCATCAGGCCCGAAGAAAGGAAGAGAGCGCGGAGATGCTTCGTGTTGGTCAGCTCGCAGCTCGGGCCCGGTCAAAAATTCCTGCATTCAAGAGGATTAATTAGATCGCGCAAATCGTGCCCTATTAATTGTGCATTAATTGGGTAATAAATTGGTCGGTATAAATATGTAAGGGGGGGTCACTTGTAAGGGACTGGATATTTTTTCCAGAAACAGCAATACAAATTCAAACACTCAAAAACTCTCACACTTCAGTTCGGGACTACTTAACGGCGATAAGCTCCTCCACATTTAAATCACTTCGGAAGGTGAAGCTCGTTTTCAGTTCTCACATTTGGCGCTAGAAGGAGGGGGAGTTATCGCCTGACTCTCATTAGTTCCGATTTCATACACAAACACACTCCACACAGCCACCGCTATGGCAACCAGCTTTTCCAATCAGGCATCCTTGGAGGTGATCCAGAAGCTCCTGCAGGACTTGTCTGAGAAGTCCGACTGTTAGCAAGCCGCCTCCGTCGCTCTTACTGAATGTTTTGACAGCTTGGAGGGTCAGGTCTCCGCTCGTCTGGAGGAAGTCACGACGTCCATAGCAGACCTCTCAGCCTCCCACCACGTGTACGCTGATCGGGTCGATCTCCTGTCCTCTGACCAAAACACACGTCGACGTGCTTTGGATTTCTCCGGTGTGACTCCACCTTCCACCTCGCAAGTGGCAGCAACAAACGTCACCCCGGGCGATTCGTTCCCGCATCAAATCAACTCGTAAACAGCGCCACCATTGGTTGGCGATGGCCACACTCCTGTTCAGCCCGGCGTCACTAGATCTTCCGAGGTCCCAGTTCGTCTTCCTCTCCCTGTAGAGGGAAACACTTCGACTCCGGGGTATGTTACCAATCCCGAGATCTTCCGTATGCAGAGCGAAATCCGGGACATGCAGTCTGTGATGCACAGTTCAACCACTTCGGCTCCGGATATCTTCCGAGTGATCGAGGAATCAAGGCGAACTCCTTTTTCCAATCAAACAGCCCGAGTCCGCATCAAAGATACTGGCAAAATTAAGTTCTCGAGCTACGAAGGAAAAGGAGATCCACCAATCATCTCAAGACTTTCTTGTTGACAGCTAGCCGGGTGGATCTCGAGCCCCACAAAACAGACGCTGGTTACTGCAAACTGTTCGTCGAGACGTTTTGTGGACCGGTACTACTTTGGTTCGCGTCTTTAGCAGCCGGCTCCATAACAAATTTCACCGAGCTGTCAACCTCGTTCGTCAAGCAGTATTCTAGCTTAATCGAAACCGTGGTGACAGATGCTCAGCTTTATAACTTAAGCCAAAAGGCTGGAGAGTCTCTCCGGTCTTACATAACAAAGTTCAAGGAGATCCAGGCCAAGATTCCAGGACTCTCGGACTCCACAGCCCTGGCCGCACTTAAGAACGGTCTCTGGCACGAATCTCGCTTCCGCGAAGAGCTGTCCGTGAATCGGTTCCCAACCATTCAGGACGCATTACACCGGGCCTCGAACTGGATAGTCGCAGAGGAAGACAAAATCGCCGCTGCGCAAAAGCAAAACGCTCCGCCTACAGGGAAACCACGGTTCGAACCGCCTGCCAAAAAGACCCCGTCTACGACTCCGAAGTCTGGGCCGAGCACGTTCGCGGTCACTCAATCTCCTAAAAAGAATTCTCCAAAGAATTCACCGTCAAAACCTCCATTCTCGCCGCGCTCCAAGGGTGGCATACTCCCAAGTAACAATTGGGTCCGAGATGAGGACACGTACTGCGAGCTCCACAAAACCAACAGTCATTCTACTCGTCACTGCAAGAAGCTGATGCACCTCCTCGCAGAAAAGTATGTGGCGGGGGAAATGCCAAATGTAACAATCGAGGAATTCGAGCAGAAAGCAACTCCCGAGGTGGACGAAGATGCTCCACCTTCAAAGAAACCGAAGCAGTCCGATGGCAATGAAACCCCCGAAGAAAAGAATCAACGTTATAATGGGGGGATCACGCCTCTTTCGGAACTCCATCACCGCGATCAAAGACCATCAGCGGAATCTCACCAGCCCCAAGCCGAAGCGAGCTAAGGTCACAGTAAGCGAGCTACCTGAAGTTTCTTTTTCCGAGAAGGAAACTGAGGAGCTAGACACTCCGCATGATGACGCACTCGTCATTTCACTTGACGTGGCGAACCACAAAGTCTGCCAAATCCTAATCGACACAGGGAGTTCGGTAGATTTGATTTTCCTCGAGACGCTCGCTCGAATGGGCATCGGGAAAGAACACATCGTGGGACCGCCCTCACCTTTGGTCTGGTTCACTAGCGAGACGTCAATGTCCTTGGGCACGATCACACTACCGGTGTCCACTCAAGGAGTGGTTAAAATGGTGGAGTTCACGGTTTTCGACCGACCTGCGGCCTACAATATTATTTTGGGAACCCCTTGGCTCTGCCAGATGAAGGCAGTGGCCTCGACGTACCATCTGTGTGTCAAATTTCTGACCCTGCAAGGAGTCCGGGAGGTTCTAGGAAGCCAAAGGACGGTAAGGAGCTGTTACCTCGCAAGTCACAAGCTCCTGGTCCAATAGCAACCACAACTTGAGGTCCCGAAGAATCCTGTTCAGAAACAGTTAAAAGGTGACCTCACTGAGTCCATTTTCATCAATGATAAGTTTCTGGATCAGGAAATCAAGATCGGAGTGGGTTTGGATAGCGAGCTCCGCGCCGGTCTGATAACCTTCCTAAAAGAAAGCATGGCCACCTTCGCGTGGTCCGTAGACGAAATGCCCGGTATCAGTCCAGAAGTTATCTCCCACGAGCTGAATATGGACCCGACGTTCCGACCTGTAAAGCAGAAGCGAAGGAAGCTGGGCCCTGAGCGAGCTGAGATCGTTAACAAAGAGGTTGAACGTTTACTGAAGGCAGGACAGATACGCGAAGTAAAGTACCCTGAGTGACTTGCAAACACAGTGGTAGTCAAAAAAAAGAATGTAAAGTCACGAGTCTGCCTTGATTTTACCGATCTGAATAAGGCATGCCCCAAAGACAGCTTTCCACTTCCGCATATCGCCCGGCTAGTTGAGTCCACTTCGGGTCACGAGCTGATGTCTTTCTTGGATGCTTTCTCTGGCGACAACCAAATCCTTATGAACCCGGACGACCAGGAGAAGACTGCGTTCATTATGGACCGCGGGATTTACTGCTACAAGGTGATGCCTTTTGGGTTAAAGAATGCGGGAGCAACTTACCAGAAACTGGTGAATCGAATGTTCGGGCATCAACTCGGAAAGACCATGAAAGTCTACATTGATGACATGCTGGTAAAATCAATGGAGGCCAGCTCGCATCTCGCTGATCTGAAAGTCTGCTTCGACATCCTGAATCAGTTCGGGATGAAGCTTAACCCCACGAAGTGCACCTTTGCAGTCCCATCAGGGGAGTTTCTGGGGTATATCGTCACAAAAAGAGGAATTGAAGCGAACGCGAGGCAGATTAATGCTTTCCTGTCTATGAGTTCTCCTAGGACCTTGCGCGAAGTGTAACGCCTTAACGGATGGATCGCAGCTCTCAACCGCTTCATTTCTCGATCTACGGACAAATGCCTCCCTTTCTACCAGCTGTTGCGGAAAGGGGGAAAAACTTCTTATGGGATGCGAAGTGCGAAGAGGCGTTTGCTCAGCTCAAAGCCTATCTATCTGAACCGCCGGTCTTAGCTAAGCCTGAGTTTGGTGAGCCGCTCTTTCTTTACGTAGCCGTGTCGGACAGTGCGGTCAGCGGAGTCTTGGTTCGTCAGGAAAGGGGGGAGCAGCGACCAATTTTCTATATCAGCAAGTCATTTACCGGGGCGGAGTCCAGGTACCCTATGATGGAGAAATTGGCCCTAGCAGTGGTCACTTCGGCAAGAAAGCTGCGGCCTTACTTCCAATCCCATACAATCATAATCCTGACGACGCAGCCACTTCGGACGGTATTACATAGTCCGAGCCAGTCCGGGAGGCTAGCTAAATGGTCTGTCGAGTTGAGCGAATACGACATCGAGTTCTGGACTCGAACCTGTGCTAAGACGCAGGTGCTGGCTGATTTCTTGATCGAACTCCCACTCACCTCTTCGGTTAGCGACAATGTCGAGGCCCCATGGAC
The DNA here is from genome assembly GCA_023657505.1 of Camelina hispida. Classification (NCBI taxonomy): domain Eukaryota; kingdom Viridiplantae; phylum Streptophyta; class Magnoliopsida; order Brassicales; family Brassicaceae; genus Camelina; species Camelina hispida. The sequence goes on along the minus strand of CP094635.1, from coordinate 17,851,242 downwards.
CTTGTATGTTGATGGAGCCTCTTCCAAATCGGGAGCAGGAAATGGGGTCCGCCTCACTTCTCCTATAGGTGAAGTGATCGAGCAGTCATTTCGCCTGGCTTTCAGTGCGTCCAACAATGAAGCCGAGTACGAATCCTTTCTCGCTGGCTTACGCCTCGCAGTGGGGATTGGTGTCCAAAAAATCCGAGCTTTTTGCGATTCGCAGCTGGTCACCAACCAATTTTTGGGGGAGTACGGGACAAAGGATGGTCGTATGGAGGCTTATTTGTCCACAGCTCGGGAGTTAGTCGCTAAGTTCGAGGAGTTCGAAATCACGAAGATCCCACGAAGTGAGAACTCAGCTGCGGACACTTTAGCATCTTTGGCATCCACTTCAGATCCCGTGATGACATGGATTATCCCAGTCGAAGTCATCCAGTTTCCGAGTATCCGACTAGAGAGCTCAAACGTCGTCACGCGGGCGATGAAAAAGAAGTTGGCTGCTAAGGAGGCAGCTCGTAAGGCGGCTGCAGACTCTTTACCCACGGAGGATCTGCCCCCCCGTTATGCCTACTCCGATGGAAGTTCACCCACCACTAGCCGAGCTAGATGCGAGTCCAACTCCGGAATCATCGAGCTCACCAGCTGACAGTCAAGCTGTTATCCCACATGCTACTTCGAGCGGCACGAATTCTAACAGCTGGGGGACAGATGGCTGGCGGAGCCCGATCTGGGCTTACTTGGATAAAAGGGAACTCCCGGCCGACAAATGGGCAGCAAGGAAACTCAAGGTCGTCAGTGCGCGGTACTGCATTCACATCGCAATACTTCTACGCCAAAGTGTAGCTGGTCCTTATTTAACATGTGTGGCTGGTAATGAGCCCGCAATACTAATGCGAGCCGTTCACGATGGTCCCAATGGCAATCACTCCGGAGGTCGGACTCTGGCTTTCAAAATCAAAAGGCAAGGTTACTTCTGGCCTACCATGGTCACGGACTGCGAGAACTACTCTCGAGCTTGCGAGAAGTGTCAAAAGCATGCCCCGTCAATCCATCAACCTTCCGAGCTCCTATCTTCAGTGTCCGCACCATACCCATTCAAGAGGTGGTCGATGGACATCATCGGTCCATTGCATCGGAGACCAGGAGGAGTTCAGTACGTGCTCGCTCTTACCGATTATTTCTCCAAATGGGTGGAGGCAGCGGCCTATGCTAAAGTAACAAGTGACGAAGTGGAGCAGTTTGTACTAAAAAGTATAATCTATCGCTACGGGGTCCCCACGAAATCATCACGGACAATGGTCTGCAGTTCATCTCCTCGAAGTTCGAAGATTTCTACGCGAAGTGAAAGATTCGACTCAATAAGTCAACTCCACGTTACCCGCAAGGTAATGGGCAGGCCGAGGCGATGAATAAGGTTATTCTTGCTAACTTGAAGAAACGGCTCGATTTTCGCAAAGGGCGATGGCCAGACGAGCTCCAAGGCGTTCTTTGGGCAATTTGAACAACACCTCGCCGGGCCACTAGTGAAACACCTTTCTCCCTGGTCTACGGAGTCGATGCCGTAGTCCCAGATGACATAGAGGTCCCCGGAGTCCGTACCTCGCTGAACCCACTCCGAGCTGAGGAAAATGAGGAGTTCCTACATGATACTCTCGATACAATCAATGAGCGTCGGAACCAGGCATTAGTTTGGATCCAGAATTACAAGAACGCAGTAGCTCGGTATTATAACTCCAAAATCCGAGGTAGAACCATGGCAGTTGGCGACCTTGTCCTCCGGAAAGTCTACGAGAATACCAAGGAGCTCAATGCAGGAAAGCTGGGAATTAACTGGGAAGGACCATACAGAATTACTCGCGAAGTCCGAAATGGAGTCTATCAGCTCGAGGATTCAGAAGGAAAACCAGTCCCAAGGTCTTGGAATTCCTTACATCTTAAACTCTTTTACAGATAATCTTTTTGTATCGAACTACGATTTAGCTTGATCCCGATAAGGGTACGTAGGCAGCCCACTTCGGGTCCAACTATCCATATTAATAAAATTTAAAGTTTTCTTAAACTTTTTTATTAATAATGGTTTAAAAAAAAAAAAAAAGGGCCGAAGTCTGACTTCGCATCTATCATTTAAAGCCGAAGTTTAACTTCGCAAGCCTAAACCGAAGTTCTCACTTCGTATTCAGCTTTACTTTAAAAGCTTAATGTTGCGACAACTCTAAACCGAAGTTTTCACTTCGTATTCCGCTTTAAAATCAAAGCTTAGTTTCGCAAAATTCTTCTTAAACCGAAGTATTCACTTCGTACTCAGCTTTACTTATTAAAGTTGGGGTGCCATTTTTTTGAACTATTTAACCGAAATTCTCACCGTGTTCATTTCTGCTCGTGTCATCTTTTCAAACGAAAGATTATGGAAATTTAGTTCGCATTCAGATGGCACAACAAAAATTTTTATGGAGTGGTCACCACGACCAAAACACTCCAAAATAAGAACTAAGGATTAGGGAGAGCGGGAACTGACGCCGCTTCGGATAGGGCCAGGCCCATCTCTGCGAGCTCCCCTTCCGACCTAGTGTTCGTTAGATAGTCCTCCGTCCCCTGATTTGAGATTTGCCCGAGGTTAGTGCCAGATTCGTCGATTGTGACGCTAAGAAGGTGCTCGCTACACAAGAGATCGGGCGTATCCGCCAAAAGGTCTGAGAATGCAGCAAGGTCGAGATCACGGGGAGTTACCTTCGAAACCTTTTCAACGGCTTCCTCCTCGTCAGTTTTCAGGAGTCCGAGCTCGGCCTCCATGTCTTGGATCTCACCCCTGGAGATCTCTTCGACCAGCATCCGGTTAGCCCTGATCTCGGCGGCCCGGATCTGAAGTGGAGCTAGCTTCTCCCTCTCCTCGAACGTGACCTTCACCTCCTCAATCTCGCAGCTGTTGCCAGCTTCGAGCATTTGATTGCGAAGCTCGATCTCATGCAACCTGTTTTTGGCCGCCTTCGCATCCTCCGCCGCTTCGAAGTAAAGGTCCCCCGCCTTCTTCAGTTTGCCTCGGAGATCCTTGTTGGCAACCCCAAGGTCGAGCACCTCTATTTCAGCCTTCTTCATCCGAGCTCGGATTTGTTCGGCTTTCGCCACGGTGCTAGCATTCTCTCTTCGATTTCGGATTTGTTTGGGCTTCCAGGTCAGTGATCCTCTCTTGAAGAAGGTTCACCTCCGAAGAGGACGGGGAGGCGAACAGCTGGTCCTCATAGGACGTCACCGAGGAGTTGATCTCGATCATTAGCTGAGAAAATCAACTCGTCAAAAGCAGATAAAATGATAGAAGGAAACAGAAATAAAGACTAAAGGATGTTTACCTCGCCAATTTTGTCCGCAAAGCGGAAGAAGTTCGCACGATTAACCTCGGTCATGTCTGAAAACGCCGGGATCCGAACTCCGGGCCGAATGTAGCTCCTCATTAGATCGGCTGGGGACGCAGGGGGGACTGAAAGATTTTTGAGCAAGTCATTTCAGTCATCAACTATCGAACAGTCAAAGGGATAAAATTAAGAGCATCTCAGAAAATTTTTACCTCGGGCGAAAAGACGTTGTTCCTTCAAACGGTTTCGTCCAGAGGAGTCTCCGGAGTCTTTAGGCGGTGGGGCCTCCTTAGATCTCCTCTCCGAAGAGGGACCTCTGTCTTTTGAGCTAGATCTACTTCGCTCATCCCCTATTGGGCCAGTCCGGGCTCGCCCCTTTTCACGAGAAGAGGAGGCGGTCTCAGGCTCCTTCGACTTCCTCGATGAATCAGTTTGCTGAGAGGAGGCCTCAGCAGAGGTTATCTTCGGCGCTGCTCAGGAACGGAGGAGCCAGAGAAATTCTTGTTAGAAATGCGAGCTTTGTCTTCGGCGAGGGCCATCGCCATCTGTTTCTTTGCCTCTTTTTCGGCAGCTCGGCACGCCCTTTCTTCCCTGTAATTCATCTGCGAAACACTCAAGGGGGTGGAAAAGACGAGAGAACGCCTTCCGAGCCTCGCCGTGGACTCTCTGATCCTTTCGCAAGAAAAAGAATCCCAAGCGATATGCCCCTGGCTGTAGAACCTCGAGAAGAACTCTGCGAATGTGTGGCAAAGCAATCCGCGCTCGAAGTGATCTGAAAAAGAAACAGTTAAAAGGTGAGACAGAAAGTCAAGCAACACTTAACTTGGACCTAGCAAGGAACTCCATTCTACCGATTTTCAAAGTCCACTTTGATACGTGCGAACTCACGCGGTGGCCGAAAGTGAGCTCGTTAACTCAGAAGAAGAAATAGGACTTCCGCCACTTTTCATCCTTCTCGGGCAGGTCATCAATGACCTTTAGCCCGGCCAGCGGGCTTACGTAAAGCGTGCCCTCGGTACGACCAGTCTTCACCGTGTTCACCTGGAGGAAGTCGGCCAACGACAGCTGGTAGTTGAACTCCTCCCCTAGAGTTTGAAGACACAAAACAGTCCGAACAAAGTTGGGGCACATATGGGGAAGAGCGAAGCCTAGTTCGAACATCATCTTCACGATGAGTTCGGGAAGGGGGAATGACAGACCGCAAGCAGAGAAGAATATCTCGAACGCGCAGCAGTACCCTGGAAGGGGGTTCTCTGGAGACTCATGAGCCTCCGGGAATCTGATCTCGACCTCCGACAAAATCCCGGTGGATCCACTAATCTTGACTATGCTCTCCGCAGAGAGAATCGACGGCTGGTAGGGGCCGAAAACTCCCGGAATCAAGGGTTTTGCGGTTTTTCCCGATGAGGATTTCGGCGGAGACATGCTTTTCCGGTAGAAGTAGCAAGAAATAAAGGAAGACTGAAGGATTTTCCGGCGAAAGTAAAGAAGTTCACAGAGGAAAAGAGAGAAAATCGGAGGACGGAAAACACAAGCACAATTGGGGATTAAGAGTGAAAGAGAGAAGTCGAGTTTACCTTTATACACGGAACCAGGGAGTAATGATTACCTGGGGAAGTGAAAGGTCTCGCACCGTTTTCTCGCTCTCTTATAGCTAACACGCCACCTAGTGGGCCCTGAGGTTTTTTCGGGAAGGCAAATCCCATCATTACCACGATCAAATTGTGGAGATATGGGGAATATTCAGTTTCCCGAAATTGATCGCTTGAAGGTTAAAAGTCCCCCGAACTGTTCAGCTCGGGAGACTTGGGGGGCAACTGTTGTACCCACGATCTGTCATCTCGGACAATAGGCAAGAGGGCCTAGGCCGGGCTTGTCTATTGGGCCAAGAGCGTATTACTGATTGGCCCATCAGGCCCGAAGAAAGGAAGAGAGCGCGGAGATGCTTCGTGTTGGTCAGCTCGCAGCTCGAGCCCGGTCAAAGATTCCCGCATTCAAAAGGATTAATTAGATCGCGCAAATCGTGTCCTATTAATTGTGCATTAATTGGGTAATAAATTGGTAGGTATAAATATGTAAGGGGGGTCACTTGTAAGGGACCGGATATTTTTTCCAGAAACAGCAATACAAATTCAAACACTCAAAAACTCTCACACTTCAGTTCGGAACTACTTAACGGCGATAAGCTCCTCCACATTTAAATCACTTCGGAAGGAGAAGCTCGTTTTCAGTTCTCACACCGATAAGAGTAAGATCCTGTGTAGTTCTAATTCGCGCTATCAGGACTAGTAGGACTAGGTGAGAACTCGACTTTAGGAGGGGGAATGTGTTTTCAAGGTTTACAAGTCTAGTAAAGGATGTTAGTTGTGCAATGTAAAAGAGTTATTTGTTCTGGGCATAGAAAGAAAAGTTTAGACAAGGAAGAGAAAGCAAAACGCTTAAGAAGTCTAGAATTCTAAGAAAAAAAGAAAGAGAACCATAGTGATAAAAAAAGTTTCCCATCCGCTAGATTGATGTGAAGTAACCTCCTCCTAAGGCTAAGTTAAAAGAATGAGAGAATGGGTTTTAGAAGAGATATCGACGAAGGGTAGAGATAGGACCAACTTCTGGGTTAGAAAGTTAGAGCTAAGTTTCCTTGGGACCTTTGGGTAGACGGGGTACTGCTCTTGTATGTATCAGTTGGTTTCAACCTTTAGCATTCTCTTAAGCTCAACTCATTTTTGCGAGAGATCCCTGTTCTATATTGTTAAAACCATTTGCAAAGAAGACCAATTTTTGTCTCTACCCCTTCACCCCGGCCAAATGAGTTTGATGACATTGCATAGCTTGATTCATGGTTTTTTGTTAATGAATATTAAAGGGAATGATAGAAATGATGGCATGTGTAGACTAAGGTTCGGAATCATTTCAATTTGTGATGAGATTAGAGTTCCTTCACCATGCATCATAGAACTAAAAACAAGGACCTTGATTCTAACTACTCTATTAAGCATGTTTTAGGTTATGAGACCCCATCTTCAAACCTCTCTTCCATACTTTGTTCTTGGTTGTTTGCTTGAGGGCAAGCAAAGAATAAGTTTGGGGGAATTGATATGTATATATTTTACACATTTTCATGATGCATTTGTCATTCATTTTGTTCTCTTAACTCATCGCTTGGTATTATTTTTAGTCTCTTTTGCACAACATGCATATCTAGGTAATCTTTGCATTAATCTTGCACGCATCTTGCATTTTGGAGTTGTTTTAGGTGTTTTAGGAGGTTTCCAAACCACCAAATGCAAACAAGGATCAGGAGAGCAGTTAAGCGACTCGATCTACATTACCCAGCGACGCAAGCTTCCACGTCTTTTATCGAGTCGAGTGAAGATTTTACTTTGGGATTAAGCTTTCGACATCTTCATTAAAGTTGTAAAGAATTGAGTCATCTTTCCAATCCAGTTTATTTCAAACCAATCGAAGTCGTGGTTCATGAGTTATCTCCGTTTTAGTGGATGTCTATACGTTCAGAAATCTGACTCGACCCGCACGCAAAGGAGAGCTCCCACTCGATCGGATGTTAACAGCGACTCGACCAAGACGTCTCAGGATGGTTCCTGAGCACCCTCAAGTCGCAACTCGATCGACAGTTTCTGAGCACCCTCATGTCTCGACTCGATCTACAATTTCCGAGCACCCTCACGTCGCGACTCTATCGACAGTTTATGAGCCCCCTCAAGACGCGACTCGATCGACACTCTCACGACGCGACTCGATCGACACTCTTACGTCGCGACTCAATTGACACTCTCACAATGCGACTCTATCGACGCTCTTAAACCGACGTCATGGTTTTGTCCCGAAGACGCATCCGAGAAGGATTCCCGAACCGACGTTCTGTATTGTCGTTTTATGTTTTAGAGATTTCCATGTTTTTCCTATAAATACGTTTTGTTAAGTTTTCACTGGGACATCTTAGCTTTTATCTCGTTTTTGTTCTTTCCCTTAAGGTTTACCCTAGCCACCTAAAACGCCTGACACTTTGTATCCCGATACCTTTGAATTTTTTTAGTATTTTGATTTGATTTCTTCTACAAACTTGTTCATCTCATTTTTACCTATCTACAAATGCTTGTTTCAATGTTTTCTGAGTTTGTATCTTTGATGATGATTTTCGGATCTAAGTAGTGTGGTAGTTCTTGAGGGTGGGATAGATTAGGTGGAGGATCTTAGGATGTAGAGTGTTTAAGCTTTGATTGTATGATTCCCTTCTGGACTAGAGTTAGATATACTAGTTTCTCTCTGATTAACTGGAACTGGGTTTTAGACATTTCCGCATCCAAAAGGTGTTCGATGAAATGTGTGACCAACTAGTGTCAGAGAATTACATTCCTAGCGTAAGAGATTAGTTGTCTAGGATGTTTGTTGACATGAATGAACTTTTTTTCCATGCCATGCTTGATCGTGTTTCTCTAGCGAGAGCTAGGTTTGGAAGTGGTCGAGTTTGAGTAGCTTCTATCAAGAGATTGGATTAGCTAAGAAGTGATGTTCATTGTTTAGGGATGGTTTGCTTGTTGCATGTTAAATACTCTATAGACTAGGATACTCCACTGACATCAATTACTCCCATCCTTAGGACCTCTTTCTTTCTGATTTTTATTACATTCCTGAGACTGTTTTGTTTCTTGCCTTTTAGTTCATGCTTAGACTCGTTTATGTTTTTATTCATTTTCGCCTCTTGTCATGCATTCTCGTTTCTAATTCTGTGACTTATTTTCGTTTCGTATCGTCATCATTCTAGGACTGTTAGACAAACACTCTCTTTGAATTTGCTTGACTTGTGATTTCTTGATTGCATCTTAATTGTTAGTGAAGTTTCCCAACTGGATTGACACTTTAAGTACTACAACTACATATGGTTAATTGAGACCTGCTAGGATAAGATACACAAAAATCTTAGTATCAATTTGGCGCCGTTTTGCTACATTTAAGATTTCAAGTTTTGCAAGATTAAGTTCTATTACACTTATCATTTTGGGTACTGACTTGTTTTGGTTGTCTGCTTGTTTGTCTTGCACCTCAGGTACCTGTTGATTGCAACCTTGCATGCACACCAGATCAAGAGGGCATCAGAATCTCCTTCATGTTATCGACGAAATCAACCGATTGCAACGCCCACGACAAGCTCGTCAACCCACTGATCATCCCACACAAGTCACTATGGAACAACAGCATGAACCACATCAGGGACCGCGAAACATTAGTGCTGGGGATGCACCAAACACTCATACTCAGCATGCTGGAATCGTCCCTCCTGCCGTGCAGAACAACAATTTCGAAATCAAAAGTGGTCTGATCTCCATGATCCAAGGAAACAAGTTCCACGGGTTGCCTATGGAGGATCCACTCGACCACTTGGAAGAGTTTGACCGTCTATGCAGTCTCACCAAGATCAACGGCGTGAGTGAGGATGGTTACAAGTTGCGCATCTTCCCATTCTCCCTGGGAGACAAGGCTCATCAATGGGAGAAAAACCTTCCCAAGGGATCAATTACAACTTGGGATGGTTGCAAGAAAGCATTCTTGGCCAAGTTCTTCTCCAACTCTAGAACAACACGTCTCAGGAATGACATCTCCAGTTTCACTCAGAAGAACTCAGAATCATTCTGCGAAGCTTGGGAGCGTTTCAAAAGTTACCATAGCCATCCCCATCACGGATTCAGCAACGAGTCATTGCTGAGCACTCTGTACCGTGGTGTGCTACCAAAGATACGTATGCTGCTTGACACTGCTTCAAACGGCAACTTCCTGAACAAAGACGTCGATGAAGGATGGCAACTCGTTGAAAATCTCGCCCAGTCTGATGGCAACTACCATGACGACTATGATCGCATAGTTAGAGGAGATGCTGGCTCTGAGGAGAAGTACAAGAGAGACCTCAAGAATGTCAATGACAAGCTTGATCGCCTCTTGCTCAATTAACAAAAGAGCATCCACTTCGTATCTGAGGGTGAACATTTTCACGTCCAAGATGGGGAGGGTGAGCAGTCTGAGGAGATCAGCTACGTCCAGAATCAAGGTGGATACAACAAGGGTTACAACCCCTATCGGACGAACCCCAATTTGTCTTACCAGAGCACCAACGTTGCAAATCCACAGGATCAGGTGTACCCTCCTCAGCAGCAACAATAAGGTCAACAAAAACCTTTTGTGCCTTACATACAGGGATTCGTCCCTAAACAACAGTTCCAGCAAGGTTACCAAGCTCTCTCAGGACCACCACCAGGATTCCGCCCTCAACCAGTTCAGCCTACTCCAGCCCTAGATCAAGAAATGAATCAAATGATGCAACAACTTCTTCAGGGTCAAGCTAGCGGTTCTCTGGATACTGCTAAGAAGTTTTCTGAACTCAGTCAGCGAATGGAGTGTTCATACAATGATCTTAATGTCAAGTTTGAAGCTCTTAACTCCAAGATGAAGTACATGGAAGGCAAGACTGTTTCTACTTCTACCCCAACACTTGGCCGACTACCTGGAAAAGCAGTTCAAAATCCCAAGGACTATGCTACTATCCATGCCATCACCATCCAAGCTGTAGGTGTACGGCTCACTGAGGACAAATGAGAGTTTAGATTGGGAGGATTTTCTTCAAGATGTAGTTCAGATAAAAGAATCCCGTCGAGGTGCTCAAGGATCCAATTAAGTCAGCCAAGCAATCTGATCCTGAAGCTACTAAAGAACCCGCTGCTCCCAAGGATAAACCTGTGAGATTCATTCCTCCACCATACAAGCCACCTCTACCATTTCCAGTGAGGTTTAAGAAGCAGCTTACTGAGAAGTATAAAACTCTGTTTGAAAACCAAGTCAAGGAAATTGAACTTAGGATGCCTTTGCTTGATGCATTTGCACTTGTGCCTCAATATCAAAAGTTTTTAACTGACTTGGTTTTGGAGCTCAAGCTAAGGCTCTGGAAGATGAGAGGGTAGTGCATGACATAGGTTTGATCTCTTGACGTATATGGGACGAGACCTCGGTTCCAAACATGATGAAAGATTTGGAGAAGTTAATCTCTTGTCCGGACGCCTCGCCATAAAAGCGGATTATATCGATAATTTCCTTGCATTGCTGAGAATCGGCTCTGCAGAAGAATAAACTGTCGTCTCCAAAAAGTAAGTGGGAAACACGTGGGCTTGCGTTCGAAGTACGTAAACCCTGGATCTTTCCCTCACTTTTTGCGTTCCTAATTTGAGCAATTAAGGCATCAGTACAAAGTATAAATAGGTATGGAGAGATTGGGTCCCCTGACGAATCTCAAGTGTTGGCCTAATTCGTCCCTTGGGATCTCCATTGATCAAAATACGGTAGGAGACGGAAGTAATGCATTGCATTATCCAACCCACCCATTTTTGATCAAATCCCATTTTTTCCATCAAAGCTCTTAAGAAATTCCATTCCACCCTATCATAAGCTTTACTCATGTCCGTTTTTCTTGCCATAAATTTTTTCCGGTTGGCCTGATTAGAACGGAGGGCATGGAAGTTTTCTTGAGCAATGAGGATATTATCTGTGATTAATCTTCCTGACACAAAGGCAGATTGGGTCTCGGATATAAGTTTCGGCAAAAACTTCTTGAGACGTAAGCTCAGAATTTTTGAGATCACCTTATACCTCACATTACACAAGCTAATGGGGTGAAATCTTGACATTTCGCGAGGTCGATCTCCTTTCGGGATTAAACATATATTTGTCTCATTTAGCTTGCCATAAAAATTTCCTGAGCTAAAGAAGTTCTTCACCATCTTAGTGAGATCGCCTTTTATGGTTTACCAAAATTTTTGGAAGAACAAAGCAGACATCCCATCCGGTCTTGGAGCTAGAGATGTCAAGTGGGCTCAGAGACCATGGGCTGTCCAGGTCCAAATTAAATTGGACCGGTTATGGTCATAACCAAATTTGAAGTGGTCAAATGGACCTAAAACCATTTTATTCCATTAATAAATGGTCCAAACTAATTTGGACATGGGCTGTCCAATAATTCTTCAAAAATAGGGATTGTAAAATTTGGGGGCAATTTTTTTTTTCATTTTGTCAAAAACACGAAATTAGAGTTTCTATCTCTCCCCTCTTTCAATCCAATTATGAATTTATGAACTTTTATAATTATGAGTTTATGAAACTTTATAATTATGAGTTTATGAACTTTTAGTAAATTATGAGTTTTGAATTTTGGTTCAATCTGCAACCAATGGACAGACCAATTGGTCATGGTCCTATTTGATTTGGACATATTTGGGTATGGGTGTATTTGAGCCTTGACCATAAATGACCATAAAATGTATGTGTCCAATTGGTCATGCCCATTTGGACATGGACGGACCAATTTACAACCCTACCTGGAGCTTTTCCCGGATTCAGGGAGAACAAAGCTCGTTTGACCTCCTCTTCTGAGATTTCTTTTGTGAGATGCTCATTCATGGAAGGTGTGACCAATGTAGGTACATCCTTTATGGCCAATGTAGGGTTGCTCGCATTCGAGGAAGAAAAGAGATTGTCAAAATACTCTACCGCTACTTTTTCTATCCCTTCTTCTGTATCAACCCAAACTCCAAGTTGATTAAGGATACCAGTGATCTTGTTCCTTGCCCTTCTTTCTTTTGTGTAAGCATGGAAGAATTTTGTATTTTTATCTCCTTCTGCAAGCCAAAGTTCTCTGCTATTTTGGTGCCAGTATGCTTCCTCTTCCCTATAGGCCTCACAGAGCTGCCATTTTAGGTTGAGGAGAGTTTCCGGTGATGCTTGATCATCTTCATAGGTCTCATCAATCTTTTTTTGGAGATCCTTAATCAATTTTTCTGAATTTGTTTGATTATTTTTCTTCCAAATGGAGATAGCTCGTTTGCAATTCTGAATTTTTTTCATGATAGATCGTTCGACGGAAATATCATCACCTTCCCATCCGTCTAACACCGCCTCTTTAAGGCCTGGCTTACCAATCCACCTTTTGTCAAACATAAACCTTCTCAAAAACTTTTTTGGACGTGTTAGTATTGATGCAAGGAGAGGACGATGGTCTGAACCCCACATCTTCAAGTACTCCACATTAGTGTGGGAAAAGATATTGTGCCACTCTTCATTTCCCATGGCTCTATCCAAACGACACCGGATCTTACCATTTGACCGTTGACCAATCCATGAAAATTGATTTCCTTGGAAAGGAAAATCGATTAATCCACATGAATCAATCATAACACGAAATGGTAAAAAGGAAGATTCTGATCTCTTTTTTCCTCCTCTTTTTTCGTGATTCCCGGTTATTTTGTTGAAATCCCCAATAATAAACCAAGGCTCGGATCTGGTAACTCCGATACGCATTAGACGCTCCCACACATGTCCACGATTTGTGGGAATAGGGTCACCATAGATAAAAGTAATAAAAACTCAGTTTCCATTAATGATTGTTTCGATGTCGATCAATCGATCATCTAACAACAAGAACTTAACCGGATAGTCCTTTGAATAGAAAAGGGCTAAACCTCCACTTAAACCTTCAGGCTCAACTGTTTGGAGTTTGTCGAATCCTAAATCAACTTGCAAAGATTGCATAAACGTCTTATCGTTTTTAGTCTCAGATAAAAACATGAAACCTGGTGAGTACATTCGACACATCTCTCCCAGTCGACGAGAAGTCTCTTTAGCTCTCTCCCCTTGGCAATTCCATGCTATGTTCTCATAAGTTAGTTCCGGAGGGAGAAGAAAACCCCACCGTACTAAACTTGCAACTCGGAATTGTAACCTTTGCTGAAATATACACTTCACTAAGAAGGAAGTATGAAGACTTTTTCAAGAGGTCCATTAACAAAGAAACACCACACTGTCCCAATAGCGTGGGAGACAAAAATTGTCCTATATTCATCTTAAACAAGAACTGGTCTATCTTACATAAATCATTTGTTAGGCCCAATAACTTAAGAATTATTATATGGCCCATACAAAATAAGGTTTCATTTATTAAAAGACTCGGTTTATTGACACCGGAGCACAGGTGACGGTTAACTGGAGGGAAGAGAGGGAGCGCCGGAGTAGTTTTCCGGGATGGTTGATTCGATCTCACCCTCGACTGGGAGGGGACTCTTCTGATTATTTTTCGGGTCTGTGGCAACAGATCTAGAGGGAACACGTCGCAGGCATCGGAACTAGGAGATATGGGTCTGTACTTGGGGAGAGCAGCGGATATGTAAGTGGATGCAAAGGAGACAAAGCATATAGTTGAGATGATTTTATTCCCCTTGATGGAGATGGCAGAAGACGTATCACCGGCGGCGCAGCAGATGACGAGTCGCCACCGCCAGTTTGAAGCTTCAGGTGTACATCCCGATAAAATTAACCTACCCAGAAGTGAGTCACAGTGCCGGAGGCAGACTGTGATTTTTGGGTTAAAATTGTTGGAAATCCAAACTACAACATATAGAATGGAGAAGATTGAAGTGTGAATTCTCTCCATGCAGGAGGATTTAGCTATTGCTTTCAGATCTGACGATGACCCGTAATGGAGGCTTAGATCCAGTGGGTTTGACAAAGCAGAGACCACCGAGGGGAGAAGAGACATCCTTGAATGTTTTAGTCGCCAAATTTTCTTCACAAGTGTGAGAATAGTTAGGTGAGAATATCCCCACACAGGCCTAATTTGACACAGAGGAAACTCATGAGGAAGCTTCGTTGAACTGAATATATAACTAAAGCATTGTAAATTGGACTCTGCAATTTGCAGGAAAAGTTTCCAAGAGAGATAAAGCCTTTCTTTAGGAGGAAAGAGATGTGGAGGAATAGGATGATGGATGTGATGAATATTCATCCAAGAAATAAGAAACCAAGCTCAGATCTGAAAGCTAGATTCAAACAAATTTTGAACGAAGCGGAGATGTGGAGTCGTGTAGACTGTAAAGTAGAAATGATAAAAAAGTGTATCGTTTTATTGTATTTTATTTTCAAAATCACAATTGGAATATCAGTGACAATATATAAGAAGTTTTTTTTAATCAACTGATATTATATTGATATCAACTGGTATTATATTGATATAACAACCCAAAAGCTTTACATGGTGTCTACACTCCTACACTGAGTGCATCTTTTCCTTTTCTACAAAGTTCAAAGATCACCTTCTAAGTCTCACCACAAGTCAGTGCAGACCTATACAAAAATGGCTATTCTACTTAAGTCAAACCTAAAAACTGAGATTCAATCAGAGGACTGCCTCTTTTCTTCCGCAAAAAGGAAATGTAACCACCTCGGATGTCCACTCGTCACATACGACTGTAGCCTGCACTCCTGAGTAACACTTTGCGCAATCATAAGAGCTCCTTTGTTTGAATAAGAGTTTTTCAAAAAGAATTTTCAACCATTAAAGAACCCCAACCTTCTTGCTACCTCATTAGATTGGTATCTGAATGGGAACCATAAAGCAGGTTTAGTAACCACCTGTACTAACACTTGATCCTGCAATCGAAAAATCACATACTCCATCCTTTGACTTCTCATACTCTCGATCGCCCACATAAGCCCTTCAAACTGAGCTTCCTGTTTACTTTGAACAAAAGCCATAGCTCTCCTACTATGCAACTCCACATTTCCTTCATGATCTATTAGGACCCACGCACAGCCCAATAATCTATTTCTAGGAGACCAAGAGATTCCTATATTGCACTTCATCCAGTTTACTGGCGGCACTTTCCAAACAACCTTACCCGGTACTTCTTTCACTGCCGGAACTCCCCGAGTGCCATTCTCATCACCCTCTTCTTCCTCTTCCTCATGATCTGAATCCTTCTGAGCTTCAACCCACTCCCTCTAGTCTTCTTGACTTTTAGTAATGGATTCACCTGGAGAAAAGTTCTTACCCTTAAAAGCTACCAGGTTTCAATTTTTCCAAATCCTCCACAATATCCATGGAAAAGTTTTTCTTAACTCTTAAGGCCAAAGGGGATTCTTCATATTCAACAAGAAGTATTGAATATTAGAAAACACCGACCCATTGTGGAAACCCATTTCGGGATTTGGGATCCTCGAGACTGCCCAAATCTGCCTGGACAAAGAAAAATTAAAAAGGACATGGTTAATTGTTTCGTCCTCTCCTCCACACGTTTGGCATGAATCATCAATTCTCATCCTCTCCCATTTAAAGCTTCTGCTACAAGAAGCGCTCCACTCAACATTTTCCACAGGAAGACTTTGATCTTTGGGTTTGTGTGTATCCCCCAAACTTGAGCTTTTAGAGGGTTAGTAGAAGGCAAAATGTTGGCTTCATTCCTTATCTGAGGGTTTAAAGACTGGGAAGTCAGCCAATATGCCGACTTTATCAAAAAGTCACCACTTTTGTTAAGCTTCCAAGAATAAAAATCCTCACTCTCTCTAACTCGCTTTATCTTTTTGATTCTTTCAATATCCTGAGGTATGAAATGATAGTCCAAAGCGTTTTCATCCCAAGATCTGTTACAACTATCAATCAGCTCTGCAACTCTGAGGTCCAGATTAAAAAAATTATTTCTTCTCCAAGGGGGCCTTAAACCCTCGTCCTCAATCCAACCATCCAACCAGACCCTGATCGACTTCCCATTCCCAACATTTTTCACCAAACCTTGCACCAGCAAATCTCTTCCAAATAAAATACTACGCCAAGCATAAGATGGGCGGCTCCCCAAAGTGGCAGTTAAGAAATCTGATGTAGGGAAATATCTGTTTTTCATTTTCCAGAGCAAATAAACACTCAGGGACCTTCAATATCCTCCACGCTTGTTTTGCTAATAACGCTTGGTTGAAAGTCTTGACATCTCTGAACCCCATCCCTCCTTGATCTTTTGGGAGACACAATTTTTCCTAACTTAAACAATGTTTTTTCTTGGAATGTTCCGCATTATTCCACCAAAAGTCTGCCATTACACTTGATAGGTTCTCGTAGGTCTTCTTTGGTAATTTGAAGCACGACATGGCAAAAACTGGCATCGAGAGAGCCATAGACTTTAGCATAACTTCCTTGCCCCCTTGAGATAAAAGTCGAGAGAACCAACCCGATGTTTTCGACTTGACCCTATCCTTGATATAGTTGAACAACTCATTATTGGACCCGCTGAAACATTCCGGAAGTCTTAAGTAGTTCCCCGCACCACCTTCATTCAAAATTCCCATCCTATTTTGGATACTAGTCTTCGCTTCGAGACTCACATTAGAACCAAAGGTAATCGATGACTTAAGCAAGTTGATTAATTGTCCAGTGGCTGCACCATATTTGCTTAACATATCCATCAGGAAAACCGCTTGTTCCATAGATGCTTTGCACATGAAAAGGCTATCATCTGCAAACAAAAGATGGTGAACTTCTGATCCATCTTCCAAAAACTTGATATCATGGATCTTACCTTCTCTTTGTCCCTTATTGAGTAGATGGGTTAACCCCTCAGTACAGAGAACAAAAAGATTGGGGGTAGAGGGTCGCCTTGTCTTAAACCTCTTTTCTGTGTCATTAATCAACACCGAAAAAGTAACTGTAGTTACACAAACCATGATCCACTCGATCCATCTTGTATGAAATCCCATAGCAGTCAGTACAACTCGCAAATAACTCCATACTAGTCTATCATATGCTTTTGACATATCCGTCTTTACGGCCATAAACTGAGAAGAGATCATCGGATGAGAATTGAGGCTGTGCACTACTTAATGAGCCACCAGTATGTTGTCCGTGATAAGTCTCTCAGCTACGAAAGCCAACTGGTAGATGGACACCATCTGTGGTAGAATCCCTTGCATTCTAGATACGAGAATCTTTGAAATAGTCTTGTACAAGACAAAACAAAGACTTATCGGTCGTAGATCATATTAACCGGATGATGAACCTTTGGAAGCAAACATAAATGAGTGTAGTTCCACTCCATTGGAAAGCTACCCCTTTCAAAAAAATCTTGAATCTCCTTTGTGACCTCTTTACCTACTATGTTCCAATTCTTTTGAAAAAACAGGACAGTCATACCATCCGATCTTGGTACTTTTGAAGCTTCAATGGAGAACACTGCTTCTCTGATCTCTTCTTTCGACACTTTGGCCACTAAAAGCTCATTCATCTCATTGGAAACTTTGCCTGGAAACTCATCAAACCAGACCTGAAAGCTCTGAGGGTTGGAGGATTCAAACAGATTATTGAAATACTTTATGGCCACTTCACCTTTAGCTGCTTTTGATCTCTTTATTACCCCTTGGGGATCTCTCAGCTGTTCTATCCTATTTCTTGCTATATTGCCTTTAACAGAGTCATGGAAGAACTTCGAGTTTTGGTTACCTGCTTTCATCCATTTTTGTCTACTGCGTTGCTTCCAGTAAGTCTCTTCTGCTCTGTACACTTTAGAGAGCTCCCGTTAAAGAATATGAACCTGTTGCAAGTTAGGCCATCTCTCAGATTTTACCCTCTCTAGCGCCACTTCGCACTGGTGAATCTTATCTCTGGAATTCACGTAATTGTTCTTCTTCCACGAGCTTAAGGCTTTACGACAATCTCTAAGTCTTTGCGACACTAGCAAACCCCCATTCGATAATCATGGTTTCCAAGCTCTAGTAATGGCTCTCCTGACATCCGCTTTATGTAGGAAACGCTTGTCAAAATAGAATTGTCCTTTATACGCATATTGGGAAACCACTAGCTTTAACAACACCGGACGATGATCAGACCCCCTCATGTCTAAAAAAGCTTGGTTAGATGCTGGAAAAACATTAAACCAATCTTTATTACCAAACGCTCTATCGAGTTTGCTTTGGATCCACTGATCACCCCTTCATCCTCCCCAGGTAAAACTGTTGCCACTACCTAGTAGTTCTATCATCTCACATACCTCTAACAACTCCACAAACCCAAAAAACTGTCTCCTCTTCTAGGTTATCCCCCTATCTTTTCTCCATTGTGCAGGATAGCATTGAAATCGCCTATCATACACCATCTATCCTTCCTACCAACCCCACATCTCTTGATTCTTTCCCACACCTCCTTTCTATTACTACAATCCGGATCTCCACATATATAAGAGAGGAAAAAGTTTGACGCTCCAAACTGCACTTGAACATCTATAACATTTTTTTCCTCCCACAAAAAGTCCAACTGAACGCTGTTTTTCCACAAAAGAGCTAAGCCCCCACATTTTCCAACTGGCTCCACCGTAAAGATTCTATCATACCCCAAAAGACACTTTAGATCCACCAACTTATCTCTACACTGCATCGTCTCCATCAGGAACATTATCTCAGGGAAGTGCTTTTTTCGCAACTCCTTGAGACGAGGAATCGCCAAGTCTTGAGACCGTCCCAAGCCTTGACAATTTCAACTCAGTATGCTCATTACGCGTTGGGTGATCCCTCATTTGGGATCACCATCGAATGGCTAAGCTTTGAAACTTTTGCAGTGCTTGAGCCTTCACCATCTGCTTTCCTCTTCTCTTTTGCAAACCGAGATAGATCCACTTGAGGGATTGGATTATCACCCAACTGACCACTTCCTTTTGGTTTTGGTTTTCTCAACCTGGACGGAGGTCTGGATCTTGCCTTACCCTTTTTAGTCTTAGAGCCGGAAGGACTAGCTTCATTGAAACCAGTCCTAAAACCCGTAGCTCTATCCTGAAAAGGTTGAGACAAAGCCAAGAAAGATCCCACAGAATCTAAATCCTGCGAGAAGACAATGTTTGCACCCCTCTGCTATTCCTCTCTTCCTCTAACCACCGAAACCCTCCTGAGAGCACCTAAATCACAAACCCTGCCTCTCTCTCCCTGTAAGGTGTCCTCCATACCTTCAAACCCAAACACTACACCCTTATCCTTATTAACATCCAAGTGCACCACTGGAGCAGCCTCCAAACGTAAAACAGTCTTTTTAGCAATCGGGTCTTTTTCAACCTCCCCAACTGTTTTACGAATTCGATCCACTTTAACTTGCCATTATTCATTATTATTGGCCAATAGATATTGCCTCATCCCTTCCAGAACATCATGTGCGATTCTTAACTGACCCGTAGAAGGATCAATCCCCACTTGATCTTCTCTCAGAACCACATAAACGGATCATCTTCCTTCAAACATAAAGGTTTGGGTAGCTTTTTCACCGGAGAACCTGAAGATTTGTCCGCTTCTTCCAACGCCTTTTTCCTAGCCATCAAAGGACATACCTCTCTCTCATGAGTCAGCCTTTGACATTCAAAACATCGTTTTTGGACTCGTTTATATTGAAACCGCACCACTGTACTCCCTCCCTTTGGTAACTTAAGCTCTTTCGATCTTCGCAGAGGCCTTGAGACATTGAACAGAAGCTTTACCCTAACAAACTCTTGAATTTGTGGTTTATCTGGATCAAAAGCTACTTTTAGAACTTCCCCCACCAATTCTCCCAGTGCTGTAATTGCTTGTGCCGTGTAATAGTTTATTGGAATATTCCAGATCTGAACTCAGATTGGAATACGCTGCAAGTAATTCGCCGGAGGATTCTCATAACACATATCCACCGCTAAAGACCAGTCATTGTAAGTATGGGTTCCTTTTGCTAAAACTACCAACAAATCGTGCTCGTTATCAAAAATGAATTAGAATATTTCATTAGATAACGCTACTCCTCTCATATTCCCCAGTTTTTGCCACTTCCTTGACATATCACGAATCAGATTCTTCATCGGCTGACAAAAAGGATTTAGAGTTTGACCAACAAGACTGATAGAGTTTCGCTCCATAGATAAAAACTCCGGTAAGTCCGGCATCTCAAACGGCACCTCTTCGTCCACTTCTTCTAGAAACACAGCCATCAAAATCTTATCCATATCCATAGCAGATGACATCGTAATTGATCAGATTGAAAAAAAACGAACACACTTGATGATAGGTTTATATACGTACTACTGATGATTAGACGAATTTATGACATGACGTTTTTTAAACATCCTTTGGTTCAAAACTTCAAATATTTAGCTTCACTTTTAATGAAGATGACACATAAGAAGTCTATGATTTAACTACCAAAGCTCACGTAACATAGTATAGACTAGATTAGGACCCGTGCTAGAGCACGGGTTGAAATTTCTTTTATTTATATTATAATTTTATAATAAAATACGATTCTGAAGATTATGATTAACGCTAGATTAGGACCTTAGAAACTTTTAAAATCAATAATATAAATTATATTTTATTCTAAAATTATAATATAAATAAAAGGAATTTCAATCCGTGCTCTAGCACGGTCCTAATCTAGCATTAAGATTTAATTTTTAATTTCTGAATACGATTCCCAAGATCACGATTAATCTTGTTAAATTAGCGAGATTTGATTACTTTTTATGATTGTGAGTATATTTTTATCCCTTTAATAACTTTTTTTATTGATGTGGTTTATCAATAAAATCCGTGGAAAATAAATTAGTAATATTGTGATTCTAGATATTTGGAACCATATACGTGATCTTCCGAAATAAAGTTTGGAATATCCATGAACTCTCAATTTAGAATAACCCGTTTAAGATTTTCTGTTACAATGAAGGTTTTATTTGTTACAATTAATATATGGATTAATTTATAATATATGTATAACCTATTTGTAACCATTTATTAAAATTATAAAGTCTACCAAAATAATGTTGTGTACTTCCGTTTTATTATAAAGGGGATATTAAAGCATGTATGTAATATATGTTGTTTGATGGGATTATTGTTGGTATAGTGGTGTAAATTAGATTAAAGATAAAATAATACTATCTATACTATTAATTGGGGAGTACATTTAGGGATAAAAAAAAAACATGACATATATCCATGTTGCCAAACAGACCAACTTGCCTACATAATTAAACTAAAAAAAATTAAACTTCCCTAAACCAATGGTAACAATTATAAAAGAAATAAATGATTAACTCTTTCATAAGTAAACTTCCCTAAAAAATTGGTAACAATTACTAAATAAATAAATGATTAACTCTTCCAATATTTTAGGAAATTATATTAACTATAAAAGATACATTCCTAAATTTTATGAAATTATATTAATTACAAATAATAAATTTAAATATTTGACATACGGTCACTATAAAAAAAATTACAGCCAATAAAATTACAAAATGAAAATTTTGAAATATTATAATAAAAACAAAATTATAGAAAATTACATTTGATTGCTTAATAGAAGTCCACATTTTTTATATGAACCTGATAAGTCACAAAATACTATATTAGTGTTTGTTTTCTTCAGTTTTATATAAATTTATTTAAGAAAACTCTATAGAAAATTCTTATTAGGGCATGTAGTTGAGCCTTGCATTAACATTATTAATTCACTTTCAAAACCAACAAATAAAAGTACAATTTAATCTTCCATGACTGTTTTGTAAATTTATAATCAGCTGTATGTATTAAATTATGTTATTTTTCTTATTTTTTCAAATATATGATGTGAACAGTCTTTATTAAAATGACACTATAAGCATTATGTATATGGAAAAGAAAACAAACAATACACATGGTTGTAAAATTTTATAACATGAATATCTTGAAATTTGTTTTTAAGTCATCATTATCTTTAAAAAGTCTATAAATTTTAAAAACAGGACTACCCCGAAAAATACCACATGAGATTATAAAATTTAAATAGCAACATTAAAATTTTAAATTCTTAATAATTTTGGTAAGAGTTAATTTAAGAACATATATTTTGTAGAATTCAGCTATTTTTGGATTAAAAAAAAACAGATAATGTTTTTTAAAAAATATAAAGAAAGTTTGTGTAATTTCCATTAATTTTGTAGTAATTTTTTAAAAATTAAATAATCAAATGGAAAACATGGATATCCCGTTAGAAGCTTTCTCTTTTTTTTTGATAATTAAATATAGATATTCTTTTCCCAATCTCTTATCCGCTGGACTAATATAAATATTTTTCAAACGAATAATAATTAAAAAAAAATTATTATATAACAAAAATTTACATTCATTGGACACGGGATGTCCAAAATATACATGCCTATGTTCCTCATTTATAACTTATCTTTAACAATGAACCATATAATATATAATAAGAATAAAGAAGTCAATTAATTTTGTAATATTTTTATTATAACATATGATATAAATATATTATAAATTATATTTATATTTCTGTTTGTTCTATACGGGAGTTTGAGAATGTATGTTTTTGATCGAAAATACAAATTGGTCCCATATTGAGAATGTTTTCTTTTATGCAACGGAATTTTGAGAACGGATGTAGGACATGATGGAACATGATAAAACGGAAAGAGAATTACGTCCACCCCTAAATATTTGTATTTGTCTCAAAAGGATTTTCATCGTTGTTAGCGGTTATATATTTGATTTGATAGTTCACTAATTTAATAGAATCTAACCAATCATTTATCTGATTTAGTTTGTTATCAGTCCAACCATTATGTTGTTCCGAATTTTAAAATATTGGTGAACCCATTATTATTTTAAATTTTCAAACATTAATAAACTAAACCAAAAAAATTTCAAACTAAAATCTCAATTAATATGAGTTTGATTATGACTACTAAAATAAATTAGTTTATAAACATAACCCCGCACGTATGTGCGGGTCCGAACCTAGTATATTATATATAACCATCGGTTTTAAATATAACACCAGCAATCTCGTGTAAGATAGTCATCAGCTATAAAACATCAGTTTTGTTTTCTTTTTCTTCTGGTCAACCTCTAATCAATCTATGGATATTTTCTACTTTAACTTTTTTTTTTGTTTGCTAACCATTGTTTACCTAAACTCTTACAAAAAACACTACCAAAAAAAAAAAATTACACATAAAAAAAAGATGTTTTATTGTTAAAATGTTATCCAATCATAGACTTTAAGTTACTTTTTAATTTTAATTATTTTCAAAATTTTAAATTTGATTCTTAGGAAAAGATTATGTTTGTGGATTCTAAAATATTTACAGTATACTCTGGATTGTATTTCTACTAATTCACACATAGAGTCTGTTGGGCATAATTTTATCATCATAAATAAAAAAATATAACTTATTGAGTCAACGCATATTTTGTTGGATAAAGTCAACGTAAATATGAATTTATCTTGTGAAAGGAAAATCTTCCTGATTACAAAGAATCTCTTGACTGACTCTATCACAAGACCGAGAATCTCGCAACTAACTTTGTCAATGGACCGAAAGTCATGCGACTAGATCTGTCAAGGGACCAAGAATCTAACGACCGACTTTACTAATTGTCCAAGAGTCCCGTGACCGACCCTATCATAGATAGAGTCGACAATCCCAAGATAAATCTTAAATGATTAGGGTAAATGAATCTCTATATAAGAGGAGCTGCCTCCACGAGAGACATCATCGAGAGCAAAGCAAGAGACATAAAACACAAGACACACGACTCAATTCTAAAAACGCGGCTAGGGTTTATAGATTGATTTGTTGCACCTTGAATTCTTGTACTTGAGCTCGAAACTTTGATCAATAAAAACAACTATTCAACATCTGTTTCTTGTTTTCGTAGTCTTTAAACGATTACTTTTGTCCAAACAGAGTCCACTGATCAGTATACACATTTACTCATAAAAATTAATTTCAAAAGCTCAAAACTACACACAAAAATATTATTTAATTTTAAATATATATTAATAGATTTCATCACTGAAGTATTTATCAAAACTAAATTGAGTTTTTAAACATGAAATCTTTTAAACATGATTTACAAATATAAGATCAAATAATTACACCAAGCATATTGTAATACGTACATATATAACTTAACAGTAATTACATAAGAGAAAGTGCGATTTAGATCATATTTTATATAGATTTCTAGGAATTTTTTTTTTCTCGTTTAATAATACATTATCATTTGAAAATATCTACGATTGTATACCACTCTTTTGTCAGCATGTAACTCGTATATTCATCTGTGCCCTTTTGTCGTTTCCGTCTAAAAGCAAAGATCCACAAACCAAGAGAGAAACTTACCAATTTAAGAGAGGTTTGAACTTAAACCCA
Source organism: Camelina hispida (assembly GCA_023657505.1). NCBI lineage: Eukaryota > Viridiplantae > Streptophyta > Magnoliopsida > Brassicales > Brassicaceae > Camelina > Camelina hispida. The sequence continues at coordinate 17,826,887 of CP094635.1, read as the reverse complement.
CGATTTCACATAAAAGCCCATCGTATCTTGGTTCCACGTACCGTCGTATATGCATGTTGTTAAAGTATATGACGACAAATAAAAAATCTTAGACCACATGTAGAGAATATATACTTGTACCAATCCAATGTATCTCTAAGGCTATAAAGTAACGTCTAAAATATATTCACGAACTAACCAACGAAGAGAGATGGCGGCTAGTTCTTCGAGTTTTGGGATTGAACAACTTCGGAAAGGATGTTACTATGAGTGGATGGGCTTACAAGCTAAACACATCATAGATCTCAAAGAAGCACTCATAAATCACCATCGAGCAAGCGACGACGATCACAAACTCGGAGAACTCGTTGGTCAAATCCTCAATGACTTCAAAAGGTACGCCGAGAAACGATCGCAGCTCTCTGGCCGAAGCTGCTCAAGCTACCTTTCACCGTCGTGGAACTCTTCTCTAGAGAATGGTTTGCTATGGATGGGAGGATGTCGCCCTTCGTCTTTCATTAGAGTTATTTACGCTCTATGTGGATCCCAAGCCGAGACGCAGCTTTCTCAATATCTTCTCAAGATCGATGAAAACGTCGAAGTAAACCATAGTGGTTTCATGAGTGATCTTACCGCGACACAGCTTGCAAAAATCAATGAGTTGCATATGAAGATCATAGGGAAAGAAGACAAGATAACAAAGAAATCGGCAAACTTGCAAGAGAATGTTGCGGATATGCCTATCGCCATCGCGGCTTACACCATGGATTTGGTTGATGGCAACGTGGTGGTGAAGGATGCTTTAGATAAACACGAGGAGGACATGGCGGCTTTAGTGACGGAAGCTGATAAGCTGAGGTTTGAGACGCTTAGTAAGATCGTGGAGATTGTTACACCGGTTCAAGCGGCCGAGTTTTTGCTTGCCGGGAAAAGACTACACGTGTCGTTGCACGAGTGGGGAAGAGTAAGAGAAGAAGGACGTTTTGGGTGTGCACGTGCTGAGGATGGTACCGCCGCAAGAGGTGGAACCGGGAAGTCAAAGAGATCAGCCACTTGTTAATGTGAGCATGCATGAGTTTAAATTGAATGTATAATTATATCTTGTGTAATATTTGTCCAAGTAGAGATAAGAACATGTTAAGTGTCTTGTAATATGTGTACGACTGTGTGCGGCCTGCGGCGCAGTTAGGAGATGATGCAAGCATAAGCTTTTGTTTTTGTTTTATATAATGAATAACAAAAGCTGCTAAATGTCAAGAGACGTTCTTTTTTTTTGTATGAATACAAAATAAATTGTTGTGGTTTCGCTCTAAACACCATGATTTTTCTTTGAGTAATTTTATTTGTTCACTATGTAAGATTAAAGTATATATTATGCAACTTCTCTTTGGTATGCAAATCTGTTTGAATATGAAAGATTCGACTGTTATCTTAATTACAACTGACTTTCTGAAATTTTTTTTTTCTTTTTGGGTTTCGAAATTAGATATTTGATATAAAATAAAAAATCTATATTGTATTTAATTTAATTTAGTTTGACTTAAGAAATTATATTGTATTTTCAGATGGAGTAAATAATTTTGAACAATATATTTAAAATCTAGTAAAATATTTCATCAATATACGTTGGAATTTGGTGCTTGGCAGTATTGAATCTTTATATCATTCGAATAATCTTTTTCACTAAATTTTGGATTCCTTTTCACAAAGTAAAAAAAAAAACAGTATATACATATATCTTGTTGGTAACCACTAACCAGAAGGAGATATTTATATGAAAAAGACAAATCAAACACTCGATAGTTCAAAAGGTGTGTGACATGTACATCTGCCGATGAGTAAAAGGTTTGCGTGGCAACTACATCACCTTGTTCCCCAACACGCTAGCTAGATGGAGAGTGCACAAGGACTTACAATAAATAAAGTACTTATGAAATATCAGACTCAATTTTATAAATAAAGTTTAGAATGTTTGAATCGTCTTAGACCATATGCATCGGTGTTGTTTTAACCCGTCCTCCGTTTTTTTCGATTTAAAATAAATAAATAAAAGCCCAATTCAAAAGAAACATATCTTCAATTGGGACGTTTTTTCTCCGTTCACTTGGACGCGTGCTACGTTTTAATTGGATGAAGATTCAGACGATGGGTTCCATTGAAGAAGAGCAAAGACCTCTCATCGAAGAAAGTTTAATTTCACAGGTTTGTTCAATTTCTGATCAATTAGGTTTAGCTAATTTTGATTTCGCATGTTTAGGTTTCTGCTGAATTCCAAAAAAAAAAAAAAAATATGGGCTTTAGGTTGATCTTATGCATTTCATTTCTGTATCACTGTTTTTTTTATCCCAGTGTTGTTCTTATGATCATTTTTATATTTAGGTGATGATTCCAATGTTTTGTGATTTTGTTTTGGAACATGTATAAAACTTATGTTTGGCTTGATTGCTCTGAATACAGAATGGTTATGTTTTTTTTAGGGGATGTCGGCGCTTCAGTTCGGAAATTGTCTGTCAAAGTCCCTGAAAACCCCACGCTTCTGTATGAAACACAAGACAAGAACTCTGCTATTGCTGGAAGTAGAAAAATTGAGCATAGCAATGATAGCAAGTAAAAAACTTTCAATCCGCTTCATTAACTTTTGAGGAACGTATAGCTTTGTTTGGTTTGACAAGGTAACCGGTGTGATGCAGGTATCTTCACAAAGCCGATGTTATCTCCGAAGAAGAGTCTATCGAGTTTTGTATTTGCTAATGTTCTTGCCTTTAGTTTACACTTACGTCTCTGTGTGTCATGATCTTCTCAATTTGGCAACCAAATATGTTGTTTTTCCTTGACGTACTTGTTTGCACCCAGTCAGGCTTCAGTCTGCAACCTGTAAGTGCAGATACCTCTCCTGTACTTATTGCTTTTCTTGTTTTACCATCATATATTGCATCCTTGCTTTCGTTGATGACGTACTTGTTTTTCAGTGCTGGGTTTTTATGCAGAAACCTTTCTTTTCAAACTTTGGAGCCATTGTCACTTTCTCAGTGCTTGGAACTTTTGTAGCTTCCATGGTTACTGGATTGATTTTGTTCCTGGTTTTTACTAATTGAAGATATGAACCATGGTGGCAGCATTTGTGGTTCTGCAACTTGTTAACAGTCACAGAATGCTGAAAACGTTTTGATATGAATTTGTTTGTTTTGTTTAATCACTTGAGCTGATATTACTCTGATAAGTTTATGCTACTCAGTGTAGTAGTCTAGAGAAACTATCTAGAATGTTTTGAACTGAAACTGTAAACGGTGACTAATTATAGAGATTAGGCGTCGGGTAGTAGTAGTGTGCAGGACCGAGTCTCTTGATTGGCAAGTGGACTTTAGTAGTGTAGAAACCTGTACGAGTAGGAGATGAGGGTGTGCTGCGGGACTTTACATCTTTGCTAAGACTTGATTGTTTGGTTTTGATAATAGTCAAGCTTCACCTAGAAATTCTCTTTGTATGAACCTGTAGTGTTTTTGATGTAATTTAGGTTGGAATCCTGCGACCAAACTGGCTAGATGGAGCCAAGTATCTAGGCCAAAAAAATGTGAGCGGGTTTCTCTGCAATGTATGGAAGAAAGTAGACTTTATATGGTACTATGAGGATGTTGCAACCAAGAGACCTGTGTAATGGATCTTCTATACAGGTGATATCTCTATGTCATTCTCTGTTTTACCATGAAACTTCGGTTTTATTTTATACGCAAAAATTCATCTGAAACGAGGGAAAAAAATTGTTGCAGGTACGCCAACTAAAGATCTCCGCATTTTATGCTTAAGTTTTGGTAACTAGTTAGATACGATGCTAGATATCAGGCCTTCGTTAAGCTTTCTCTCTATATATGTAATCACGAAACCTCTTTATGAATATACAGAAATCCTTCGACATTGTTCTGTTTTCAGCAGGGAAGAACCAAATACAAATATACAGCAATGCTCATATTCAAAATAAGAACCTTTCAAAATAATAATATTAAATTTGGGGGACCAAAAAACAGGGAACACCAATGCCCATGCTCTTAGCACCCAATTAATCTGAGGGTTGCAAATTAACTTAACCTCTCTACAAATTACTTTTGTTTCATAAAATATAATAAATATATATATTTTTGGACTGTCTGTACATAATTCTTTATCATTACCATATTTATGGGACATTGCACAATTTTCTTAAAATTATATATATAGTACTATAATAATAATCATTATGATTATTATGCGAAAGATGGGCTTTAATGATGCATGTGGGTTGTGTTGCTAATTTGGGTCACCAAACTCACCACTTGCAAATATTCCTACTATTTTTCTTGTTATAGAATAAAAATAGTCATTATTTTAAGGAGGAATTGATTGTTTCTGCTATAAGTTTAGAAGCAAAATTATGTTTCTTATACACCAACAAGGTATCATTCATATAATTACATACCAATCGAAAATATCTAAAAATTATCTAAATGCTTTCTTCTCTCTTTTATCTGGTCTTTCGACCGTTGTTTTCTTTTTGCCGTTTCACAGTTGCCGTCCCAATTTCTTGTGAGATTAAGAACTTCTCTCTCAGCTTGTTGTCTTGAAAGAGCCATCACCAGAGATTTCAACTTTTTCAGTCCTGTTCTTGACAAAATCTTCATCTGGGTTTCAAAAATTGAATTTCTCGATTGAATATGGGGTTTGCTAGGGATTTTTAGTTTGATAAGTGTTTTAAGGCGATGACGATTGAGGAAGAAGAAGAAGTTCATATAGTCATTTCTGATCAACCTAATTTCAGTTCTTCTGCTAGAAATCAGCGAAGTCTTCTAGGTAGGTTCTTGAATCCAGATTACCAAAAGATGTCCAAGTGGATTTTAGAGATGCCTAGGATTTGGCGATTGTATGATAGAGTTAAAAGGGTTGCTCTGTCTCGAGATCGTTTTCAATTCATATTTAGGTATGAAGAGGATATGAATGAGATTCTTAAAACAGGGGTTTGGACGCAAGATGATTGGGGTGTGGTCATGGAACAATGGGATGAAAACCCCCCTCCGGATTACTTGATGTTTCTACCGGTTTGGATTAGGCTTCGCAACATCCCGGTGAATCACTATACTAAAGATGCAATCTCAATGGTTGCTGAGACTGTCGGTAATATTATCGAATTTCCTTTTGATGAAGAGGAAACTCAAAGTAATGACTATGTTAGGGTGCGGGTTCTTGTAGATGTATCAAGGAGGCTGAAAAATTCTAAGGAGCTTTAGTTACCAAATGGATCAGTAGTTGCAATAGGGATTGATTATGAAAGAATCCGGAAGAGATGTTTTCAATGTTAAAGAATGACTTATGAGAGATCTTCCTGCCCTTTTTAATATTCAGCGTTCTACAGAGCTTGTGGGTGAGTGATATATCTATATTTTGTCTCTCCTTAGTCTATTTTTATCACGCATTTAGCTAGGATAACTCATTGGTTTGTATCGTTTTCTAGTCCTTTCTCTACACTTTGCACGTCTAGGTAGTTCTTGCATCATCCTTGCATACATTGTGCATTTTGGAGTATTTCGGGTATTTAGGAGACGTTGGAATCCATTCTCGTCCGAGCCATTGTCGTTCCAGCCATGCTCCCCCGCCACGCACTCCAGCTTGTTTGATCGAGCCATGCTCCCCAGCATCCGTCCGAGCCATGCTCCTCAGCCTTCTGATCGAGCCATGCTTCTTCGACGCGCACGGACTCGATCGCACTTGTCGGGAAGAAAGACGTTTGGTTTCACACGCTTCAGGAGATTATCGAACCGACGCTTTACCTTGTCCTTTTAAGTTTTAGGGCTTTCCATGTTGGACTACTATATATATACATTTTGTTAAGTCTTTGCTGGGACATCTTATCTTTTATCTCGTTTTCGTTCCCAGAAGGTTTTACCCTAGCCACAAAAATACGTTCTGAGACTTGTATTCCGATATCGTTGAGATTTATTGAGATTTCGCATTTGATTCCTTCTACAAAGTTGTTCATCTTATTTTTATCTATCTTATTATGTTTGATTCAAGGATTTCTGTTTTTGCATCCTTGACTATGATGTTCGGATCTGAGTAGTGTGTTAATTCTTGGGATGGGATATATTAGGTGGAGGATCTTAGGATGTAGTGTGTTTAAGCTTTGATTGTATGATTCCCTTTTGGACTAGAGTTTTAGAATTGCTAGTTTCTCTCTGATCAATTGGAACTAGGTTCGAGACACTTCCACACCCAAAAGGTGTTTGATGAAATGTCTGACCAACTAGTGTCAGAGACTAATGTTCCTAGCTTAAGAGATTAGTTGTCTAGGATGTTTGTTGACGTGAATGAACTTGTTTGGCATGCCTGCTCAACCACGTTTCTCTAGCGAGAGCTAGGTATGGAAGTGGTTGAGTCTGAGTAGCTTTTGCCAAGAGATTGGATTAGCTAAGTTGTGATGTTCATTGTTTAGGGATACTTTGTTTGTGGTATGTTAAACACTCCTTAGACTAGGATACTCCACCGACATCAATTACCCATCCTTAGGACTTCTTTCTTTCTGATTTTTATTACATTCCTGAAACTGTTTCATTTGTTCATACTTAGAATCATTTACGTTTTTATTCATTTTCGCTTCTTGTCATGCATTCTCGTTTCTAGTTCTGTGACTCATTTCCGTTTCGCATTTTGATCATTCTAGGATTGTTAGATAAAAACACTCTTTGAATTGGCTTAACTTGTGATAGCTTGATTGCATCTTGAGTGATAGTAAACTTTTCCAACTAGATTGACACATTTTGTATTACAACGCATAAGGTTAATTGAACCTACTAGGAGACACAAAAATCCTAGTATCAGTGAGGATATTAATGATGATGTCAGGAACGGAAACGATCTAGAATCCTTGGACACAAATGATGTTTCTTCTGAGGTTCAATCTCCAACAGATATAGTTAGTTCCTTTCATTCCCAAGCATCTTTGTTGGACAATTCGACTACTTTTCTTATGGAATCAGATCCATGTACTTCCTTTCTTGGGTCTCTACCTGCCTTTCACTTTGGTAGTTTAGAGGCTAGTACTTCAAAGGCGTTCCCTAAAGTAATAGTTGCTTGTAAACAGCCTAGATCTTGTTTAAAGCTATCTAAGGATCGAAAAGGAAAAAAATGAAAACCTCTCCAGGATCCTTAAAGAATGTCTCAGAAGGTGTTGCAATGGTATCGGTTCATCTAAAAGGAAAGAAAGTGACAAAGTGCTCTAAGCTGGATTTAACCATGGTAGTTCCTAGTGAACTCCCGCTGAATCAATAAGGCGTGAGCTGGAATTGCCAAGGATTGAGGAACCCTTGGACAATTAGGCACCTTAAGGAAATGAGAAAATAACATTTTCCTGATATACTTTCTTCATGGAGACTAAGAATATGGATGAATTTGTGAAAAAAGTTCAAGGTTAGTTAGGTTATAACAATCTAAAAACAGTGGAGCCTCTGGGTCTTAGTGGAGGTCTAGCAATCTTTTGGAAAGAGAATCTCGAGATTGATTTTCTTTATGTAGATAAGAATCTCATAGATATGAAAGTCTCTACTGATTCAAAGTCTTGGTTTATATCCTTTGTTTATGGAGATCGAGTTACTAGTCAGAGATCTTTCGTTTGGGATAAAATTACTAGTATTGGTATGTTAATGACAAAAGTTTGGTGTATGGTTGGGATTTCAATGCAATTTTATCTAATGATGAAAAAAAGGGAGGTCTAGAGAGAGAGCTGAGTTCTTTCCATCTCTTTAGATCTATGTTGAAAAATTGTGACATGACAGAAATTGGCAGTTCAGGAAATGGTTTTACTTGGGGAGGTGTTAGGAACAAGCAGTGGATTCAGTGCAAACTAGATAGAGGTTTTGGTAATCCTGCTTGGTTTTCTATGTTTTTGAATACTCATCAGTGGTTCATTGATAAGCTTGATTCTGATCATAAACCTATCTTGATCAAATTTAGCAGTGATAAAAATTTCTATCATAGTCAATTCCGGTTTGATAAGCGTTAGGCTGAAGATCCGTCTTTCTTGGAAGTCATTCAGAGAGCATGGCATAAAGAGAGCTCTAATGGTGGAACTTCTTTACTGGCTAGAACGAAAAACTGCAGAACAGCCATTAGTGTTTGGAACGAAAAACTGCAGGCAGCTTTTGTTTCAGAGAGACTTATTTCTGACAACATATTGATAGCACATGAAGTTGTTCATAGACTGCATATCCATCCAGTTTTCTCTCAATCTGCTATAATGCTTAAAACAGACATGTCTAAAGCTTATGATAGACTGGAATATAAATTTTTGAAAGATATGCTTCAAGCTCTAGGGTTTCAGGATATGTGGATCTCTTGGGTAATGAGATGTGTCACTTCGGTGAGTTATTTTGTAGTAATTAATGGACAGGCCTTTGGAGCAATTAAACCAGAAAGAGGCATTCGTCAAGGATACCCTCTTTCTCCTTTTCTATTTGTCTTATGTACTGAAGCTCTGATTCATCTTTTCAACCAAGCTGAATGTGAAGGTAAAATCTGTGGCATACAATTCCACTCCTCTGGTCCAGCAATAACTCATTTATTATTTGCAGATGATAGTCTTTTCATCTATAAAATGGATAAAGAGCAATGTGTTGAGATGATGAATTGTTTAGAGATTTACGAATCTTTATCTGGTCAAGTGATCAACAAACAGAAATCGGCAATCACTTTTGGGTCTAAAACTGATAAAAACTTATGGAAGTGGATGAAGCTGAAAACAAGAATTGAGTTGGAAGGAGGCACAGGAAAATACTTAGGGCTTCCAGAGTGCCTAAGTGGTCCGAAGCAACAACTTTTAGGCTTCATTAAGGATAGATTGCAGTCGAGATTGACAGGATGGTATGCAAAAAATCAATCTCAAGGAGGTAAAGATATCTTACTAAAGTTTGTTGCTATGGCTTTTCCTGTTTATGCGATGTCTTCATTCAAGCTTCCTAAGGGAACCATTAGTAAGCTGATCTCAGTAATGATGGATTATTGGTGGAACAATACTTAGTTTCAGATTAAGATTCATTGGGTAAGTTATGATAAGTTGACTCCTCCCAAGGCCTTAGGAGGAATCAGATTCAAAGATTTGGAAATCTTTAATCAGTCTCTTCTAGCAAAAGAATTTTGGCGTCTTCTTCATGATCAGAATTGTCTCTTCTCAAGGTTTTTCAAAAGCAGATATTTTGTTTCCTCACCTTATGTATCAGCTCCACTGGGTAGAAGACCGTCATATGCTTGAAGAAGCCTACAATTTGGAAAAGGGTGTTAAAGGGTGAAGACCAGGGTTCGAGGAATGCCTGGCGCACCAATAACCTACTGATGGTTTTGGATGAATAGTTCCATTTCCATGATGAGGGGTTAGGATCGATGCCATGCAGGGCCATCTTCGAGGCTATGGGGGCAAGCTAGCAGTAGGCTAGTGGGATCAACGGGACGGGTTGTCACATATTTCTCCTCTCCTTCACTTAGCTAGAGATAAACCTAACTGGTTTATTCTCTTTGAACAAACAAACTGCAATGTCGGGGAATTTATGATTGCCAACAGTGTGACGATGGATATACGGTTGAATTCTTATGTTGATAGAGGGTTGCCATTGTGGCTACAAGGTCTCTTTGAACACGAGAAAATGATCATTTTAGACTCCTTCACTTCTGGGTAGTTGTGATTTTTTGTTTCTTACTCTTCCAGCCTTTTATATCATATTTCTAAAGCTGGATAGATATTTTCTGTTATTTTTAGTATCTTAAGGTTGGAAAAAACAAAAGATTTTGAGTTCTGGGTTTTTCCTGCGCTGGTCATGCTATATGATCATCGTTGTCTTATGGGTTTTCTTATCTACTAAGTGGGGGTTATTGGTTTAAGATTTGAATAGAGTTTTAAAGATTTTAGATGTTAAAGTTTAGTGTTATTAGTTTGTGATTTGCAAAAAGTCATTTACAATCTTAACAAATATGAGTTATTGGATTCAGATTTTTATACAGTCATTAAAAGTTTTGTGTTATTCAATTAAAACAAAAGAATCTAGAATTGTTAATGAGTTCAATTATTATGTTATTGGTTCATGATTTTAGACACTTTCTTTACAAAATAAAGTCATGGAAAGTATCATAAAAATACAGGGAATGTTTGGAGGAGTTTACAAGATTTTAGAACCCCGTGCGGTGATTACTCCTTTTGATCATTACATTTCTTGGGGTGATTCCCTCCCTCGTCATCTTTGACATTTTGATGCTCCAGAAATATTTCCTTTCCTTTTTTCTTTATATAGTTTCCTTGCTCACCTTCCTTTTTACCTCTGTAACTTTTTTCTTCTTTCTAAACACTTTTTTACTCACATAATGGCTCACAAAATATGGGATGACTTTCAATACATGGTTTTGGGTCGGGATGACCCTGAACTTTTCATACCACATACTGCCTGTGCTAGAGCTTTGGCTACGAACAAAATAAGCTTGCTTAGGAGACCACTTAACCCGAGAGATCAAACACTTAAGTATGTGATTCAGGAATTACCACGTCTCTGGGGTTTATCTTCAAGAGTTCATGGCCGTATACTAGATGACAGCGTTGTTCAGTTTCGTTTTCACCTTGAAGCGGATTTTGTTTCAGTGCTGAGAAGACAACCTTGGTTGTATAATGACTGGTTTGTGGCGTTACAAAGATGGGAGGACTTTCCATGTGAGGAATTTCTTACTTTTATTGACCTCTGGGTTTAAATACGAGGAATTCCTCTGTCGTATGTTTCTGAAAGGACTGTCAGTTTCATCGCTAGCACTCCAGGGGATGTTGTTGAGCTCGATTTCAATGAAGAAACTACAACTCAGATTGCTTATCTCCGGGTCAAAGTAAGAATAGTTGTCACAGATAGAATTCGCTTCTTTCGACGAGTCAGGTTTCAGTCTGGAGAGGGAGCTATGATTGGTTTTGAATATGAAAAACTTAGAAAAATCTGCAGCAATTGTAGCCGTATAAACCATCACACCAGACACTGTCCCTTTCTTGTTCCTCTAGTTCTTCCTGCTAATGACTATGATGAACTGGTGGTTCTTGTGTGGGAAGAAGGACAAAGCTCCACTAACCTTAGTCGTGAAGCAAAGGAACAACGTTCAGGAAGCTCTGTTATTTCGTTTTACTCGCCTATCTCTCAGCCACCTAGACCTCCTACTCCCTTTCCCAACGGTGTAGAATTTTCTGCAGTGAACCATCTTCAAAACTTGTCCTCTATCAGTTCTGAGTGTAAACATGAGTCCACAGGATTCAATTCAACAAACGTTTGTCAAGACAAATCCAGGTTTGAGATTGGAGAAAGCTCTAAACGAAAGGAAGGCAAGCAGATCGATACAGAACATGAGAGAAATACTTGCCTTCGTAGAAAAAATATTGGAGACAAGTTCTACCCGGTACCTTTAGACCCTCCTTGACTTTCTTCAGTTTAGTGATAGCAATCAGAGACAGATCTGGTTCTGGTCTCTAAGAAGGCTTTGGTTAATTAAGTCTCTTTTTGGTTGTTACAAAAGTAGAGAATAAAGTGGTACATGTAGATCAAGGGTTGTAATGCCCATTTGTACCCTTAGTAGTAGCGCTATTTTGGAAGATAGAAGATCTGATAAAAGAAGTATGGGGAGATCTTCTGCTGACTACTTTTTGAGATATTCGGTTACTAATTCTCTAAAAGATGAAGCTTTGATATGTAAGATCCTATCATAACCCAGCAAATGACATAAGCTCTAAGACCAATTTCAGTCTCAGATTGAAAGTATGGTCTTACTGGGAGAGTTATGATGTTCCTTGGTTCTTACCATTCTGCATCTGTTTGCATTGGTAGTTAAATGTGGTGATACGAAAGCTGTAATTTCACGTTTCATGTTTGATATTGTTTTAACTTTTCAGCAGTCTGTTTTGCTTCCTCCTTGCTCGTTCGTTTTCAAGTTCTGTTTGTGAAGTTTTTCCACAGTTGTAATATTTTTGTATCCTTGCAGTACTTCTGCTAGTGGAGTTTACACTGTTGTTATATAAATAAAATTTTAGGAAAAAAAAATACACCAACAAGGCCACAAATTACATTTTAGTTTTCATTATTAACTAAAAATCCCTGAAATCACAAGACCACCAGCCTGGTTAATTAACCAAATGTATGCAAACCTTATCAATTCATCAATATAATTCACTTTTAGACGGAAAAAGAAAAGAAAAAAGAAAATCACAAGACCAAAGTGTTGAAATTGCCTTATTTCAATTTTATTTTCCAGCAATAGAACAAAAAACGAATAAGATGGAAAAGAAGAAACAAACCAATCAGACTGATGATGATCATTGAGCACATTTAAACAGAAACTCAAAAAAAAAAAAAAAAAGGTTACAAGTTAGTTATATCATCAATGCATCATCATTCATCAGCATTAGACCATTTTTATCGGCATAACAGTTGGGCTGTTCTTAGTATAATAAATTGATAAATTTATTCAACAGTGTTCTTAGAACACATTTTTTGTTCTTAAATAAGAACAGTTTTTAGGAGTGTTCTTTGTCTACGTGGCATTACGGTAATGGTTGAGATTGAGAGAGAGACTTAAAAAAAAATTAGAAGAGAAGAAGGTGAAGAAAGAAGAATGGATTCACGAAGGCCGTTGCCGTCATCACACTCATCAATCCTCCTGTCAATTCTCTCTCTTTCGACGATACTCCTCTCTGATTTCATCAGATTTCTAGGTCAATTTCGTTGTTTGATTGTCGCTTTTATATGGTTTCGATTGATCTCCGAAAATTGCAATTCAGCTTTCCGGATCGAACTTAATGATCTGATTATGTGGAATCCTGTGTGTGCTTTAATTTACAGTACTATACAACCTCAAGAGTAACTACGAGGAGGCTTTGATCAGGAATGATGTTAAAGCTATTGTTATTACGGGTATGTTTTTCGTCAACATCAGAATCTTCTTCGTCTTCGTCGTTTACGTTCGAGAAAGATGGACTGTATCGATGATAGATGCTAAGAAGGAGAAGCATCAGGTGCGATTGAATTGCTTTCATTTTTTTTTTGGAGGTTTTGTAATGGTGCGATTGAATTGGATTGATTTGTGTAGATGTAATGGGAACTGCTGAATGGAGAGCCATGAAGAGTCCATCTTACTACAAGCGTGGTGATTATGTTCATGGACTCAAGGTCAGCTTTTGAATCTTCTTATTTGTTTTAAGGATTGATGTAGAACGAAACTTTCAATGGACATTACAAGAAAGCCCGAAGGTTTTGGTTTTAAAACTGCAGGGATTTGATTTTTAAAACTACAGGTTCTGTTTTTGTTCCAACAGGTTTTGGTTTTGAAAACTGCAGTTAATACTTTCTGGTTTTGGTTTTTAAAACTGCAGGTTCTGTTTTTTTCTTCTTGCAGGTTTTGGTTTTGGAAACTGCAGTTTCTGTTTTGAATACTTTCAGGTTTTGGATTCACTGGTGTTTTCAGGCTGCCTCTAGTTGATGGTTGCAGATTGTTGGACCGTTTAGTTTCAGAGTGGAGTCTAGAATTCAGATTGATCTGAAGAATGGAGCTAACCCTGTGACTGTAGATAAGACAGTATTTGCTATGGAATATGCTATTCAAGTGCTTGCTTCTGCCAAGGCTGTTGCTTGGTTCTCCCCACAACAGAAAGAATTCATGGTTGAGCTTCGTTTCTTTGAGATATAGTATCAGGACTTTCCACTCAAAATTTCTAGCTTGATCCTATGAAGATTGTAGTCGTCTTGCAGAGAAGTAAATAGACAATGTTTGCATATTTATACGGTAAACAAAGCAACAACAACATTATGTGTCTGTTTCTGTATATATGTAACATAGTTTTGGAGGAGACTCGTTTTAATAAGATATCCTTGTGACGTTTATTGCAGAGACCAGCTAATGAGGTTGGAGCAGCAAACAATGCATTACCGTTGAGAGAGATGCATCAAGAGAGGAAGAAGAAGACAACATCAAGAGACCAGCTAATGAGGTTGGAGCAGCAAACAATTTATTTTTCCGGTACTCGCCATGAAAGTTGAATCTTCTTTTTCTTGTTGTTGTGTGTTTTGAAGCTCAGGGTTGCAGAAGAGATCCCTAAACACCATGTTTCTTTGTTTGGTTTTTTTAAAAAATTTTATTTACAATGTTTTGTTGTTTCATAAAAATTTGGTATTGTATTATGAATTTTAGTAAAAGTTTAATAAGTTTGAAATTTAAATATTCTTTTATAATTTTTATAATTTATAAGTTTTATAAGTTTAAGAATATGATTAAGAATATTATATAATTGTAATAAGTTTAATTCTACTATTATATACCAAATTTATTAGATTTTATAATTGTAATATGTTTAAGAATATTATATTATTAAATCTTAAGATCTTAAGTGTTCTCCCTATAACTATCTTTTTAACAAAAGTTCTTAACTACTGATCTTAGATTATTTTCCTAATATATTAAACCTAAGAACACCAAAAACTGTTTTGCCTATAAAGATGCCCTTGCAATCATCACCAACATGGCAACATATATATGCTTTTTAAACTCACATGTATATCAAGCAAAGCTTGGCCACATCAAGGAAAACAGTTTTTGTATCCGTGATTGTCAAATCTTACAAAACATAAATATCTTTGTAGAAAAAGACAAACTTCAATCAAATCAAAACCAACTTGCTTCACACCAAAAGACAAAACACTTCACATGGTTGTTGGTCAATTTCTTTACCCACAAATAGTTAAAAATTTCCAAATACGAAAAGAAATAAACTTCACAATCAAGAGTCTCCCGCCATTATAATCTTCTAAGAATCAACCAAAAACAAGAGCAAAGAACAAGAACATTCTTCTCTTGTACTTTTACCCATTTTAGCAAATTATAAGACAAACCCCAAAACAGAAATAAAACCACTATCATCAGAATGACAAAAAGATGAACTACAAAGATGAAAAAAGCAACTTTTCTTATTCATATCGTTGTCTTTATACATATCAAAGATATGATTTATGCGAAACTGTTTACAATTCTCCCTTACCAAAAAAAAAAAACTGCTAAAAGGTTAGTAAAAAGACACAACTCAATTTCTCTAACGATTCTCTCACAACATAAAACATAATAACATTTGTTACATAACATGATTCTAACTTTCACCAACCCTAAGCAGCTTTTTTTTTCTTCTTTTCAATTCAGATAACAAAACCCCAAAACTCCCATTAGACAACAGGAAAGGAGAATCAGTACGTATACATACCCCCTCATGATCTCTGGTTCTGTGGCCTTTTTCATCTTCTACTCATCAGTGTCAGAAGGCAAGTAACAAACAGGCGGCGAATTCGTGATTGCTGCGATTGCGGTATCGGTTTCATCAACCGCTGAAACAGCCGCAGGCTCTGATACTTCATCCGCTGTCAAATTCTGCAACTGAGGTTTCAACTCGTTGTTACAAAAGTCTTCATACTCGGTTTTATCACCTCCCTTCTTCTTAACTTCCACAACAACCAACGAAGGTGTCAACTCGAATATCTCAGCAGCAATCGTCAATGGACCTTTCACTCCTTGTCTTGAACCTTCGAGACTCACCCTGCAATCCTTCTTCCTCACTGTAAAGCTCACAACTTTAGCAATCTCTTCCAGCTTCGATATAATCTTCGTAACCGGAGCACCAGATACAAACCTAGAACCCTCACCATCATCATCAAACAAACCAGACAAATCAAACCCTTGAGAAAACGATATAATATCGAAAGCATTCAAACTCGCTGGTCTAGGCAACCCTCCAACTCTCCTCCTAGGCTCCAGATACTCAATCTCTGACTCAGAAACCGCAGAGTCTCTATCCGATTCAACAGACTCAGACTCCAACTCATCATCATCAACAACATTACAAAGCTTATCATCTTCCACATAAAACTTAATATGCTTAAACCCTTTCTTGAACCAAGAATTCTCCATAATCTCAGGGAAAGTAAACCTCTTCTCCGGATTAGTCTCCAAGAGCCTCGACAACAGCCTCGTAAGCTCAGGAGAAAACCACCGAGGACACCTAAACTCCCCTCTGTAAATCTTCTTATACATAGCCATAACATTCCGATCATGAAAAGGCAAGTAACCAGCCATCAACACAAACAAGATCACACCACAAGACCAAATATCAACTTTAGCAGCATCATAACCTTTCCTAGCCAAAACCTCAGGAGCAACATAAGCAGGGGTACCACAAAACGTATGAAAAAGCCCATCTTGACGCATCTGATCAGAGACAGCACTAAGCCCAAAGTCAGAGACTTTAAGATTACCATTCTCATCCAACAAGAGATTCTCAGGTTTCAGATCTCTATGATACACACCTCTCGCGTGACAGAAGGTAACAGCTGAGATCAATTGCTGGAAATATTTGCGAGCTACTTCTTCTTTTAAACGACCTTTAGCTACTTTGTTGAAAAGCTCACCTCCACGAACGTA
Organism: Camelina hispida; assembly: GCA_023657505.1. NCBI lineage: Eukaryota > Viridiplantae > Streptophyta > Magnoliopsida > Brassicales > Brassicaceae > Camelina > Camelina hispida. The sequence continues at coordinate 17,810,426 of CP094635.1, read as the reverse complement.
CTCCATAACGAAATAGATCTTAGCTTTCGTAGCCATGACTTCGAAGAGCTGAACGATGTTTGGGTGACGAACACGTCGTAGGATCGAGATCTCGCGTTTGATGTGTGCGATTAAACCGCCTTTGAGAACTTTCTCCTTGTCGATGACTTTGATTGCTACGCTTTCGTTTGTTTTGACGTTACGAGCGAGGTAAACTTTAGCGAAGGTTCCATGGCCGAGAAGCTTACCCATTTCGTATCGTCCGAGGATTAGAGCTTGTGGGCTGCTTCTCTCTTTTGGTAAAGATGTCTCTCTCACTATTTTATTCGCCATTGATATGATTGAAGTTTGAGTCTTTTTGGGGGGTTTTTTGTGTTCTGTTTTTGAAGGAATCGAGAGAAAGGGGAGAAATCGAGAATCTGGGCGAGTTTGTTGCTCGCAAAGATTTCGAATTTCTCACCTGTGTTGATTCTTCTCTCTCTCTCGTTCGTTTGAAAAATTTGGAGATTGTTGTAAAAGAAGAAGAAGATGAAGAAGACGAAGTTTCTCTCTCTTCTCTTTCTCTCTCTCTCTCTTGTGTATTTTAGGGATTCACTAAAAATAGCATTTTGGCTTCTGTTTATATCGTCGCCGTATATATTTGGGAATATGCTTTTATGAGTGTTCCTCTCTAATGACCCAAAAATAAAAGTTATTTCTTTTTTTTGGGGGTTACACACAAAATTCTTGAATTGAGATATCGACTTGTATCTATATAGATATGGAAAATCAACTTTATAAAGTCACTTTTAATGTAAGATATTTTTAGTACTAATGCGTTTTACAAATTATTGCTAATCATTTTCCCGACGATATATAATTTGTTTCAATTTCAAAAAAAAATACTATAAAGTAAGATGATTAAGTTAAAAAAAAAAAAAGAAGAATATCAACTTGACAATTCTAAATTGTTTTTATTTGAACATGAAGGTACATTACATTAAACGTATTAAACCCGATGAATAAGACGCGTGACGATCGTTTTCTAGTAGGATCATCATTCACGTGAAAGATAATACAATTTTAATCATCCATAAAGTTAATTATTACAATTTGTTAGTACATTTTTGGTTTTATTGTTTGCTGCATGTATTCTGTTTTTTTCCAACCAACCGTACGTCTCATGCCTGTACATCAATTTATATATACACCACTTGTTTGCACAAATACTCAAAACAAAAACATAAGTCACTATCATAGCTTTTGTTTTTGCTATAAATCCTTCGTTTATAACCGCTAATGTCAAACAATAAGGCAAACAAAATGGTTTATTGAAGAAATAAAAATGGTCAGAAATTGGATTGATGTTGAATCATTTTAAATTATTGTAGTAGTGGTCCAAACGACTTTGTAACGATTATAGATACATTGCATTATAAACGCTTCTAAGAAAACTGAGAAGTTAGAAGGCTTGGAACCATTTTTGTATAGTTTTGTATTTTCAAATTCAAATTCTAAACAAACAAGTAGTATATGTTTAGTGGTTAATTACATGGGATTAAGAAAAATGATTAGTCGTATAATACACTTGATTAATGATAGGGAAAGACAATTACCACGCCAATATGAGAGGAGTGGGTCAAGTTGGTGGTCTCGAGACGAATCTAGATCGTAGATTACATATGAGTTCAAAAAATCACAAATAAAATATCACATCACAATCATAAATTCCACGTAGCGTTAAAGATGACATCATTAGTGTGTTCTGTGGCTGTATATTCAAACGATAGTTTATTAGATTTGTTTTACACGTGGCACTTACTCAGCGATTGCTTTATTGTAAGTGGTCTCGAGTCTCGAGTCTCGAGCTTTCTATCTGGTTAGTGTTGGGACCTACGTCATTTGATCGAACAGCTGTTGAGTTTAACCACAGCCGTTGGCTTGCGGCACATGAAAACGTTGTTGTCTTTACATAGAGTCACGGAAATTACGGAATCCAGCTATAGTATAATAATACTACTAGTGTTTCACCAGAAATTCATAAGCGTTTTATATAATACGTAAAAAAAACTCGATCGAAATATCTAATTCATTGATTGAAATTCAAACTATACTATAAAATGGGTTGATTAAGAAAAATCTAAAATAATTAACTTGTAATAATCGAAGACAAATCTACTGTAACGGTTGGTGAAGAAGGTCGGTGGGGTCGTAAGGTCAACGTACGTAATGGTCGGTTAAGAGTTTATTATTATAAGCAAGAGTAATTATCATATGGAAGAAGGTTAGATAGTCCATTTGGAACGATAATGATGTAAATGATATTTTAGATAAATTTCCTTATGTCTCTATTCTTAAAGCTGATTAAGAAAACAGTCAAACACAAGTATTTTTTCCTCCTTGCCTACAAATGTTCCACACTAACTATTGAATAAAAACTTTTTTCCCCTATAGACTACAGTACAATCGCATTTGGCACTTGCATTAAGTTAATATTTTCACATAGATTTAAAGTTAAAAAGATAAATGTATATGCTTGTCTTCTTCGTAGATTGTACGCACACACACGTTTTGTTTACATGATTTAAACATATGTTAATTCTTTATGACTTTATGTGAATGTATTACATAGATAAGAAGAGTATATGGTATACAAGATTCGTGCCTACCTTGGAACAAATGAGGCAAATTAAAACGAAAGTGGCAAATGCCTTTTGGCCCAAATTATATGTTATGTTTGTATAGGATCCCATTTCAAAATATTACTCTTATTACATATTTTGGTTCAACTATTTTTCTCTTGGAGTCTTTGTTGTCTACTTTGAAACAAACTTCCGTATTTAAAGACAAGTTTTTTTTTCTGGTCAACTGATTTATATTACGGATTTTGTTGGTATGATCCCAAAAGATTACAAAGAAATTCAGATAATTTCACAAAAGAACCGAAAAATTCCAAAATTAGCCTATTGTTTAAACTGACCTACTCTAGTTGAGAAAACCTGACCTTTACAAAAAATGGTTAAAGCTAAACCACCAGGAGACAAAGATAAATCCTAGCTAAATAGAAGATGAAACTTTCTCATCTTCAAACACTTATGAAACCAAGCTGGAAAACTATAAGCAATATAAGATTGAAGTCTGCACTCACTTGTAACATTATAAGCAATGAGACGAACTCAACTACAAGAAAATAATTTTATTGAGTCGTATTTTTGAGACAAAAAATTTTCGTCACAAATTCATAGTATTTTCGTCACTATATTATGAAAGAAAAAATCAGTAACAAAAGTTTGTCACAATTAGTGACGAATATGCTACGATAATATTAATTCTCACACTTATGACTACATTGTGACCAATATGTTGTTGCAAATTAGTTATGAACTTATAACAGATATGCAAGTCACAGTTTGTGACATTAAAATGAGTATACATTAGTCATAAAATAGTATAACTAGATTTTAACCCGCGGTAAACCGCGGGAAGATACATTTAAACTAAAATATGAAAATTATAAGCTGCATTTGTTTGTTAATTTTTGTTTGTTTTATTTAGTGTTTAAAATTGTATAAGTGTATTTTGATAATTAATATTAGGATTTAACCCGTAGTATATAGAGAAATAATTTATTTTACATAATCATAATTTAATCAAGTTAATTAAATATGTATAATATTTTAATATTGATACATACTTTAATGAATAATTTTGTAGTACCAAAATAATGATTATTTTAAATTTACATTAATACTAATCCAAACCCGTGAACCTATATAATCCCGTGAATTTGAAGGATAGACAAAAATAAAATAAAAGGTATTGAACCCAGAGAAGAGTAAACAAAAAGAGGAGGAGATACATTTATAAAGCATAAAAACTTTTTAAAGTCAGCTACTTTAGACTGTTTTCCATCAGCAAAAGAACATAGAGGTCACAACCTTATCATTCAGCTGTGGCATGGGATGATGGGAGGCATAGGGACTGCTCCAGATTTGGTGATCCCTCCATGACATCTCAACACATTTCATCACATTTGTATATGTGCAGCTGCCAAATGAGCATAGCAAATAGGTGCATCTTTTTATGTTGCTGGCAATGCTAACTTGAGAATAGGGGTCAACATTAGTTATTGGTGGATATATTCAACTTATAGGTGGACATATTCAACCTAATCTCATTAATCACCACATTCAATTCTAAAATACTATAATTTTGTCCCAAATTTCTATATATAAAAATAGTATAAAAAACAAATTAATTAAAACAAATTAATAACTATAAAATCGCATAATATGCCAAGTTTGTATTATTAGATTAATTTGAAGTCATTAATTTTTTATACGATTTTATATATAGAAATTTGGGACAAATTATTGTATTTTAGAATTGAATGTGGTGATTAATTAGGAAGATAGAAAATCAAATGTAGCTGATTTATAGGCTCCTCATAAATTTATATTTTAAAATCGATTATTGTAAAGAATTTATAGAAAGATTTTAGGAGAATGAAATTTGGAAATTTTATTTCAGATTTAATAGGGAGACAAATTAGGAAATCTTTGTTTTTGTTAATGGAAAAGAGTTGAAATGATTTTTTTTGTTTTATAGTTTTATTAAAAAAATATTAAATTACAATGGCATGAGATGTAAATAATTCTTAACTTCAAGCCTTCTTTGCTAAAGTTGCTGTGAAAATAATAATATAGATTGTTATGTCATTTATACAAAGCCCATTTAGCCAAATATCTAACCCTAAGTTAACAAGACTTATTTAAGAGATGATTAGAGTTTTATTCGTTATAATTTCGTGCCTCCTAAACCTAGAGAGAGAGTAAATCATTTGAGAGAAAAATAACAAGAAACCACAGTTGAGATTAAGGACAAATCTTACATGTCCTAGGATATGGTGGAAAACAAGGGGTAAACAGACTCTCTTATGGACGAATTATGGTGAGCAATTTTCCAACCCATAGATGTAAGTTTTCCCCAAAGAATTTTGTAATCCTTTTTGTAGATTATAAGTTATACATGTTTTCTCAAACCTATTCTGTGCAGATCCACGAGTCAACATCAGTCATCTTGTGAAATCGTTTCCCACTGCTACAAATGAACCAGAAGCTGATCTACCCGCCATTGGAAAGATCTGAGCCTTACCTTTCCAGAGAGTCTGAGATCGTTTCCATAGGAGTTATAATATGAAATTATGGTCCAATATGTGCATATGGTCGAATTTGTGATTTATTTTCTTTGTAAGAATAAAGATAGTTTATAATGTATATCTAATGTTTATGATTATAAAAAATTTGTATGATTATAAATTTAAAAAAAATAAGATTGTTTTGAGATTAATTTTTTAGTTATTATTTTTATCATATTGATATGCTCAAATTTACCCTAGAGCTACTCTCTCAAATTAAGAGGTCAATTGTAGTATTTAGGGATCGAATCCACAGAGACTCTAGTTTCACACAATAGATTTAATAATCTTTTAATTATGCTAAACATAATTATTTTAATTAAATTGCAAATAAAACAGAAAATAAAAGAGTTGTAAAATCAATAGGAATAAACGCTAGGCCTAGGGAAATTCTCAGGAAATCATGGAAAATCAGATCAATTAATTAAGAAGCATGATTCAACAATTAAGCACCGTTCTTGAACTCTAAACACAATTATAAAATAAATCAGTTCTCACTGCAAATATTATCTAAATTTAAAACCAGAAAATCCAAATCTCTTTGCAAAATTCTAGGTAATAAATCAGCTTTAAAAACAAGTTTAGATTGTTCACAAAATTATTAAATCAAATCTCTTTGCAAGAAATAATTTTGCTCATCAAAAAGTTTAATCAGGAAAATCAATTATATTCTCATATCAATTAATAATCCTAAGATCTAAATCCAGATGACTAATCAAAGATCTATCATTAAGAACAACCTATGATGAAGAACAAGAAAGATAATGAATCCTAAATAATAACAGATCTAACAATCCATGAAATCCTTAATGAGAACCCCTAAACCTAACTAGCAGATCTACTCAGACATAATCAATGAAACACAAAACATCTTTTGAATAAATTGCATTAAGAAAGAGATTAAAGAAGAAGAAAAGGAGTTCTGAATCTTCTCTGAAGGAGTCTTGATTCTTCTCTCCAAAAGCTCTCTAAAAATCTCTCACAGGGTTTTGCTCTCAAAAGTTACAGGGAAAAATAAAGCTTAGGTCTAAACAATGACCATAAAAATCCTATTTATACTCCTAAACATGGCCAGGGACCAATGATGCAAATATGGAAGACTTTGGGGCAGATTTGTAAACCTTCAAAACTTGTGGGAAAACTTCCAATTTCGTATTTGGCCTAGCATCGATCGATGCTATCAGTGTGTCGATAGATGCACTCTCTAAATTTGTCTCCCAACTTTGCAACTTCAGCCTCAATGCTTGATTCTGCTCCAAATCCTCCTATTTAGCTCCATTATGCTCCCATCCATGCTAAATCCTATAAAGACTCAAAATAATCTAAAAATACCAAGAAGACTCTATAATTAAGACTTATATCATGGCTAAAAACACCTAAAAAACATGATATATCAACTCCCCCAGACTTAGTCTTTGCTTGCCCTCAAGCAAAACATAAACTTAGCCCTGTAAAAGAGGTTTGAAAACGCAGGAACTCATTTCCTTTTTAAAGTAATGCCATGATCATCCAAACCATAATCCACATGCTTAGCAGATAAATCCAAATCGAACCACCATGTACTTGTCCGTTGACTTTCATAGCATCCCAAATTCAAACCAAACTCCACTACTTCCTCCATTAAGCCTTCATTGGTGGGTCTCATCAATTTGATCAATATCAAGAATCTTCTAGACTCATTCCCGTACAATACCATAACAAGCAAGACATATCTTTTACCACATGTGGTACTCTTTCTCTCCCCCAGACTTATTCTATTTATTATTCCTTAGAGCTTTGTTTTGTTTTTTTTTTTTTTCTTTTTTTCTAAGTTGTAGGCGAATAATGGGGTCATCGGTAATTTACCTACCCCGCGCTTCCAAGCTTTGTGTGATCATTTGACTCAAGAGTAGAATAATGAGGTCACAGGTAATTTACCTACCTCTATAAACTGATCAAAATCATCTCATCTTTTATTCTCTTTTTTTTTTAAACAAAGCTCTCAGGAAAAATCTTTTAAACTTAAATAAGGGAGAGGAGTACCATTTTTTTTTCTGAAGTCTTACTTGTCAGGTATGAACAAGGAGTCAAGCTCTATGAAAATCAATCTCCTTGATGAGGTAAAAAGAAAAGAACAGAAATTACCTCAAGCTTTTATGGATTCTGTTGGAAATTTGGATGTCTCTGGTTCACTGGTCAGCCATTGGATTTTTCATTAGTCGGATTTGTGGATTCAGTCTGCAGCATTAATCAACCAAGGCAGTACACTAAAAAGAAAAATCATAGTTCCCAACAAAAATTTTGACTCAATAAAACAAATTTTTTTTTCTAACTCTCAAAAACAAAAACATAGTTAGTAACTGTCTCCCCCAGACTTAAACAACACTGTCCCCAGTGTTATCAAGTAAGAGTTTGGCGAATAAAAATAAACCAAAAGAAAAACCTACCAGTGGGTTGCCTCCCACTAAGCGCTTGTTTTCAGTCATTAGCTTGACTGTGTCGGATCTCAGGCATCCGGTGGATCGGAACATGGCAATGAATGCTTCTGAGAGGATGTCCTCTTCCTCCAAGGTGGTGTGTAGGCAGCAGATGAATGAGGTCTACAAGGGGCATGAGGAACAGGACCAGGGCGGGACTTAGGTATGGGTGGCTTTCTTTTATGTCCTACAAAATCATCAATAGAAGAAACAAGCGCTCTACGATAATCTCGTGGCTTGGTTAACTGGACAACAGTTTTTGTACCTTTCAAATTCTTATTGATGAATGGAGAAAGTTTAGGAGAAGGAGATGCATACCTTGGCCTTACATGTGGGTTCTGGACTGTGGAATGGTGAGATTTCAGCTTTATAACTGATCTAGGACTTGTAGCTAAGGATCCAATGCGAGAATCTTCGGTTTTGGACAAGTCCGAGCCGTTTCTGGAAGGGGTGTCGATCGATGCAACAGCTGCATCGATCGATGCTTGGCCTGCAACTCGTGTTTCTTCAACGATTCTGCAGCTTTCCTCTGAAATCCGTGTTTCCATTACAAAAACATCATCTACCAGCGACTTGTCATGGATCAGAACCTCATCATGGTCTCTAGTTCTGATTAGATGATCTCCACTCCAATCTTCAAGCTTAACAGCTTGCTTGCTCACTTTCTCAACAGTCTCCAACTCTTTGACATACCCAGCAAAAATGTCTTCATGAAGCTCTATTAGCAGATCATCATCATAAACAACCTCCACAGAAAATGTCTGACCATCAATGGTGGGAGCTCTTCTCAGCTTATCCATCTCAAAGTTCATAACCAAATCTTCTACATTCAGAGCTATGTGTCCCTTCTTAACATCAATGATGACACCAGCTGTAGCCAAGAAAGAGCGTCCTAAGATGAGAGGATCATTAGGCTCTTGGTCATATTTCAGCACCACAAAGTCAGTGGGAATCATGCAATCTCCAATCTTGATTGGAATATCTTCCAAGACACCTTCAGGAATTCTTCTGGATCGATCAGCTAAGATAAGGGAGATCTTAGTCTGCTTGAAATCTGTCATCCCAAGTCTCACAGCAACAGAATGTGGCATCAGGTTAATACTAGAACCAAGATCACAAAGAGAGTGGCGAAACCTTCCTGTGGAGATAGAGCAATCTAACACAAAACTTCCAGGATCTGGTAACTTCTCTGCAATCCTACTCTGAATCACTGCACTTACTTCCTTAGAGACAACCACATCCTTCTTCCTCTGTGGAGGCTGGTTCAACAAAATTGAGCTGACATCCTTTGTAAGCAGTGCTCCTTCCTCAAGACTCAAACCATTGGTGACCATCCTCTTCACATATCTCTTAATACTAGGAGAAAACTTGACAGCATCAATCAAAGGCATCTCTATCATCACCTTATCCATCATAGCTTTGCATCTAGCTTCCTCAAGCTCCTGCTTAGACCTCCTAGGCTTAGGGAAAGGAACCTTAGGCTTGTAAGCTTGTTGTGAATCAGACGGTTTCTGTCTGTGGGGGGGTGTCGATCGATGCTGACATTGCGTCGATCGACGCTTGGTGATGATTGCATCGATCGATGCTGTTGTGTAGTGTCGATCGATGCTGGATCGACTGGCGTATCTTCATCTCTTGCCTTCACCAAAATCGCATTACAAGCATGGTGGGAGTTCTCAGTTCTTCTAGAAAGAAGTTCCTCTTGTCTTTTAACAGACCCAGCAGTCTGAATCACTTGATTCTCTAGTTTCTTGACATGAGTGTTTAGTGCTTCAAATTTCCCAGTCAGCTCAGTGTAAACAGAATCAATCTTCCCATTGAAGTCCACTGTTAACTTCTGTTGACCGTGAAGAATCTGCTCAACCATTGATTCCATCTTGCTCTCTGAATTGGGTGGGGGGAGGGGTTGGTAAGAAGAAGATTCATAGTTCCTTGTGAAATTGCTGTATGGATTTCCTGAGAAGGAATTCTTCTGACCAAATCTCTGATTTTGATACCCAGCTCCATACATATAGTTGACATCTTCTTCTCTAGTCTCTGGCTTTGGCTCAAAAATCTCAACATCTTCAGCAAAATGGACAGACTTCTTTCCCACAAGAAGGTTATGCACTGTATCCAACTTAGCATTCACTGTAGCAAACTGATTTGAACCAATTCCTTCATGTGCTCTTTTCCGCTCTAAGTCCGCATTCTTGGTACTGTTGCTTGATGCTAGCCTTTCTATCAACTTTTCAGCATCATCTGAGTACCTTGTTTTGAAGTTCCCATCACTAGCAGCATCCAAAGCCATCTGATACCTCCAATCAGTACCACTGAAGAAGATACTGATCAACTGCACCTCTGAGAACCCATGATGTGGACAATCTCTCTGGTATGCCTTGAATCTTACCCAAGCAGCTTTGTAAGATTCAGCAGGTCCTTGTCTAAAGGTGGAGAGCTTGATCCTCAGCTCATCAGACATCGCATCATCATAGAAATAGTTCAAGAACGCCACCTTGATGTCATGCCAGGTTGTCACAGATCCTGATTTGAGCTGCCTTAGCCAATGAGAAGCTTCCCCAGCAAGTGAGTAGGGGAAAAGCTTGCAGTAGAGATAGTCCTCAGTAACTCCATTAGCCTTGATGCTTGTGACTATGTCCTCAAAGTGCTCTATGTGGTCTAGAGGCTTCTCATTTGGCAAGTTCTGGAATGGCCTTTGTCCAACAAGAGCGAAGTAGGCAGGCTTCAGCTCAAAGTCATTCCTTGGAAATGGAGGAGGGACAATTGCGGAGCGGTTCTCATAGAACAAGTCTGGTCTGTTGAACTCCGCAAGAGTCTTGACAAACTCTTCATTGTTGTCCCGTTGCCTCTGAACATTCTCCGCATCGGCTCTGGCATTGCATCGATCGACACCAGCATTGTGTCGATCGATGCCTTCCTGGTTGCGTCGATCGACACCATCTGCATTCCCATCGGCCACGACGAGTTCTTCCTGAATAACCCGTCCTTCAGCATCAAGTTTCTGGCCTTGCTCATTGCGCACATGACCCTCTTGATCCTTCAAAACCCCAGCCTCATCAGGTCTCAATATGATTATGTAGGCCATCTTCGCTGATTTGGCTGCTTTTGTGTTGTCACATATGCAATGAATTTTTTAATTATAACTTGTGACCATTTGAAACTAACTTCTAATGATAAGATTGGACATTATGATAGTCACAAAATATCATGATTTTTGAGTATTTGTTAAAATTTTGTGACAAATTTTTAATTATCATTTGTGACCATTTGAGACTATAGTTTCGTAATAATAAGATACATAATTAAAACGCTATTTTAAACATGAATTGTGATGATTTAAAGACGTTTTGTTAGTCTGTAATTGAGACAGTTTTGTTACTTTTTGTGTCGTAATTATTGATGACAAATGGTTACTAATATATTCGTTGCAACTCTTGTGACGTTTTTGTCACAAATTTTTAATTTGTGACTATTGTATTGCAACCCTTCAAAAACCGTCACAAATTCGTAACAATGTTTATATTGTGACTAAATACTTTTTATTAAATATTTCGTTTTAATAAAATTATTTTCTTGTAGTGCTTCTCTATTAGCTTTTGGTCTCTCCATTTCCAATCACCACTGTACAAAAAAAACTCTAACAAACTTAACAATTTGCCGGATTCATAATAAAAAGATGGCCATGCTTTGGGTCTCAAAACACATTGCAGTAGGGAAACATCTTCAATGGCAAATTAGTCATTAACACATATGACTAATCAACAACACCATCCTTTTATCATCTCTTAAAACCCAAGAACAATCTGCAAGTTGGTTCCTTCGCGACCAAGACATCCCAACATTGCATTTTAACCATAACCTGGGTGGAGGCATCCACTTCTCTTTTGTTTTCTGCTGTAAGCAAACAAGACAAGTTTCTTCTTTTCTTTCCTTTTTTTTTTTTTTTTTTTTTGGTTGGTTTTTTGTTAATTGAATTTAACAATCCTATGAATAATTTTAGAATGCCGCCGACGTCTATTACAACTGTTTATGTCTTCCTGCCGGACCTGCCCCAAGACCGCCACAATTCTTAAGTACGCTTACAAGTTACAACAAAAAAGACATATCGTCAGGTCAACAGTTTAATCAAATGCGGTTATGTGATCCCTAGTATTGTTACCGTTGTCAATATCGGCTCAATTGACTATTTATTTTTCAAAAGAAAACCTGTTATTTTGATTTCTCAACGAGTTTATGAGAAAAAACAAAAATCTCCATGAGAGAAGTCTCGGTTGGGGTTGGGTTCATTTTATATAAAGAGTTTAGATACCTCATGAGCCTGAAAACAGTAAGTCCATATATATGTTGCGATTGAAGTTTGAACATTGTTGTATTTCAAAAGCAAAAGATTTGGGCTCTTATCAGTTTGGCAACTATAAAAATGGGCCTATATTATAGATTTCTTCAAAGTAAAAACAGGTTCCCTCAATGAGATGCGATATATCACATCTTTACACTTGGATAAGAACCAAAAAAAACATATTTATGGTTAAACCATTATGCGAAAATCTAATCGATTAAACTCTCCTAAGTTCTCATTTATCTTTCTTGTAGACCATGTATTGTACATAGGAGATTGTATGAATTTATAGACCTTGTTAGAAAAAGCTCATTATCCACCACGAGTAGCAAGCAACGGTTATGTATGGTATGGTATGGTAGGCTAAAACTTACTACTAGTCTTTCAACCGAAGACTGCCAAATGTTAACATCACAATGGATGGTGAAGTGCACTATAAAGGACTTAACGTTTTACAACAAGAACTGTCTTTTAAAAGAATAAATAAAGACAGAGAGGAAGAGAGAGATATAAGACTATCTTCATGGGTGGTCCTTAGTTGTTTATTAGGAAATTTCTTAGTTAGAGAAATTAATTATTAATGAAACAAAATGTAAGAACTGAAAGAAACGTTTCTTATTTTAGGATCAAAAGAAACGTTGGCACAATATCAATGAGTTGAAAGGTGCAATAAGATTAATGGGGTAAATTTTTTTTGGCCTTTCTCTTTTATTTTCGAGTTCTCTTTCTATCTCTCTCTCGACAAAATCGCCAAGTTCCTTCTTTCTTCTCTTCCAATTGATTTCCACATCTGATTCTCTATGGATTCACCGTCGATTTTGTTCCGGTAAAGCAGACAACATTTTTTTTTTAATGTTTTATGTTTTAATTTTAAAATGTTGTATGTTATTTTATGGTTTTATTATTAAAATATGTCTATGATATATAAAATAATTTTGAATATTTTAAATTATTAATTATTATTTTACTATATTTATTACTAAGAAATACTTTAACTTGGTTCTATCAATAATCAACAAAATTTTACTTTTCTCTTAACAAAGTTTCTTCTTCCCTTTTTATTATTAAAAATTGTCTTAAGAAACAACTAAGGATCACACTAATGAGGATAGTCTAATGAGTTACGAGAAGTTTTTGACTAAAACAAGTTTGAAGTTTTGACCAGGCCACCTTCTCCCACCGACTGCCAACCCATCTGTCTTCCAACCCCATTTTAAATAGATTCATTTCTCCATAATATTAAATACATTCATTTCTCCATAATTCAGTACATTCATTTCTCCATAGTATGGTCTAAACTTCAATAAAATGGTGCAAACTAATTGCAAATTACCGGAGTTTATAACTTGTAATATTCACAATTTCGGAATGACTATTATCTGAATTCAAAATTGTAAAATACGGTTGTGAACTTTGAATGAATAATTAGAAGAAGAAAAAAAGATTACATATCGTAAATTTAAATCTTCTAGGACTATTTTCATTCATTATTAAATTACATCATAGTACGTTGTAAATAATACTAACTTGTTAGTATGATATTGGTAATATACCATAGACGCTAGGGAAACATTTATAACTAGTTAATGAACTTAATTTAATGTATTAATTTGCCACCGTTTCTTCAGAACATTATAGATATCTTTGACGTAAGAAAACTGACTTAATATATGTTTGAAAATTAAGTCTGGTTATTCAAATCTTTTATTTATAAATGTTGTACTAAAGGAAATAATTAATAAAAATAAGAGAGGTTAGAAGGGAAACAATAATTCAGATATAGAAAAGTTGAATAGCCAAACTAAGGAAGACAGACAATAATATTGTTGGGATGCTTGAAGAAATGGCAAGAATAATGCTTCAAGGAGAGGTGTTATGATTTTTCATTTCTTTTGCCGACGGTTAGCTGTTAGTTAGGCAAAAACAGATCATTCATTTTTTAGGATTTTGTCTTCCCTTTCTTCGTACGAATCCAATTATTATTCTCTTCTTTTATACTTAACTTTGCGTTTCATTTTCATGTTATCACATTTCTTCGTTACATTACATTATTAGTCAATTTTATGCAAAATAATTAGTTCTTCACTCTCTGCCTTGGCTCGAGCCTCGTCACATGGTGCACGTTACTGCTATTTCCCATACCACAAGAGATAATAATATAATCTTCTATCTAACTATAGTATTTTCGTTATTCGTATAAAATATATGGTGTTCATTATCTGGTTGCTTATCGAGTGAGACCAGTTTTGCTCTTAGTCATTTCACTATGCTTCAATAGTATTACTATTGTATGTATTATATTCGTCAGATTTTAAAGTCGTACAATGAAACAACAAACATAAAATATCAAAAACGTTACTATAGAAAAATTAGATATATGTATTTTCTCTCACTAAAATTGTGAAATTATGATTGTATACAAAATAAAATGTAATTTGTATAAAATTAAAACTAGTCCGCACAATGATTTCAAGTGTACTAGGTTCCATTCACGTTTGCAGACGAATACTAGGTTCAAGTTTACTAAACTATGTATATAAATCGTAACAGCTTACTACAGTGCAAATTTGCAGCTAAACCTGAGTGTATGTGTATAATATATGAACATTTAAACTATTTGGTATTGTATACTATATATACGATTGGATAATACGTCTATCGACATTGAAATTATTGAGTCTAAAGATAACACAAAAATATGCAATGTAAATCCATCCATACAGCCAAAAAGTATGTATGTCCCATGCATAATTGAACAAAAAGAAATTTATATTATTATTTATTTTGTTGTCTTCTTCAAAAATGCTAGTACTGCTATCATTATCATCATTGATTTTAATATTGATGTTTCCAGAAAAAAAAAATTATATATAAAAAAAATAAAGAAGAAAACAAAAAACACAATAAGTAAAGCTACACTATTAGGTAATAATTATAAAGCCAATTTAAGTCTGATTTTTTTAAAAAATATAAAATAAAAACATTAAAAATCTAAGACCAAAGAAACATAAATGCTTTTTTCTTTCATCAATTGTCAAAAAAGAAGTTTTCCCACCAAATGGTCAAACTTGGATCTTTGACAAATTTGTTCCAGTTCATCATGCTCTAACTTTTCTATTTATGCGTTAGATAAGTGTTTTCTTTAATAGTTAATTTTTGGTGTAATTCATCGATAGGTACAAAACAAAACTAGATTTAAAGTAACGAGTAAACTAAGATCAATTTAGTTAGACTTAGATCTAATAAATTGATCAATATCTATGTTAATATATGATATAGAGCAGCCGACCAAAAAATAATGTACTAATAGTAATTTTTTTGTAAAAAACTAGATTGTTAATTCTATAAATCACTTTCATCGTAATCATTTGTAAAAATAATATTGAAAACGATACAAAATAAATTATGCTTAGGGTTACAACCGATTAAGCAAAGTTTTTCATACGATTACTGATAATACCTTTGAACTTTTTTGACATACAATGAGAGATATACCTTGAAAATGTCAGTCAATATTGAGAATTAAAAAAAAGATTAGTAAGAGCACCAATGACCATTGAAGGGAGGAGATTCAAAATTTGACCGACAAGAACATGATGCCCCATTGGATGACGAAATTTCCACAAAAGAGTATCCCCTGTCTGTCTTCGTAATTAAACAACAAATCCGAGGATGTTATTGTAAATTCTCTTAACAAACCCAAAAAAGAAATAAAACAATTAAAAAAAAAAACACGAAAGAAAGAAGATGGCGAAGAAAACGGAAAGCAAAGGGAAGGGAAGGGGGGGAGATAATAGGAGCGAGAAAGAGAGCTGGATTCACATGCTCTTGTTCCTTTCTCTCTCTTCCCCCTTTTTTTTTTTTTTTTCTTTCTTTCTCTCATCTTGCGGCTTCTCTCTCTCTCCTGTCTCTCCACCATGATCATCATTACCAACCAAACTGATTGAAACTCATTTGTTCTCTCTCTCTCAAATCCACTCTCTCTTTCTCTCTCTCTTCTTCTGTGTCTCTCTATCTATCGCCATGGCTGACGATAAGGTAAACCTACTTGTGTTCCTTTTTGCTGTCTTTCAGATAGTATAAGATCCTGTTTTTTTATTTTGTTTTTCCACATTTTTTTAACCCTTTCAATTTACTGGTCTTCTTGTGCTTGTAGAGAAGTCTTTTTAGTTTTAGTACTCTTTGAAGTTGAAGGGTTTTTTTTTTTTTTGGAGTTCTGGGTTTGTCCAAAGTTTTTAGCTTTTTTTTTTTTTAGTTAGCTCTAGACATGGCCTGCTCTCAATGGGCTTGGCTTTGAGTTCTGAGGAAACGAAATAGTTCTTTATAGCTGATTTGTATCTCCTGAGTTGTGTAAATTGAGCATCTTTTGACTTTCCAAATCAGTAGCTTTGCTGTTGCTGAGGATTTATTTATGTCTAATTTGTCTCGATCTGTAATTGAATCCACACTTTGTACAAGTTGCTAGATCCAGAATTGAGCTATATAGATTCATTCCTTCTTGTTTTATTTTTGTTATATGTTTTGTTTTACCTTTCTTCTCGCGTGACAAAAAAGTACATGTTTTTTACTAAAATCAGATTCATTCTGCGTAACGGCTATTTCTTAACCACTCTTTTAGGATAAAGTTTCCTTCTTTTGGCTTTTTATACTCAGACAAGCACTCTCTTTTGTTAATGGCGGAATCTATGGTTTACTTGTGTTTTTTTTGACCTTTGATGCTTGTCTTTTGCAGGAGATGCCTGATGCTGTAGTTGATGGCGGACATGATCAAGTCACTGGTCATATAATTTCCACTACAATCGGAGGCAAAAATGGTGAACCTAAACAGGTATATTTATAGGCAGGTTTAAACCAAATAGAGACACTTTTTATGTATATGCAAAGATTTGTTCCTAACCAAGATATTTATTTCCTATGTTTTTGTTAGACAATTAGTTACATGGCGGAGCGAGTTGTTGGTACAGGCTCGTTCGGAATAGTTTTCCAAGCTAAATGTTTGGAGACTGGAGAAACCGTGGCCATAAAGAAGGTTTTGCAAGACAGAAGATACAAGAACCGAGAGCTTCAGTTGATGCGTGTGATGGATCATCCTAATGTGGTTTGTTTGAAGCATTGCTTCTTTTCAACCACAAGTAAAGATGAGCTATTCCTCAATTTGGTTATGGAGTATGTCCCTGAGAGCTTGTATCGAGTTCTTAAACATTATAGCAGTGCTAACCAAAGAATGCCGCTTGTCTATGTTAAACTTTACATGTACCAGGTAACAACAAACAACACACAACTTTGCCATCTTCTGTTTATAATTGAAGTACATAAATTTGTACTTATTCTGATATTGTATACCCTTTTGTCGTGTCAGATCTTCAGGGGACTTGCCTACATTCACAACGTTGCTGGAGTTTGTCACAGAGATCTAAAGCCTCAAAATCTTCTGGTATGCATTACATTCAAGATACAGCTCTGTTTTGTTTCATCTCTTGGTTCTTTCTTTGTTAATAATGTATCTCTTCTGGTCTCTTTATACAGGTTGATCCTCTTACTCATCAAGTCAAGATCTGTGACTTTGGCAGTGCCAAACAGCTGGTAAGACCTCGGGACATATAAACTCTTAGCGGTTGTTGTTTTGTGTGATCTTGCCACTTACTGTTGAAATCAACTGTTGCTTCAGGTTAAAGGTGAAGCCAACATTTCTTACATCTGTTCACGGTTCTACCGTGCACCTGAACTCATATTTGGTGCCACTGAGTACACAACTTCAATTGATATCTGGTCTGCTGGTTGTGTTCTTGCTGAGCTTCTTCTTGGTCAGGTAAACAATTTTCCAGTAACTAGCTTCTTTAGTCTCCCGTATATCTGCGGTAGGACTCGTTCTGAGGATATCTTTTCTTTTATGCAGCCGTTGTTTCCTGGAGAAAATGCTGTGGATCAGCTCGTTGAAATCATAAAAGTAAGAATTCTTGACTAATATTTTGCTAATTACATTTATTGGCTACAAATCCTCATTATATGGAGTTTGTTGGACACAGGTTCTTGGTACACCAACTCGAGAAGAGATCCGTTGTATGAATCCACATTACACAGATTTTAGGTTTCCACAGATAAAGGCACACCCTTGGCACAAGGTTTGTTTGTTTGTTTTTTTCTCTTTTACATACATTTTTGTTTCAATTTCCACTTAGTACATCAACATAATCATATTTTACATTTTGGTTTAGATCTTCCACAAAAGGATGCCTCCTGAAGCGATTGATTTTGCATCAAGGCTGCTTCAATATTCTCCAAGTCTTAGATGCACCGCGGTGAGCATTGTCTTGAAGTTTCTTCTGTCTATAAGAATATAAACTGAATGCTTAATGTTTTTTCTATTTTTATATTCTGTGTATTACAGCTCGAAGCTTGTGCACATCCGTTCTTTGATGA
Organism: Camelina hispida; assembly: GCA_023657505.1. NCBI lineage: Eukaryota > Viridiplantae > Streptophyta > Magnoliopsida > Brassicales > Brassicaceae > Camelina > Camelina hispida. The sequence continues at coordinate 17,792,056 of CP094635.1, read as the reverse complement.
ACTCAGAGAACCAAACGCTCGTTTACCAAATGGACGGCCATTCCCACCTCTCTTCAACTTCAAACAAGAGGTAGCTGGAGCATCACCTGAACTGGTCAACAAGTTGATTCCAGACCATATCAAGAGACAGTTGGGTCTTAGTTTCTTGAATCAATCTGGAACATAAAAAAGATCTGCAAAAGACAAAACAACTTTATATATATAATGTACCATTACACGAGCCAGAAGGTAGTAGTAGTTGAAGGCAATGCGGAGGACACAATTCGAAGTTTTTCCTCCTCAAATTCGTTCAAGAAATGTTGTGTTCAGACAAGTTTGATGGTCAAAGCCAGCTGCTACAAAACCAACCAAATTCCCCAAATCTGCTGAAACAAAAGCCCTCCAGTTGTATCTGCTTGCTTCTTTCTCTCCTTTTGAAATTTGGTGAAAAAAACACAAAATCTCCTCTTTGCTTCTTTTGTTTCTGCATATGTAAATGAGTTTAGTTCAGATATTTTTATATAGTAAAAGTTTGAGCAGAAGGTGATACAAAGTGTTTCATCTGTCTACCATGAAGAGAGGAAAAGGCTGGAGTTGCTGCAGTTTAAGGGGTTGCTTTGGTGTATTTTCTTTTTTTCTGCTTTTGAATGTTTGTCTTCTTCTATTTTGTTACCAAGTTTAATGAAGATGGTTTGTTTATGACTCAAAAGTCTCTTACAAATTGCAAATCTTGAAAACTTTTTCTTGTCTTGGGTAAAGATTCTCTCAGCATATGAGCATACCAGTCAAAGAACAGAACAAAATGAGCTTAGTATTTTCAGTTTAATTAACCTAAATCTTATGAGAAGACATCAATCCGTTGTAGTCTAGCTGGTCAGGATACTCGGCTCTCACCCGAGAGACCCGGGTTCGAGTCCCGGCAACGGAGCTTTTTTTATATTTTAAACCTAGGTATGGGGTAGTTTCGTCATTTACATTCGAGGAAGAAACCCTAATGTCTTTCATATAACTATCACACTTCGCAGCCGACGCAATTCGTCTGCCACTCTTTTTAGCTCATCTCCCTCGATTTTGAATCCAGAGTCTTTTAAGATGGTAAAGTTCCATCCTTTTTGATCTATGGATATATCTTCGTATCTCTCATTTTTGGGATTTTAATTTGTGTGTTTACGTGATGCAGGCGTCGGAGAAGAAGCTCTCGAACCCTATGAGGGATATTAAGGTTCAGAAGCTCGTTCTTAACATCTCTGTTGGTGAGAGTGGTGATCGTCTCACTCGTGCCTCCAAGGTTCGTTCTGTATTTCCATTAGAATAGTCATTTTCTAGGAAACACTGGAAAAAATTGAGACCTTTACGTTTTAGCTACTTTGAAATGGGTTAGTTCATAGGTGGCACTGAGGTATTGTAATTGAAACTTTTATCCTTTTGCGCTTTTATTAATCGAGGGTTTTGGTAATTGTAGGTTTTGGAACAGCTCAGTGGTCAAACCCCTGTCTTCTCCAAGGGTATGTGATCATCTTCATGTAGATTCTTTAGAGTTTTGATTTAACTTAAGACTTTAGAATTTTGATTTAGTGTGGTCTTTATTGTAAACAGCAAGGTACACTGTGAGGTCTTTCGGTATCAGGCGTAATGAAAAGATTGCGTGCTATGTGACCGTGAGGGGTGAGAAGGCAATGCAGCTTCTTGAGAGTGGCTTGAAAGTGAAGGAGTACGAGCTCTTGAGGAGGAACTTCAGTGACACTGGCTGCTTCGGATTCGGTATCCAGGAGCACATTGATCTTGGAATCAAGTAAGTGTTGTGATTAGGACATATGATGGGCTGATTTAGTGATACAAATTTGATTATGAGAAGAATGTTCTCATCATTCTTTATTGCATTTCTTTCTTAGGTATGATCCTTCTACCGGTATCTACGGTATGGACTTCTACGTTGTTCTTGAACGCCCAGGATACCGTGTGGCCCGTCGCCGTAGATGCAAGGCTCGCGTTGGTATTCAACATAGAGTTACCAAGGATGATGCCATGAAGTGGTTCCAGGTTAAGTATGAAGGTGTTATCCTCAACAAGTCTCAGAACATCACTGGTTGAAGAGTTTTTTTGCTATTTTGTTTTGTGGCGTTAGCTATGTTTCAAGTTCTTATATTTACGATTCTGGATAGTAAGGATTTCTTCTTGTTGTGGTAACCTTTTTTGACTTCAGTTGGTTAAGAATCTTCAAGTACCTTCGAGATATGAAACCATATTTGGGGTTTTGTTACCAATTATTAACTTTGTTTGACAACAGCCATGAAAAACCAAGCTTTACAAGGTTGAGCTTCTTGAACATGTATCAACTTTACATGAATAGGTCTCTTGCTAAAATGTAACAACTACAACCATATTTGTTATCTGGTTTGCATGTCAGAGAGAATGTTGTCTCAAGATTACAAATTGGACGATCTGATGAGCTCTAGTAGTTCACTCTTCCTCAACTTTGAGTATCTTTTGATTCCTCTGTTCTTTGCAACTTCTTTGAGTTCTGCAAGTTTCATAGTTTCTATCAGTGAAGCTTCCTCTTCCCTCTTTGTCACTTCTCCTAAAGCTTTATCACTGATTGATACTGGAAGCTTACCTCTTGGACCTAAGGCAGAAGATGTTGGAGGTTTCTTGACTAAACTAGATGCTGGTCCGGGAACCTCTACTTGTCTCTTTGGTGGCTCCTTCACACTAGTATCTCCTACAGTTGAAGAGCTGGTTATTATATTAACAAATCTCAAGAACATGGATTTGGGATTTGATCGAGAATAGTTGATTACCCTCAGTTTTCTTTCTTGATTTATCAAGAACGTCAAGAATAGCTTTGGTCAGCGGCATGCTCTCAGAAGACTCATCACGGTTCTTCTCTTCAACATCCCGGGAATCTTCTTTGGAGATTGAAGATTGAATTCGTTTCAAGAGAGAAATGATCTCCTCTTGGTTAGATTTACTCGGATTTGAAGTTCCTCTGTTAGACGGTTTTTTGCAACAAACAGATACTTTCTTTGCTCTCCCCATTGAAGACAGTGGGTAAGGTTTCTCTTGAAGCATGATTCTTGAAAGACTCAGCTCAAAGCACGAGTTTTGCAACACAAACCGCGGCGAAAGTTTATCTGCTATCTGTCTAAATTCAGTTAGCTGTACAGAAACAAGGCAGTCGAAACATTCCCAACTAATGTCTAGAATCCGAGAGAAAATTTCAGAAAAACTGTAACTATAGGGAAGTTTCGATTACCTGGAACTGGAAGATGATTGGTTGAATTTGATTTGGCTCTCATGAATCCTTGTTTAATCAACGGGTAAGCACTAGGAGAATGAAGAGCCAAATCCATAGCTTTTTTTAGTTCCTGAGGCCTTCCCTGAAAATATCTGATTCTCTCCCTCTCTCTCTAGTTGGTTTTGCGACAACAAAACAAAAAAAAAAAAAAACTAACCTTTATATGTTAGGGGTCCAATTACAGCTACGCAGAAACTTGTGGACAGTAAAGGTCTAAACTTTGAAGTATTTTTTTTTAGAACATTGCTCTCGATTGGGGTGTACTGCTCTTTCACTATAACTTAAGCCTGTGGAAACTTTTTTTTTCTTTTACTGAAGCATTCAATCATTTTAATTTTCCCGCGCTTTCTCGTCTGATGAGTAGAGGAAGATAAGAGAGAGAGATGACGATGTTGGTGGCGAATTTGTCTTCGTCAAGCTTCTGTTTCTTTTCCTCACATCACCGGTTCCAAACCCAGAAAGAGATATTAGCAAGCGACGTTAAAGTTAGAAAAAATGTGATTTTCAATAGAGCCTCGTTGAGAACGGATTCGATTTCGACGTTTGATCGAAGCGTAACGGATGCGAACACTCGATTACGTAGATTCTGCGAATCGGGTAACCTAGAGAGCGCCGTGAAGCTTCTCCGCGTATCTGGAAAATGGGATATTGATCCCAGAACTCTATGCTCTGTTCTTCAACTCTGTGCTGATTCGAGATGTTTGAATTACGGTAAAGAAGTTGATTCCTTTATCCGTGGTAATGGGTTTGTGATAGATTCGAATTTAGGATCGAAACTAGCTCTCATGTACACAAACTGCGGAGATTTGAAACAAGCGAGTCGAGTTTTCGATCAGGTTAAGATCGAGAAACCTCTGTTCTGGAATATTTTGATGAATGAGCTTGCAAAGTCTGGTGATTTCAGTGGCAGTATTGGATTGTTCAAGAAGATGATGACTTTGGGTGTTGAAATGGATAGCTATACTTTTTCTTGTATTTCAAAGAGCTTTTCGTCTCTGCGTAGTGTTAACGGAGGAGAGCAGCTTCATGGTTATATCTTGAAATCAGGTTTTGGTGATCAGAACTCTGTTGGGAACTCTCTTGTGGCGTTTTATTTGAAGAATCAGAGAGTTGATAGTGCACGTAAGGTGTTTGATGAAATGACTGAGAGAGATGTTATATCTTGGAATTCGATTATTAATGGGTATGTATCTCACGGGTTAGCTGAGAAAGGGCTGTCTGTTTTTGTGAAGATGTTGGTTTCAGGAGTTGAGATTGATTTGGCTACTATAGTTAGCGTTTTTGCAGGCTGTGCTGATTCTAGTTTGATCTCTTTAGGTAGAGCTGTTCATAGTTTTGGAGTGAAAGCTTGTTTTAGTAGAGAAGATAGGTTTTGTAATACGTTGCTTGATATGTATTCCAAGTGTGGTGATCTTGACTCTGCTAAAGCTGTGTTTACGGAGATGAGTGATCGAAGTGTTGTGTCGTATACTTCCATGATTGCTGGTTATGCTAGGGAAGGTTTGGCTGGTGAAGCTGTGAAGTTATTTGAAGAGATGGAGGGAGTAGGTATTAGCCCTGATGTTTATACAGTTACTGCGGTTTTAAACTGCTGTTCACGTAATCGGTTATTAGATGAAGGTAAGCGAGTCCATGAGTGGATAAAGGAAAATGATTTGGGATTTGATATCTTTGTAATGAATGCTCTGATGGATATGTATGCGAAATGTGGAAGCATGCTAGAGGCGGAGCTAGTGTTCTCTGAGATGCGTGTGAAAGATATTATCTCGTGGAACACTGTTATTGGAGGGTACTCGAAGAACTGTTACGCTAATGAAGCTCTAAGTCTGTTCAATTTGCTCTTGGAAGAGAAACGATTTAGTCCTGATGAGAGAACAGTGGCGTGTGTTCTTCCAGCTTGTGCAAGTCTTTCTGCTTTCGATAAAGGTAGAGAGATCCATGGTTACATCATGAGAAACGGATATTTCTCAGATAGGCATGTTGCTAATTCGCTTGTAGACATGTACGCGAAATGTGGAGCGTTGTTACTCGCACGTATGCTCTTTGATGACATTGCTTCCAAGGATCTTGTTTCTTGGACAGTGATGATAGCTGGATATGGGATGCACGGGTTTGGAAAAGAAGCCATAGCTCTTTTCAATCAAATGAGACAAGCGGGTATTGAGCCTGACGAAATATCCTTTGTATCTTTGTTGTATGCTTGTAGCCATTCAGGACTAGTGGATGAAGGATGGAGATTCTTTAACATCATGAGACATGAATGCAAGATTGAGCCAACGGTAGAACATTATGCTTGTATAGTCGACATGCTTGCAAGAACCGGAGACTTGTCAAAAGCTTATAGGTTCATTGAGAACATGCCAATTCCGCCAGATGCTACAATCTGGGGAGCGTTGCTGTGTGGCTGCAGGATACATCATGATGTTAAGCTAGCTGAGAGAGTCTCAGAGAAAGTTTTTGAGCTTGAACCAGAGAACACAGGATATTATGTACTCATGGCGAACATCTACGCGGAAGCTGAGAAATGGGAAGAAGTAAAAAGGCTAAGAAGGAGGATAGGGCAACGCGGATTGAGGAAGAATCCGGGATGTAGCTGGATAGAGATTAAGGGTAAAGTTAACATCTTTGTAGCTGGAGACAGTTCAAACCCGGAAACTGAACAGATTGAAGCTTTCTTAAGGAAAGTAAGAGCTAGAATGAGAGAAGAAGGGCATTCACCGCAGACTAAATATGCATTGATCGATGCGGAAGAGATGGAAAAGGAAGAAGCTTTGTGTGGTCATAGTGAGAAACTGGCAATGGCGTTAGGGATCCTTAGCTCTGGACATGGAAAAATCATAAGAGTTACTAAGAATCTAAGAGTTTGTGGAGATTGTCACGAAATGGCCAAGTTCATGTCTAAGTTAACCAAAAGAGAAATTGTCCTTAGAGATTCAAACCGGTTTCACCAATTTAAAGATGGACATTGTTCTTGCAGAGGTTTCTGGTGAAAATCAAACTGTTTTGTTTCATGTACTGTAGTACATTGTTTAAGGCTGGAACAGTCCTGATGTAATCATTGAATTTGAAGCATTTAGAACATGAACAGGCTGGATCTTTGATGGAGCTATGTATTCATGATAGTATCATTGCTTCAAAGGGAAACATAACCACCATCATTTACTCGATTACTTTACACATTCAAGTGTTTGTTAGAACTTTCAATCATTTGTAACAAGTGACACGTTTCTTTATTTGTATCAATTGAACCATGTTCAACCACATGTGTCCGTATTACACATATAAACACACAACTCATAAGTCATAAGGAACAATGTTTGGTTGAAGAAAAATAATTGATAAGAATAATTCAATAATTATTACAAAATAATCCTTTTTTAACCACATACACTTAAAATTACAACAAAATCTCATAACAATACCAAAGACTATAATGTGAAACCAAAGACTATAATGTGAAATCAAATGTAAAATAGGAAAAGCAAAGAAGATTAAACCGGGATTAGTGCGGAGAACCGGTTCGGTTAATGCTCCAAAAAAATCATCATCCCATAAGAACCCTAATCTCCCACTCTTAAAGATTAGGCCTTTTTTTTGCTTTATCTGTATTCACTAACGAACGAATGAGAAGTAAAAAGCTTACACCTTTATCTTGAATCAACCACACCATTTGGCGAGAAGGATCATGAAGATGATTAAGAAGACAAGAGAAGAAAGTCCAATAGCAACACCAAGCACAACCTTATTAGGACCATGGTGCTCTTCTTTCTTCTTCTCACTAGTGTCATCTTCATTACCGTAATCATAATCTGAACTCGAATCTTCTTTCTGAGGCGGTGGAGACAAAGGCAAACCATGTTTATCACACTTTGCAATACCCAATTTCATCTTCGATGACAGAACAGTGTGGTTGTAACAAAGATCACTGTTTCCACCGATTTTGAAAACTTCTAGGTTCTTGATGAAGCTCGCATTGAATGGTAGGACTCCACGGAAGTCGTTGTTAGCAAGATTCAGGTGAGTGAGATGCTTCATTTTGGAGATGAACCTTGGAACGGTGCCGTTTAGTTGGTTCCCACTCAGATCTAAGTGTGTAAGCTCTGGAATCGACGAGATTGAATCTGGGATTGGTCCTGACAGCTTGTTTGAGGCTAAAGATAGGTTTTTTAGGGATATTAGGTCTCCGATTCCGTCGGGTATGTCGCCGGAGATGGAGTTTTTGGATAAATTTAGAGACTTTAGGTTGGAGAGTAGAGTTACCGAAGTGGGTATTGAGCCTTTGAGCAAGTTGTCTGATAAATCGATGAATGTGAGATTGGAGTGAAGCGATTTAGGTATGTTTCCGGAGAGATTCGCGTGTGAGATTGTCAAAGAGACGATCTTGTGCATGTTTCCGAGGATTACGAAGAGGCCAGAGGTTGAGACAGGAACAGAGGAGACAGTGAGGTCAGTGAGGTTAACGAGACGAGCTAGGAAGACTCCGGAGAGGCCATTGCGGCGGCGGAGGAAGGATGACACGGCTGTGAAGGAGTGGAGTGAGCCAGGGAGACGTGGAGGAGGGGAGAGAGATGGGCAGTTGAGGAAAGAGAGAGATGTGAGAGATGGGGAGAGAGCTCTGAGAGCTGTGGTGGAGATGGAGAGATCGGTGGAGCAATTCGTGAAGGAGATTGAAGTGACGAGGCGAAATGGTGAGCTGGTGTCGCAGGTTACGACTGAGGAGGAGGAGGTGGGTTTGGTGGTTGGACGGTGGTTGCAGGGATCTTTGACGGTGGGGATGTTGAGAGACTCGAGGGCTTTGAGTTGTTTTGGGTCTAATGGGGCAGAGGAGGAGGAAGGTTTTTTGAGAGGTGGAATGGGAGATGTGGTTGGAGCAGGAGTTGGAGAGAGGGAAGGAGCGGCGGAGATGGTGACTGAGAGGTGGAGGAGGAGGATGAGTAACGGTAATGACGGAGGTTTCATTGTGAAGAATGAGAGAGAGAGAGAGAGAGAGAGAGATTGAGAAAGAGAAGGAAGTGTGTCAGAGAAAGTAAAAGAGAGAAAGAAAGAAGAAGAAGAAGAAGAGAAAGATTGGATTTTTCAAAGATGGGTCATGTGACAGTTGGAGTTTTGTATACTTTTTAGTCTTCTGTTTTGGTTTAATTACGATATTGACCTTCTTCCTAATCTTCTTCTTTTACTTCATATGACTTTCTTTCACAATGTACTTTGAAGTTTGAACTTTGTTTTGTTGCATTAATTGGTTCTTTTAGGCTTTCGTTTAGTTAAAGTGTGGATAAGGATTCTTTTGTTTGCGTTTGTGCAATGTGTTTACCCATACGGACAAGTTTTGACATCAAAAGGCCAAGACAAGAAGGAAAAGTGTGGAATGCTTGGTTTGTACATTTGTAAACTGGATTCTATCACACGAAATTAAATAAATTACCAAAAAAGTTCATTTGAACATTCAAACTGTTTTATTACTAGTTAATGATAGTTGGGCGGGCCTGAAAACATTTTTATAGTCTCATTGTCATAGAAGATGATAGAGTTTTGTTTACTGACTCATGATTATTTTAGTAGCTTTACATTACATTTTTCTCTGTTTCATTGTAACCATTCATGCAAAATCTATAAAGAAGAGTATATAAATAATTTTACCAAAAAAAAAAAAGATTATATAAATAAGGTATCAAATGCTATTTTAGCGGACAATTTATATGCTCTGCTCGGATTGGATCGTGTAAATGTATAATACAGTAGTAATAAAAGTGTCTATTGATTTTACTTTTGTAATAGAAAGAAACTTCATCGATTTTAGCAGCTGTCCAGTCCTTATGCTTTGAGTGGAGACAAGAAGAATATCATAGGAATCATCTCTTTTTTTTTTTTTCTTTTCTTTTTTGGTAACCCCCAATCCCCCATACATAAATAAATAAAGGTCTTGAGTATAACTGTATAAAGTTTCGGACAGAACTCAGATTTAGATGAACTTATGAACTAACTAAGTTGTACACATTCATACACAAACTTGACTTAACTGAGAGAAAATCTACATTAATTAAGTTAATGGTTTAAACCTACACTGAACGAAACAAACACCATTGCGGCATTGCCCATTAGTCACATTGTTAACACTTGCTCCATCGGTTTACATGTTATAAAAACAATTTTTTTTTTTTTTACGTTGAATATAAAATTAAAAACATTTTATATCAACAAAAAAGAGACATTAAAGCGTTTGATGATCTTCTCGACAAAATCTAGTTCCTCATAATATAGCACATGCTCACTCATGTTATAATTCTCAAACACACACACGCATGACGCATACTCATACATTATCGACTTTATGTTGATGAAGTTTACTCCGCCGGTTCAAAGTTCAAACTTTTAACTTGTTTTCGGTTCTCGTGCTAGCAGAAGATAACACTACATCACTTACTCCTCAAGCAACCACGTGGGCTAGATGGGCTCATGCAACTCATGTATCAAGTTTTTTTCCCATCAATTAAGTTGTACTATAAACTAAACGATTAATACAAACTCTTGTAAGATATTACGAATGCCAAAATCTAGTATAGTAAACTATACCATATAAGTTGCTGAAAAAAAAAAAAAAAACTATACCATATAAGTAAGACTATTCCTTTTTACGTGAAACAGCAGATATTTATTCTTTTTGAATCAATTAATTTAGAGCTTAGAGCTAAATGGTCAATACACTTTTTGTCCTTGGCCTTTAAAATGGTAATTACATTTTTGTTGACTAAATTAATACACTTATGAGCAATTAACTAAACACAATTAAAATATTGACAATTAATGAGTTGTTAACACATTAAAAACTAGATTAAATTTCTCCTAGCGTTTTCACAAACATTCAACTATGTTTACCCCAAATTCAACAACACCTAATGTGTAACGTCAACAAAGATTATAATCTCACATTTTCTAACTTGATTTTTAATTTCCATCAAAAGTCAGATTAATATATTCTAAATAAACAATTAACTTGAACTATATTTACTTAATTAGTAATATCTTTTTTTTTTCTTTCTACTTTCTCATCATAAACTAATTAAGTTTAAAGTTAAATTAATTTACTTCATTTTTTCCTCACTTTTATGTTGAAAATATGTTTTAAGAAAAACACCAACATGGCTAAGCATTTAAGATATTACTTAATTAATTCAATATATATAAAAATCACACTAATGCTACCAACAAACTCCAAACGTTAGATTTCAATTCCATAACAAATTTATGGGTATAGTAAAAACACACATTAAATGTCTTTTTTCTTTCTTCTCCTACCTTACAAATACGAGGAAGAACAAAGCTAACACAAAGACCTCAAGAAGACTTCACTAGTTTTTTTTTCATAATTTTTTTTTACTAATTAATTAGTTTTTTTTTTTTCTCCTTTCCCAAAAAATGGAGAATTTTGTCGACGAGAGTGGGTTCGTTCCTCTAAACCAAAACATCTTCACACGTGATCATCATCAAGAGCACATGAAAGAAGAAGACTTCCCATTCGAAGTCGTCGACCAATCAAAACCCACAAGCTTTCTTCAAGATTTTCACCATCTTGACCATGACCATCAGTTTGATCATCATCACCACCATGGCTCATCATCTTCAAACCATTTGCTAGGTCTTCAAACCACGTCTTCTTGTATCAACAATGCTCCTTTCGAGCATTGCTCTTACCAAGAAAACATGGTCGAGTTTTATGAATCTAAACCACAGTTGATGAACCATCATTTCCAAGCTGCGGGAAACCCAACATTCTACACTCGTAATCATCACCATCATCATCAAGAGATCAATTTGGTCGATGAACATGATCATATGGATTTGGAGCAAAACAACATGATGATGATGAAGATGATCCCTTTTGATTACCCTCCTACAGAGACCATGAAACCAGCTATGAACTTCGTGATGCCAGATGAAATTTCATGTGTTTCTGCAGATAATGATTGTTATAGATCATCGTCGAGTTTCAACAAGACCAAACCATATCTTACACGAAAGTTGTCTTCTTCTTCTTCATCATCATCATGGAAAGAAAAGAAACCGTCAACCTTAGTCAAAGGACAATGGACTTCTGAAGAAGACAGGTTTGTTATGTTAACGTACATTATCAAAATTGTTGATGATATTATAATATTGCTCCCTTTACACGTTTTGTGGAAATTGCGATTTACTCATATTTTATATGATTTTGCAAGATTTTGACAACTATAATATGGAACTTGTGACACTTAGTTAAATTAAAGTTTTCTTGTTATGGCTATAATAGGATATTGATTCAACTCGTGGAGAAGCATGGATTGCGTAAATGGTCGCATATCGCTCAAGTGTTACCGGGAAGGATTGGGAAACAATGTAGAGAGAGGTGGCATAACCATTTGAGACCTGACATCAAGGTATTAACTAGTAGCTAACTGAATCGTAAGTGTAATGATGATTAAGGAAACTTAAGATAATGATATTAGGAGGACTAATCTAAATAATTTTGCAGAAAGAGACATGGAGTGAAGAAGAGGACAGAGTGTTGATAGAATTCCACAAAGAGATTGGAAACAAATGGGCAGAGATTGCCAAAAGACTCCCCGGAAGAACAGAGAACTCAATCAAGAACCATTGGAACGCGACAAAACGAAGACAGTTCTCTAAAAGAAAGTGTAGATCTAAGTATCCGAGACCTTCTCTGTTGCAGGACTACATCAAGAGCTTGAACTTGGGAGTTCTGTCGGCTACATCTGTTCCTGCAAGAGGTAGACGCAGAGAGAGTAACAAGAAGAAGGATGTTGTAATTGCCGCAGTTGAGGAGAAGAAGAAGGATCAAGAGGAGATTTATGGACAAGACAGGATTGTGCCTGAATGTGTGTTTACTGATGATTTTGGATTCAATGAGAAGCTGCTTGAGGAAGGATGTAGCATTGACTCTTTGCTTGATGATATCCCTCAGCCTGACATTGATGCTTTTGTTCACGGAATCTGATTTGTATTTCCTTCGTTTTGTTGTTTTTTTGGTTTTCTTTTTATGTTATACGAGACAGATTTCACCACACATTAATAATTTGAAAAATATAAAACACTTTGTTTTAAAACATGTTGTAAGTTGAAATAATAAGAAACCTAACTTGCTGCTAAAATAAGAACATTACTTAACTTGTGTCTCAAGCAATTATATGAGATAACTTCTCTCACTGTTTATAAAACAACCAAAAACAGATCATCCATCATTCAACATACAAACATATTCTCTTAGCAATCGATCAAAAGACAGTTCAGAGAAAGGGAGGTCGTATCGGTTTTGGAGACGAAAGGATTGATACGAACCCAAACAAGTGAAAACACAGAGGCAAGCAAGATAGACCAGAGAATAACAATGGTGGGTGTTCTGTTTTGTCTTCCCATCAGACCTTTTAGGAAAGGGTAAAGATGAAGAATCACCCAAAAGGCGAAGAACACTTTCCCAAACAAAGGTCCCCAAGCTTCATAACCTTTGTTTAAAGCATCAGAGAATCCAGCAACGACTCCGACTAAGTTGATTATGAGAAGTGATGTCGGAGGGATCAAGAGAGTTGTCCATTTGACGATGTACAGCTCACCAAATTCTTGATCGTCTGCGGTTTTCGATGTGACTGTGAAATTTGTGTCGAGACCAGCGAGCATTTTGAGGAATCCTTGGAAAACGGCAAAGAGATGAGCTGAGACACCTCCGATAACCCAAAACTGCTCATTTCTCCATAAGTCTTCGATGCTAACTCCACTCCATCGAAGCTCGAGGACACTTGTTAAGATGATTGATATGAAGAGACCTAGAAACAGCATACTTGCTAGGTTTGATAGCTGCAATAACGAACATCAAGAAAATATCAAATCATTAGAGTTCATGACACAAACAGTAGTATGAAGTGTGTTGAGTAAGTTACCGTTGGGATGATGAATTTGCCAGTGAGAAGGCATATAGCAGGAAGAGTACAGTAAGCAACAAGAGGCAAAGAAGTGAATGGATAAACAATAGTGTTTATATAAGCTAATCTCTGAAGCAACTTGAGGCGGCCTCCGCTGCAACCATACCAGAGAGGACAATGCCTGCTAAGGAAGATCTCAACTGAACCAAGAGCCCAACGCAGAACCTGGTGTAGTCTATCTGATAGATTGATTGGAGCAGATCCTTTAAAAGCTGGTCTTAATGGCATACAGTAGATCGACCTCCATCCGCGGCAATGCATCTTGAAACCTGTCAAAATGTCTTCTGTGATTGATCCGTAAATCCATCCGATCTGCGAAAACAGAATGAGTTTATTAACAAAAGATTTCAAAGATAAGATCTTTGATAACTTTGGTTCCAAGAAAACAAAAACTTACTTCTTTTCCCCATTCGCTTTTCTCTTCATATCCGCAGCTAATGACATGAATAGCTTCTTTGATGAGCGTTGAGGGGTTTACAGAGTCAGGAACACCGCCATTCTCCATAAGAGTAGACTCAATGAAAACAGCAGAGAGGCCAAATGTTTTCTCAAAGCTTGTTTGTGAGATCAGCATTGATCTCTCGTACTCATCGTAGTTGTCTAGGTCCCCAAGATTGAAGATTGCAGCATCAAGTTCTTCTCTCTTTGCGTCTTTGTATAACTCGGAAGGATCTTGGGGTTGTTTCTTCTTAGTTAGACAGCAACAAGACGAGGAAGAAGATTGTGGTAACATTCTTGGTTTAGAAGGAGGACTATATCCGTAAAGTGCTTGTCTTCTAAAGACAGTACCTGTACCAACATAAACTGGACCTTGAATCCCATCAAGTCCTCTCATATTAACCTGAAATCACCAAATCAGAAACCACAAGATATCAGAAGAAAGCCCAAAACGAGCATATGAGTTTGAATATTGCAAAAACTTACATCGAAGAAAACTATGTTGCGGTTAGCATATCGATCACTCTTGTCGATTCCATCAAATCTCTGTGGGAACTGAACAAAGCAAACGTCTTGACCAACAACAGGATCCATTAAAAAGCACATTGCTTCACGCACGGCTTTGCTATTGTTGACGTAGTGATCACAATCAAGGTTAAGAATGAATGGAGCATTCGTTAAAACCGCTGACACCCTCACCTACAAAGACCAAAAACATTAGGATTATGTTATAATATGTAAATGTTAAGTTTTCGATAAAAAAAAAGAACAAAAAATTTTAATTTTTACCAATGCGTTTTCTGCCCCGGCCTTCTTGTGATGCTGATAACCAGGTCTCTTCTCTCTAGAGACGTAAACTAATCTTGGAAGTTCGTTTCCTTCAATGTCACGAGCACCGCTATATCCAAGGAAGACCTACAAGAAAAAGATAAAAGATTCAGAAGAAAACTCAACAAGTATTTCTTAAGACATGTTTGAAATGTAAGACATAGCAAACCTGAATCATCCCGGGATGGTCACGAGTATTGTTTCCAGGCCAAGCGGTTCCATCTTGCATCGTCCATCCTTCTTCTGGTGTCTTTTGAGCCTTGGCGACTAAAGCATTCATTCTGATCTTAAACTCCTCATAATCTCTCTACAACAAAGACAAAATCAAAGATAAGTTTTTCAATTTCATTCCGTTGGATAATGTTTATGATCCCATTGCTTACTTACTTTCATGGCTCTACGTTCTTTAACAAAAGAAGGTTGAACCTTATCCCTCAAGTAATCGATTTTAAGCGAGAAGTAAAACTCGGGAGCTCGTGGCTCGATTGAGTACTTTTTGCAGAAAGGTACCCATTTCCTAGCAAAATCTGCTGTCTCAACCAAAGACTCAAACGAAAGCATCGCTGCACCATCATCAGATACATAGCAAGAGACTTTATCCACGGGGTAGTCTAAAGCGAGGATCGAAAGAACCGTGTTTGCAGTGATCAAAGGTGGCTCCTTTAATGGATCAACTGTACTAACGAAGAAATCCACAGCTGCAAGCTGTGATTGCTCGCCTTCTCTTTCAAATCTGCATAATTTTTGACAAATGGTTTCATAAAGACTTCAAGAATTGTACAGAAGAATAAAACGGTTTTGAAAGATGTGTACCTTGAGGATAAGCGATCAATGTAAGTTTCTCGGTTAATAGGAGACCATTTAGGAAACTGATCCAACACCCATGAAATAGCAAACCAAATCTCACATATCACAGATGTTAGCCATAGACCGTAAGCGCTATCGACAGGATGAGTGATACGGTAGTTGAAAAACAGAGCCAAGATGATCAATCTCATGATGATAACGATCCTGTATGAAGTGATCTTTGTTCTTGGAATAGGAATCACAACCGAAAGCACATCAGTAGCACCAGCCTCTGTGTTCCTGAGGATACAAATGGCAACAGACCAAACCAATGTCTCAAATTTTTGTATAACAAGTTAACAACATAAACCGGTAGATTCGATGTATTGTGCTTACTGTGGCATTTCTTCCATGTGCTGTTGAGGAGGAACCTGAGCATCATGTTCATCAGGTTTAGTTGCTTTTGCATCTTTCTTCTTCTTCTTGCTCTTCTTGTCTTTCTTATCTTTCCAGCTCTCAACTCTGTTCTTCCATATTGGATTCCCATATTCATCATTCAGATCTTCAACAACGAAATCACAAATCTTCAAAATTAGTTTAACTTTTTAAACCTCATCAAAACGTTTTCAAAAAAATTGGGTTTTGCTTCTTAGTTCTCTTACCACTGTCAATTGTGGAGACTGTACTTATATGTCTAGCATGAATCCCAGAGTCCTGCAAGGAAAAGTTATCAAATCAGTTTTTGCAAAATCCAATTAAGACATAAACTAATATCGTAGGACAACACACCTGAGGAGTGTTATTGATATGTGTTGCAATGGTGGATTGAGTTTTAGATGTCTTTGTCTCAACATCATCAAACACATTCTCTGAGAAAAAAACCAAAAAAACTATTAACGAAAAAGTTGTAAACATTTTGAAGAAAGATTTGCAAATTATATGATTTTTACCATCGTAGGGATTGCCACAACGCAAGCAGATTCTTCGACCTTCTTTGAATTCATACTCAAGACACGCTTTGCAGATCGGGAAATTACACTCATGACAGGCAACAAAGAACTCTCCGTTTGATTTAACACCAATCTCTTCACCGCAAGTGTTGCAGATCGGAGACCTAGACTCCATCATCTTCGAATTCCCCTGTTTCGAGAACAGAGAGAGAGAGAGATAAGGAGACAAAACAAAACCCTAATTAGGGATTGAGATTTGGATGGGTAACGAGTCTGAGAAGCCATGGAGTTGAGGTTTTGTAAGGGGAGGGAAAAAGGAAGATTAAACAAAGTTTGGTGGATTGTGAAAAGAAAAAAAAATCGGAAGTTGAGAAGTTTCTTTCTGAGAAAGCTGATGGTTAAGCTAACACAACACTCTGCTTTGTTGGCTAAGTGTTTGGGACTTCTTTGAAATGATTTTTGCGGGAAAGTGAAGGAAAGTTTCAGTTGAGAAAGGTGACACATATCTTTTTGTCTCTAACCAGCGGCAGATACTTGCTTGCCTCCTAAGCGTCACCATACTTTCTCTATCAAGCTAACATATTTTAAATTATTTAAAAATAATTAGCATCCCCTATACACAAATTATTTAAAGACATCAGATCTATTAAAAAATTATAATAAACATCTATCTATAAATATCATGTGATATCATCTAGTTTTTCATATACTGTGAATAAGTTTGAGATTTAGTATCACTTCTAATTTGTTTCACTTCTCTGTTCACGTATTTTACATAATTCTACTCTACATTTGCAATGTTAGAAGATAACTTAACAAATCAATCTACAATCTTAACCGAAGCGGTCTTTGCATCATCTCACATCTGAGTTTCCCTCTAGTCTACTGTCTCAATTCAAATCGTCGAGCAAATGGAGCAAAACCATCCCTCAAAATCGACCAAACCGCTTCTGCTTTGCTCAGATAAGTTTTGGGGTTCAAGAAGTCAAGAGTTAATAGAATTATGGGTGTCTACGTTTCTGTGGAAACAACTCTCTGTGACATTTCTAAGCTCGACCAAGAAGAAGATTGTGAGTTTCTATAGGAAACAAGATAGATGATGAAACTGATGTATCCAACAATTCCAGCAAAAACCAGAAATCCAACAAAAAACCCTTCAACTGCAGCCATGAAGAAATCAAGTAAAAGATACCCATTGATCATCATCACAAACACCGCCACAGTCCACGCTAGCTTCTGCAAATATCCAAACTAACTCGTTACAATCAAAAAAGCACATTACAGTAACGAAGAGAAATGACAACAAAATGGCTTTACCTCAAGCGAAGGTCCGATTTTGAAGACGCCCATGATATGTTCTTTAGAAACCATAGTCAAAAGAGGAATAACTGCGAAAGGAATCTGCATGGACTGAAGAATGTTAAGCCATTCGTTCAAAACATCAAGCGAACCCTCAGATGTGTTAAACATAAGCGCTACAATCATAGTAGGTACAATAGCAAAGCTTCTTGTTATAAAAGCTGATAGCCATTGCTCCATCTGAAGATCCAAAATCCTTCCATTATAAACTGTCCAGCATAAGTCCCAGTTATAGTACTACTTTGTCCAGCAGCTAATAAACCAATTCCCCAAATGTAAAGTATAGGGAAAACCCCCCCTCCATATTTCTCCTGTAAGTAATGTCCCGCGTTAACCAATCCTATACTATCAGCCTGTTTGGTTCCATAAAACCCTTTAGCAAAAACCGCAGTCACAAACAGATTGATCATGAACGAGACAAAAAGCGCAGCCGTTGATTCGATTGTATAGTAGTTAAGAGCTTCCTGAACTCTGTTAATCTCCTTTGGATCTGTCTTCCTCGACTGTACTAAAGCTGAATGCAAGAAAACATTGTGAGGCGTTATCACACATCCCACAACTCCGACAGCTTCTCTTATCGTCTTTGATCCGAGCTTCGGAACAATAATACCTATGAATAGCTCTTCTACACTTGGCTTAGTTTCATTAAACATCCAAGCAAAGGAAACAGCCATTGTCGCAATCAAAACCGCAAAAAGACCTTCTAATTTCCTCATTCCACATTTCTCCAAATACGAAATCAAGAAGCTGTTTTTTTTTTTTCACAAGAAACACAAATCAATCACATGCTTAAGCTTCACGTTTTCAATTTTGACCTAATTTTGACTTACCAATCAAAGGAAGTGATGATAACACCAACCCAAATAGGCAAAAACCCACGAGTCAAGATCTGAAGAGCGATGGCGCTTCCGATGACTTCTTGAATATCAGCTCCGATCAAAGCGACCTCAGCCATGAACCAAAGCAAGATCCGAGCCCACGATGGGTACTCGTTTCGGCAAATCTCAGCCAGGTGTCGACCCGTCGCGACACCGATCCGAGCAGAGAGAAGCTGCATCAGAAGTCCCATAAGCGTAGCCCATAGAAGAAGCCATAGGAGAGAGTAACCAGCCACAGCTCCGGCTTGTAGATCTCCTTCGATGTTTCCTGGATCTAAGAACGCTATGCTCATTAGAAACCCAGGTCCGGTGAATTTCCATAGCTTCGCCCATGAGAACGGAGGTACCGTATCGTAGGTTTTATCTCTTTCTTCTTCTTCTTCTACGTTCAGGATTTGATTCTCCGGTGGCGATTCGCGGCGCTCGTCGTCCTCCTCCGGGTCAGAGGTTTCGGGGATTAGGAGACGTTTGAATTCTCCGTTACTGTCGTTAGGTTTCTTAGGGCTGTTTTCTTGGCGGGAAACGGTCGAATCCGTCATCTTTGGTAACGGAATATTCTTTCAGCGTTACTGACGACGTGATTTTTTTTCTTTTAGGAAAACTTTAAAGTTACATGGATTTTTTTTTGTGTTTTTCACAAATCAAAAAAGTCAAATGACGAAACCAAAAAAAAAAAAAAAACTGATTTTCTAAAATTGATTATAAATGTTGTCAAGATTTTCTAATATTAGAGGTTGAATCAATGATAGAGAATTTAGGATTTGACTGTTGTTACACCAATTAGGACTAAAAAGTATTGGTTTAGAGATAATTGCGGATTGAATGAGAAAACAAGCTGAACAAACCATAGATTGGAACCGGTTAAATTACAAAATCCCTTAACCGATATAATAGTACCAGACCAAAAGCTACGCAATTTTTCAAGCAAGCAAAATCAAAAGCATAAGATAAGAAAATAAGATTGTTTCCTAAGAAAGCAAACATCTTCAAAAGAATTTTGAATGTAAAGAAGGAGAAAGAGAAAAAAAAAACACGGATCTTAGCTTGAGGATACAGAACCAAATCCTTCAATCTTGTAGTGTTTTAGTTCGAGCAGCAACCAGTTTTCTTGACGGCGGAAACATCAACATCGATCTTCTCTCCTTTGGAAGGAACATTACCGGAATCTTCACCAGCCTCCATTGCTTTCTTGCTCACAACATGGTAAATCTGAGTGAGTACTTCGGAAAACGCGTTCTCAACGTTGGTAGATTCAAGAGCTGAGGTTTCCATGAAGTAGAGTGATTCAGTCTCTGCGAAAGATTTCGCATCTTCGGTTTGGACAGCCACAAGATGGCGAAGATCGGATTTGTTTCCCACTAGCATCACAACAATGTTTGGGTCGGTATGGTCACGGAGTTCCCTTAGCCATCTCTCAACGTTTTCAAATGTGGAGTGTCGGGTTACGTCGTAGACAAGAAGCGCTCCAACAGCTCCTCGGTAGTATGCACTAGTGATTGCTCGGTATCTAAAAATAGCAGAAAGAGGAGAGATGGTAAAAACCAGTTGAAGATTTAGTCAGCAAAAGAAAAGATAACACCTTAAGAAGAATCACAACAACAAGAAAGACTTCAAAGCAATAAGCTTTTTAGCTTCAATGGTAGAAACTCATCACTAAAGAAACCGATATACGAATACACTCAATCCTAAAAGATCCCCTTAACAACAGAAAGAAGAACTAAGCAACATATGGACAATGAATTAGATTCTCTATCTATGACTGATCAATCGATTAAACTAATCAGCAAAACAACATAAATTCTACAAAACTGGTAACTTGAAGCATAATCATTGGGTTTTCTCCTTATAAACAAACACAATGCATCACTTCATCTCTAGAGTAATTATACACAATCAATGCATCACTTCATCTCTAGAGTAAATTACACACAATCACATGTCCTCAAGCTTCCTTTACAATACAATAAGACAGATCTAAACATAGTTTAAGTTCCATTTGAGTTCCTTTGGCAATTGAACAAACCAACATAAATTCTATAAAACTGGTAACTTGAAGCATAATCATTGAATTCCTCCTTGTAAACAAACACAATGTATCACTCTATCTCAGAGTAATTAACACAATCACAGGTTTCTTTCTCAAGCTTCCTTTACAATACACTAAGACAGATCTAAAACATAGTTTAACCTCCATTTGAGTTCCTTTAGCAATTGAACAAACCATAAACGCCACAGCTTCCACTGATCCACAGAAAAACACAAGTTCTAACCTAAATTTGTTTGCTTAACCTAAACAATTCAGTTCTCAAGAACTATAAACAGAGAGAGGGATTGGTCTTGACTCCACAATGCATCTAAAGGCCAAGACTTTAATAAAACCCCGATCGAGAAATGAAGAGAGAGAGAGAGAGAGAGCTTAAAACGAACCTTTCTTGACCAGCAGTATCCCAAATCTGGGCTTTGATAACTTTGTCATTAACATTCAAGCTACGAGTCGCGAACTCAACCCCGATCGTTGATTTAGACTCGAGACTGAACTCGTTTCTGGTGAATCGAGAAAGCAAATTGGATTTTCCAACACCGGAATCACCGATCAGAACCACCTTGAAAAGGTAATCATAATCATCATCTGCTCTGTAACCCGCCATTACAACACTGCTCACAAAAGCTTCACACTTTCTTTTAACCAAACAAAAAAGAGCAGCTTCACTTCGATTTTACTTTTTCTCTTTAGATTCAATATATTTTCCGCAGATTTCTACAGAAAGAGACTTTGAAAAAAAAAGGTTTAGGGTAAGACTTGTGTGCCTTTCTTCTAGCTGTACTTTCCTTAATCACCACCGATAGATATTCTGGGTGAAAAAAAAAATATGTAAAGTTACCAAAATACCCTGGCTTGAAGTCCTCTTAGAAAGCTCTGAGACAAGGGGCAGATCTGACATTTCGTTGTGGGTTTTGTATCTATTGTTTAAATGCTTTCACTTTCTTGAAAAGGTCACAAAGTGGTGGTGGTCATGTTTAAGTTTTACATTGGTAAACGGCGATAAATAATTCAGTCACTCTCTCTCAATTTCGATAGAAAACAAAACGATGATGATCTAAGAAAAATGAAACATTTGTGGCTCTATCTAGCAAGGGAACCCAATGGGTTGTTTAATACATACACTATTATTGAAGCCCATATGAGTTCTTTTAATTTGAAATCTTGTAAAGTATACACTTTTCTTAATTCTTTTGAGGTTTTAACACAATACACACATTTGCCATGTGAAAGAGCTCAATGATTTGTAATTATGAAAATCCAAAAACGCATCTGTACATTAGAAAAGAAACAAAAAAGAAGAGAAAAAAGAACAGAGACTCAAATGTTCTGTGCTCCTCTCCACTCATTCTCCATTATTTGCAAAAGAATCCATTGTTTTGTCATTACCATAAAAGTCTACATCTAGCTTTTTCCTCATGTAACCCTCCAATCATAACTACTCGTTTTTTATTTTAAAGAATGTCTTGTTCATCTTCATCATCATCCCCACCTCCATCTTCATCTTCCTCTGTTTTAACTCAGAACGTACCAAAACCTGTTTCAGACAAACTTCTACAGAAGTACATTGATGTGTCTGAGTTTCAGTTTGATTACCAGACAAGCGGAATTTGGTCTCCCCCCTTTCAACGCAGTGCTTTTCTTACACCAGAAGGAAAAATTCTCACAGACAAACACATGGCAGAGAAATTTCAGAATCTTGTCGAACCTCCTTCACGGATCAAAAGGTACAATCTTTACTGTTGTCGTCAGTAAGCTTTTTGTAAAATCTAATCTACAATGTACGAATCCGTATATATGGAATATACAAACAGAGAAACAGGTTTCTAGACGACTCTTTTGTTGTTTTTATTATACTTTTCAAAAGACATTTTTTTCAGACGGAAGAACCAAAAAACAAAACATAAGTATAGCTGTATAGGAAACTTCTTTAAACTGCAGCAGTGCTCTGTTCTAGAGCTTCTTTACCGGTGATTCCGTTTTTCAGATTCTTGAAATACTCATTGTAGTCTTTCTCCGGTGGAGGATTCTCAGGATCTACCGTGAATGGCTCACTAAACGGAACTGTACTTTTAACCTGAAACAAACAAAACAGCCCAACCGACAAAATTTAACATCTTGGAAGTAAAAAACTTAGAAAAATGTGAACTTGGATTTTCTCATCAATTCTTTAAAAACCTCGAATGTCTTGTTTAGAGCAGACGGGCTTTCCAATGCAGCGATGCATATACGTGCTACTTCATCTCTTGATACCTTCCCCTATTAAATACAGACGAAGTTGGTTATGTTAGTTAACTTAAATAGTTTTGGCTGGTTTCAAGGGGAAGCAAAATTCAAATACCGTAATGTTGTCTCCTTGTTCGAAAATGAGATCAGCTCCGGCAGGCTCTTCTGTTAACGCACATGGCCGTACAATTGCAAACGGAATCCCGCTTTCGCGTATCAGATCCTCTCCCTATTCATCCAAAAAAAAGAAGAGCTTTAACATCTTGTGAAAGTGACTTCTCCAATCTTGTGATAGTATAGAGAGACAAACCTTTAACTTGTAAGTGAGAATGAAATCAAGCTCCTTGTTTAATCTCACAGCCGGAGGTTGTTTGCTTAGATCCAAACCGGGTCTCTCGGGTCGGGTCACTCCCGCAGAGCCCACATGAACAAACCTGTAACCGTA
This sequence comes from Camelina hispida, assembly GCA_023657505.1. NCBI lineage: Eukaryota > Viridiplantae > Streptophyta > Magnoliopsida > Brassicales > Brassicaceae > Camelina > Camelina hispida. Next base: position 17,768,863 of record CP094635.1, on the reverse strand, counting down.
AGTAACAAAATGCTAATTCAGCGTTTAGTGAAGAATTTGGTGTCTGAAGAGCAAGAAACTAAAATCAGACCTTGGAGTAACAGGTTCTTGGATATAAGCTCGAATGCTCGATAAAGGAAGCTCGAAAGGTCCTTCTTTGAAAGTCGGGTTAAGCTTACCATCATACTCAAATTTACTAAACATAAGCTGAAAACAATAACACTGATTCAAACATTTAAAATGGAAAGCTTAAGAGGGTTGAGTGAAAAAGTAAGACAAACCTGTAGTGAAATGATACTGCTTGCATTAAAAGGCGGTGCATCTGTCACTGTACGTGCACGAAGTACAGGTCTTAAAGAAGAGAAAGGTAAGCGTACCTACGATTTGAATTAACAGAAATATAATTGATCTACCAGCAAAATTAGATGAAAAATGAATGACAAGAGTGACTTTACTTACAGATTGCCATTGGCCTGGTGAAGTGTCGAAACTAGCGGTGTAACCAAGAGTATCCCAATTTTGGCTTGTCCGGACGATTAGCTTGTAACGGAGTCCATCACCTTTTAGTCTTAGCTCTAGACCATCATATGCCGAGACATTCTCTGCCTCAGGAAAGTTCTATAAGAGAAGACTCATGCTTCAGTGAGATACCGAAGGATAAGAGAGATTACAGAGATTCCGACATTAAGTCGTACCCTTTACCTTGGTTCGGACACTCGTAAATCCGCCATTATTTGTTGTTGAAACAATTCCTAACAAAACATGTTATGTTTATATAAGTTAAGTAAGACCCTAAGAGAAGAAAATGGCAAATAGAGTTGTTTATATGATCATATCATCTAACCTTTGAAAATCCCAGTAGGTCCACCATTTTCACCAGCAGTTAGATCTACTAGGAAATTACTTTCGCTGACACCTCCCATAACAACATCATCCAAGGCTCCCCAAGGTAAATCTTTAAACGTGTTATCTAAACGAAAACATCGGGAAAACATTATAAAAATGGCCATAACAAGTTAAAAGCCTAATCAAGTGACTTGACTTAACTTACCCCCAACACCGAAAATAAGCTTCCCGTTCTCAAGTCCAACACCATCTCTAACAGCATTGATTAAGTTCTTCATTCCAATATATTCCACTAACTCAGGGGAGTCGCCTTTTATCTGTGCATTCCCAAATATAATGGTTTAGTGTTGTTGAACATTGAGCACTAAATTTCAAAAAACAAAAACTCAAAAGATGCTCTTTTAGTTCCAATACCTCTGGCTCGAAGAACCTGACCCCCTGCATTAAAATCCCAAATTCTAAAAAGGGTCAATACTCAAAGCTATAATATAAAAACGCAGCTTTAAGAAAACTCTATTTCAGGAAAATTCAGCGACCTGATTGTATTTTTGTCTCTCAGGTGTATCTCCTTCCTTTGGACCAACAATACAAGAAACAGCATTGATCACTTTCCTCACTCCTTTGAACTTTTCAGGAACCAATGTATTTTCCTTTGTAATATCAGCGACAATCTGACAACATTGAAATATATGCAAATAGTTATCGTTGATCTTATAACCATAAAAGACACCAAGAAACAAAATGTTGAAAGTTTCTGTAGAATTTCTCACCAAGTCAATGTCAGGTCCTAACATCTTCCTAGCCTTTTCTTCATTTCTAACCTATGAAAATTCCCCACACAAGTTAAAGACTGATCACATTTTGCATCGAGAAATCTTTCGAAAAGGTTAAGTTACCAATGCTTTAACAGGCAACCCTCTCATCCTCAAGATATCAACAACCCTCCTTCCTACACCACCAGTAGCTCCAGCCACAAGTATAATTCCAGAAGTTTCCATTTCACTAACCGGTTCCTCCGTTGATCCGTTAGTAAGTTTCTCAAACACTGATGAAACAAACTTCACATGCAAGATACAATCAATTACCCCAAACGAGTATATTACACCTCAATGAGAAATGAGAAACAAACAAACGCTCATATATATACCTTTAAAGGAGATGGTGGTCCGTTGAAGAAGTACAATGTTTTGACGAATCTACCAAAGTCCCAACCTTGAGAGCCTGATTTGGCAGTGACCCGATTTCTATATGACCTTAGATTGAGAGAATGTGAAACTTGTTGGTCACGAAGAAGACGTCGGCTTCTATCATCAAGTTGAAGAAACGGTTTCAGAAGTGAAGTGTTGTACTTAGAGAATTTAAAATCAATACTTGATGAAGAACCCTGCAAGAGATTACAGTATTAAATAGGAAATCTTCGAATTTATCAAGAATTTGAAGACCCAGTTTCAGAAATCAAACGAATATAATAAGAACAGAGAAACAGAGGACAGAGATAAAAAGAACAAAAAAAAAACAAGTTTTTTAAGTAAACCTGAAGGTTGATGATGGAAGGAGATAACGACGACGATGAGAGCTTGAGTGAAGACGAAACCTCCATTTTCTCAAATTCTACAACACTCGAAAAATCTCAAAAGCGTCAGAGATTTTTGTGCTGTGAAATCGATAGCGATTTTGTAGACCACACACGTGGGCAAGTCTCGAACTCAAAACGTTTTGGGTTTTCCGGTTTACATAACCGGTACGGTGGTTTTGGTGATACTCATTTAATTACAAGGGGTATAGTCCGATGAAGTATTTTCAAAAAAGAAAAAAAGAGATTGCGTCTGCCGGGAGTCGAACCCGGGTCTATTGCTTGGAAGGCAATTATCCTAACCGTTGGACTACAGACGCTGTTGTGCTAGAATAGGAACTATAACTTAATTGTCAGGTTCCTTAGTAAAACAAACATAAGTTTAGAAACTTGTATTACCTGAAAACTATAGATATCCATTGTTTTTTTTTTCTTTTTTCCATATAATCACAGAAAAAGATAAATACAAAATTTTGTTTGAAACAATCGAGATATATGTAAGTTCTATTCATAAGCCAATATCATACTAACAAGTACTAGTAATTTAGTACTCCCTCCGTTTCAAAATATAGGATGTTTTAAGCAAAGCACACAGATTAAGAAGTTTTTACTTTTAACAAGTTCAACTAATCAGAAACAATATTGTATAATATAAGATATTAAACTAATCTAAAAGTTGCATTGAAATTTGAAAGCATCTTGAAATAAAAAAATTTTCTAAAACATCCTATATTTTGAAACGGAGGGAGTAGTATGTAATAAAAATGTCATTCTTTAGCTTCAGCTTTTGACTTTTGTTTTAGTCTAGTAACCTTTTCGGGACAATAATTAGAACTAGGCTTTTACCAAACAAATTACAGAGAAGCACATGTGGGGGAAACATTTTGTTCTGTGTAGTTTAGTTTTGCTTAAAATTCAAGACAGGCACGTGGAGACTAGCAATGGGCCGCCGCAAAATAGCAACGGTGGGCACGTGATTTAGGTTTTAGGTTCGATACTGAGAATTTTCAGACTTGGATGCTTGAAGATTCCATCTGGAATTTGTATAGTAGTTCATCAGATTCATATGACTTCTGACTATAAAAAATATTCATTACTAATTGTTACCATGATCTTATCTTATTTTTCACAGATTTATTATTTTGATTTTTGTTACGATGTTAAATGGTGGTTTTAAATAAGGATGAGTTTCTATTTCGATATTCCAAAAATAGCTTTCTCCACCAATGGATAACATTAGCTTCAGGAATTTGACATTTTGTCTACTCCCACTGTAGTTTGAATAAATTTATAAGTAATTGAAAAAGGTTATATAGCTATAGCTAGGACTAGGAGTAGTAAGGTACATGAGTCTATATAGATAAAATATTCTCTTCCACTCCACTCTTACAAGTTCCAAGTATTAGATAAAGCTTCAGTTTGGGCTCGGGAATCAAAATACTTTCCAAAAGAAAACGTAAATTTAATATGTCATGAGCCTATCAAAAATATGTGGATTCACTTTAGTTAGTTCATTGAATTTTGGAACTACAAAAGACCTCGTTTTTAAGTGATTCCCTTAATTATTAGATAGTGTACTGTAAATACTAAATAACCTAAAACTTAAAAAGAATTAAGAATTTAACCTTTGACTCTATATAGTTTTTATTTGGTACATAATTTTTGTCAGTGTTTTGGTCTATTAAGCGAAACTATTTAGGAATCGAGGAGTAGTACTTGTTTCATTTTCTATATTCCTAATTTGTCTCCATTTATTTTGTCAACGTTTCCATATTCTGAAAATAATATTTAACGCAGAAACATGAAAACAGCATAATGCCATAATCCTTATTTATAAGATACTAGGTTTTCACCGCGGGACTAAATTATAAACTAATATATTTTAAATAATAATTTTTACTTTTCAAATTCCCAATTAATTCAATTTTATCTAATTAATTTATAATTTTGTTTAGAATATTTTTTTTCTTCTTACTTTTTATACAATTTATAACTTAATTACATTAAATTTGTTATTAGATAGAATATAAAATTTTTAAATACTTAGTTTTGTTTTCTATATTTAAGCAGAGGTATATGCATATATGGTATGTTAGTGTATATTTTTATATGTATACATTTTTTTTTGGAATATTAAGAATATGTTGTAGTATGTATAATATACTAAATAATTTATAAGTTAATTTTCCAAACTATGACTACAAATCTATGGTATATGAAATAAACTAATAGTTTTAGTGTTGATTATATAGTCCGAACCCGCCATGCTAAACGGATCACGCAACATGTTCAAAGATTTTTAATCCGCAAAATCATACGAAACCCGTGAAAGTAAAATATAGTATGTGAGGCTAAAAGTCATTTTTTATCAAATTAGTTTTTCAAATTTTTAAAGAACAATACATCTTCACTCACCTCCTTATACAATAAGAAAATAAAATCTGTATATATTTATGTTTGTTATCTTTTAAAAGACTTAATTTCTATAAAAAGAAATTAAATATAAATTAAGTTAATTTGTTTATTAAATTAATTATTTAATATCAATAATATGTTTGTAAATAAGTGTCAACTTGAAGATTTATTTTATAAATGTCTTCAAAGAGTCACTTAGTAATATGCTGTTAAATCATCATGATCGTTGTACTTAAAGTTGATGTTCACGAGCCGTGCCGATTCTCAACTTTTTTCCAAAGTAGTTGATAAATTTAAAGCATCCACACTAGCTCCACCCATCTCTTTCTATTATATACTGTACACGATAACTATTAATATATGCAAATGCAACCAAAAAATATGTGAACAACGTTATAACAGATTATAAAGAAGAGTCCAGTGGTGATATGACTTTTTTTAATAAAATTTGTTAGCTGCGATAAAACATAACTTTTGTTTTTCTGGGACCAGTCTAATGTTTGTCTAGTGCATCGCTTAGATTATGATTTTGGTCCCAAAAAAAGATGTAAGGTTAGGTATTAAGTTTTTCAACTAGGCCATGAAATGTGAAAGCAACACACACACAAAAGATCTGACTAGATGATGTGTCAATGAGAAAAAATATTTAGATATAACCGAGCGTTGATAGTTAATTGGTAAAGACTTTCTGATGGTAAAATCTAGAGGTCGTTGGTTCGAGAGATGGCGTTTGGGAAGGGACCATATAAAATGTTCTAATCCCTAGCCCGAGAGAATGTACGGACCTAGATTCGGAAACTTTTAGTAATTAGAAAAAAAAATATTTAGATATAGTTTGACCGTCGCAGTTAAAAGCATTCTAATTCTACGTACCGAACTTAAGTACTACAGTATATATAAGATCGATTCAACATATAAAAAAAATCAGGTGCCTAAATTTAAATTCGTGTTACCGTGTATATACATATGTTGTATATAGCATAGGTTACACGATACATGAATCCATGTTGATATGTTTTTATTGTATTAGTGAAAAAAAAGTCTCATGAGTCTCGCAAAAGACACGTGATCTCGGCTTCCTTCGACAGACTATATTACTAATTTCCAATATCCAAATCGGTGGTCCATCATGCTTTGCTACTCCATACCCCCTCTTTCCCCATTTATTATTTTTATCCGAATCCTATGCCTTCTTCACTTGTGTTGTACTGATTACTAACATTTAATATCTTTTGAGAATGTTAGTTAAAATTTATACGATTGATCGCTAGTTATGATCAGTTAACCATATACTATCAGTCTATCATATAATAAATCTGGTTTAAAATATTTAGAGTATAAATAATCCCCAGCTCCATGATATATTACATTTTCCTAGTTTTATCCCACGTGCAGAAATAACAAAAGCATCTATATATATAAAGTTGGCTTTTCTCTCTTCTCCTTCCTCCACCTCATCACTTTTTATTTTTAATTTTAATAAATTAATTCAAAATATCAAAGAACATTAAATCTAAAGTTAATGCATCAATTAATTCATTTATTTGTGTAATATTTTTATTATTATTAAAAGTAATCATTTAAAATAATTCAAAACTAAAATATAAACCAGAAACAAATTGAAAAATACAACAAAAAAAAAAGTCAAAGTAAAATATGAATAATGATTACATATTGTGTAATGTTTTGATTATTATTAAAAACAACCATATATTTAAAATAATTCAAAACTTAAATATAAACCAAAACAAAATGAAAAAAAAAAATACAACAAAAACATATCAAAGTAAAATATGAATAATGATTAAACAAAAATATATAAAAAGAATTAATCAAGTGCTCAAAAATTAAGATAATGTATATATTTAAGAGAAATGCAAAAGATTATTTGAAATAAAACATATTAAATATAACTTATTCTGAACATCACACACACAAAAAAATAGTGAAAATTACTAAGAAGGAATTTGAAAAAGTTATTTGTAAAAACCAAATACGATGGTAGTGGTAGATTGTAAAATTTTAATTAAAAATTAAAAAAAAAATAATATATTTTCGGATAAATACATAGATTTAAAAGTTAGAGTAATCTTATAATTTAGTAGATTAGGAGAATCAAAAAAAAAATCATTGTATAAACCATCGTAGACTATACATATTTTAAAGTAAAAAGGTTATATATGTCAACATAATTTTTCTTTTGTCAAACAGTTAAGGTAAAATGTAATTTTGATGTTATAATATGAAGTTTACAGATAAAAACGAGTCAAATTATGAGTTTTATTACTACGAAGCAAAGCTTACATGTAGTAGTATATAACCCTGTTCAAGAAACTTTGCGAGAAAGAGTGGTATATTATCTAAAAAAATTTACGTCTTTGTTAGTAAATAATAATCACTCAACCGATAAAAAAGTATTGGAAGATGAAAAATAGTTATGATATGTCTTCATAATCAATATTTCATAAGTGAGATAATAGAATGTGAAAAGAGAATAGATGCAAGAGATGACAAATGTATACCGAAAAATAAAGAAAGATTTAATTGTGAAAACATGTTAAAATAAATAGATAAGTTATATATCACTTAATAAAATAAAATTGATATCTATATAAATTTATATTTTCATATTGAAAAATTATAATTATATTCAAAGGTTAGTATTAATAATTAAAATAATTGTAGTCCCGCACAACGTGCGGGTAATAAATCTAGTCTTGATATATAAATTTAGTGATCATTTTTTTTTAATGATCATCTCAGTCTCAAACTCTCAATGTGCGCACGTGATCGGACGTTGACCGCAAATAGTTATCCCCCGGATGGTTTTTTTGTTTCCGTTTTGTCGTATCCTATTTCTTGCTTTTCTTGTCTAATTAAGTACATATTTTGATAATGGAACTATAGAATCTTACTTGAGATAGAAACCATACAAATTTCTTTTGTTTTCCGTCACATTTAGAAAACAAATTATTTTAGTCCGTGACGACTTACGTAGAGCTACTAGAGGCACTATTCATCTCGATCATTTAATGATTGGTAACAGTGATTATATTTAGAGTTGATGAGACATATCTCATTTTGAACAGTTGCAAGTAGAAACCTTAACTTAAACAAAAGAGGGTATAAATCAAATATGCCCATGATCGTTAAGAAGGAAAAAATAATATGATAATTACTTTGGATTGATACTGTTTTATGAGTAGATTGATTTGGCTAGCTTGAATGGACATCTCCTAATCCTTTTACCATATTTTTTTATGAGTAAATAAAAATGAAATCATTAATGTAGTATAAGAATGTAAACTTTTGTCATTGAATTGAGATTAATGTAAGAATATTTTTAATGGAATTCTAACGGTAGAATCCACCAATGACCCAATCATATTACCAAGGAAAAAATAAATAGTTGTCGCTGCTTTGTATTATTGTTATTTTGATGACTAGAAAGATTTGACTAGCTTGAGTGGACACCTCTTCTTCTTTAACCATAGGTCCGAATGGTGACTGCGGTTTTGGTTGTGCGGGGAAAGCGGTTTTGGAGTGCGGTACGGTTCAACTGCGGTACGTGCGGTTTGCGGGACAAGTGCGGTTTATACAAAATAAGCGGTACAGAATGATATTTGATTGGTGAAAAAACTATTTGCGGTTCAGTATTAATTGTGTGAATGGTAAAAAAAGGAAAAGCGGTGCGGATTACATATATTATAATAAATAAATTTATTAATAATTAGTATGTTTGTATATTATTTTATGTTATGAATTAATAATAAAAATAATTGTATTTATAAACCTTAAATACTATAGTTGATCAAAAAGTAAATTTTTTTTTGACATAATGAAAATGTTCAATTGTTAGACTAATATGTATAATTTTAAATTTGACATAATGAAAATGTTCAATTGTTAGACTAATATGTATAATTTTAAAAAATTAAGTAAACTGGATTACAATTTTTTTTTTAAATAACAATATATTGAATCATAGAGACTCCATGATATATGAGTGTTTCAATAACACTATGATATTTAAGTAGTATGGACAATAGTATTATTTATTGAATATTTAGATTATTATTTTTTTTCTTTTTCAACTTAAAACATATATTACAACCCTTTTTATTAAAATGGAAACTGCATGTTAAATCAGTTTTTATAAATTTAAAATCTAACAGCATTTAAAAGTGTATTTTTCATTAATTTATTAAGTAAATATATTAAACAAAACTTATATAAAATTGGGAAGTGATTGAAAAAAGAAAAGAAAATAGGAGATATGTTTAAAAAAAGAAAATGAGATAGATCCATCAGAAAAAAAATAAAAATAAAATATTACCAAAGTGATGAAATATGAGAAGTGATTAAAAAAACAGTACCAAAGTGATGAAATATGAGAAGTGATTAAAAAAAAACATTACCAAAGTGATGGGTGAAATCTCGAGAGAGATGGAAAAGAGTATATGAGATATGTTTTTTTTGCTTGTTGATAGAGTATAGTTACATACGCTTATATAGTATATTTATATAGAATTAAATAAAGCATTAAATAAAGCATTATCTGATTTGCGGTTCCGAAAACCGCTGGGTATTACCCATTGTACTTTTGAAAGGCGGTCCATGGCATTATCTGCTGGACAATTCCGCTTTTCTTATATTTTTTTTTAAAAAAACGCATATTAACTATTTTTGCTCTGATTGGGTGTACATTGGCGGTTTTTTTTTTCCTGAAAACCGCATATTTGTGTCTTCCATTCACTGCCCATATTTCATTAGAAAACAAACACACATTATTGTAAATCCAAATAATGTCAGCTAACAAAGTATTTTTTTGTCATTAGATGAAGTTCTTAAAATTGTTGTACATTTAAATGGATTTTTCCAAGCTTTCAAAACAACCCAATCATATTACGGACAAAAAAACCCAAAAATATAAAAATAAATGCCAACGACTATTTTAAAAAAAACCGTACAAAATTAACAAAAAAACAAGCCGTATAGTTCAAAGGTCGGAACTTTTCAAAAATGTGTAATCTTTTTAATTAAGCAAAAAGCAAAAAAAGGACATAATATAATCTTTGCATGCTTCTCCTACAAACGGACACACTTCTTTATTGTTCATATTATATGCCTCTGTGTTCGTGTCTGTAAACAGATCTGTCCCCTCCCACTCTTTTAATTTCTCTCTCTCTCTCTCACTAGAAACCTAAAAAGAACAACAAAAGACTACCCTAAAAAGAATCCTCTCTCTAAAAAACTTTAACTTTCAAAATCCTACCATTTTAACCCTGTTGAATGCATTTGTTCGTTTGTGATGATTGTGGTGATTCTATTTTTAACTTTTTCTTTTTCTTTCTTTTTTGATTTTGATTTTTTCTTTCTCTTTTTCTTGATTTCTGTTTGGTTCTGTGGCTGATGAGGTCACTAAACAAGTAACAACAACGACAATCCCCACTTGCCTCTCTCTTTTTTCTCTTTCACTCTCATCAATTTCTCTCTCTCATCTTTAATGAGATACAAAGTTCTCTCATCTTTAGTGTACAAGAACCAGAAATTTTGATGCTTTAGCTTCCTCCCTTGACTTTGTTTCTAACAGAGCAGAGCTCCAAAGATTCCATTTTTAACTCTTTTCCCCATTTGGGTTTCTTCAATTTTACTAATTTAGTTTGATTTGGGAACTCCTTTCTTCGTAGTGGGTTTGTGAGTGTTTCGTGAGATTTGAGAAATCAAAAAGTTGTAATCTTTTTGTGGAATTCAAAGCTAATTGCCATAGTTTGTTCCAAACAAAATCACTTCAAATTTGGAAACTTGACAAGATTTGGTTTTAAAAAAAATGAGATACAATTCGATTTGGTTCTTATGCAAGATTCCGAGGAGGAAAGAGGCAAAGCTCTGATAAATGACGACGACGACGACTACTACGACAAGGGTTGCTTCTTCTTCTTCAACTCGGAATCGAATTCTCAAAGATGCAAATGGAGACATCGGTGAGCATCTTCGTAACCACATCCATTTAACCAACTGTATTCACTTGAAGAACCATATGCATAAGCAGAGTCCTGTTTTAACTGACCGTGCCTTAATGAGAGACCTCATTGTTCTCCAAAGGTCACGTTCTCTTAGAGATCCTTCTGCGAGTCCTCCTGCTTGGAACACTCCTCCTTCTGTTGTTGATTTGCTTCCGAAGAAAGGAGATCATGTGGAAGGAGGAAGAAGGTCTGTTGATCATAAGAAGTCTGGTCGTAGGCTCTCTGCTCTGAGTGGTTCTTCACCTGTTGTTAATTTTGGGACATCTAAAGTGACTCCTTCTGATGAAAGGTCGGGTCCTGTTATTAGTGGTGAAAGGGACAGTAGTGGTAGGAGAGTTAAGAGAGAGGAATCTAGTAGGAAAAGTTATAGAATTGGGGATGAGTATCAAAATGTGAATGAGGTTGTTTCTCATGGTGTAGCTTCGGTTAATTCGGGTTCAAAAGCTAGTAGGAGGCTTAGCAGGGTTAATGATGCTATTGTTAAGACATTATCTGATCAGCTTAATGAGGTTGTTGTAGGTGATAGTGATGATGTTGTTTCATCTAATGTTCGTCCACGGGTTAGGTATGGAGTTGGAGGTGGAGGTAGTAATATTCGGGGATGTACGGGTGGAATGAGTAGGCCTAAAGGCGGAAATTTAGAGGGACGAGGAGAGTTCGAGGTAAGAGTAGAGATACTGGTGGTGGTGGTAAGAGTGAGATGTCTGTTGCGTCTAACACATTGCCTCAAGGTGAGAAGCATGAGGTAGATAAAGAGGGGTTTGGGGAACAGAACATGACTAAAGCTTGTGGGATTCCGTTTAATTGGTCGAGGATTCATCACCGAGGGAAAACGTTTCTCGATAAGGCGGGTAGGAGTTTGTCTTGTGGTATGTCTGATTCAAGAGGAAGGAAAGGTGAAACCAATGAGAGAAATGGTTCTGATATGATGATGATACAATCTGATGATGACTCAAGCTCCTTTATCCATTCTGATGGTGAAGCACTTCCTTTACTAGTTGATAGTGGAGAGAATGAAGGTTGGGTGCATGATTACTCAGGGGAGCTTGGGATTTTTGCAGACAATCTTCTCAAGAACGAAGATGATTCTGACCTTGCTTCAGAAGGAAGGTCAGGGAGAAAAAACACAAAAAGAAGAGCCATATAAATGCTCGGCATCGGCATCAGCAACAGCATCAGAGTCTTACAGAGAAATACACGCCTAAAACGTTCCGGGATCTCCTGGGGCAGAATCTGGTGGTACAAGCTCTTTCTAATGCAGTTGCTAGACGAAAGCTTGGACTTTTGTATGTCTTCCACGGTCCAAATGGAACCGGAAAGACCTCTTGCGCTCGGATATTTGCAAGGGCTTTGAACTGTCATTCAATGGAACAGCCAAAGCCTTGTGGTACTTGCAGTTCTTGTGTTTCACATGATATGGGTAAAAGCTGGAACATTCGAGAAGTTGGTCCTGTAGGGAACTATGACTTTGAGAACATAATGGATTTATTACTGGATGGTGGTAATGTGATGGTTTCATCTCAGTCACCTCGGGTGTTCATATTTGATGATTGTGATACATTGTCATCTGATTGTTGGAATGCATTGTCTAAAGTGGTTGACCGAGCAGCACCACGCCGTGTAGTCTTTATCCTCGTGTGTTCGAGTCTTGATGTTTTGCCTCATGTGATCATATCGAGGTGCCAGAAGTTCTTTTTCCCGAAACTGAAGGATGCGGATATAATTTACTCGTTGCAATGGATTGCATCAAAAGAAGAGATTGACATAGATAAAGATGCATTAAAGCTTATTGCTTCGAGATCAGATGGTTCATTAAGAGATGCTGAGATGACTCTTGAACAGCTGAGTTTGTTAGGACAGAGGATCTCTGTTCCTTTAGTTCAGGAACTGGTAAGCACTGCTTTGTCTCACCGGTATAACAATTGAAAGTTCGAAACTTTTCTAACTTGAATTCTCTTTTAATCTTTTCAGGTTGGGCTTGTTTCTGATGAGAAGTTAGTAGATCTTCTTGATTTAGCTTTATCTGCAGATACTGTAAATACTGTGAAGAATCTAAGAACTATAATGGAAACAAGTGTAGAACCATTGGCTTTGATGTCTCAGCTTGCAACGGTCATAACAGATATTCTTGCGGGTAGTTATGATTTCACTAAAGATCGGCACAAACGAAAGTTTTTTCGGCGACAACCATGTGAGTTTCTACATTTTCCAGCCTACCTTAACATTGCAATAGCTTTGTTATGGTCTTTTCTTCTAATCCAACTTTTTGTTTATGTTCACTATTTATAGTACCTAAAGAAGACATGGAGAAACTGAGACAGGCTCTTAAGACGTTATCTGAGGCAGAGAAACAGCTGAGAGTATCAAACGATAAACTGACTTGGCTCACAGCTGCATTGCTTCAATTGGCTCCTGATCAGAACTATCTGCTTCAACGTTCGTCCACAGCAGATACTAGCTTTAACCGTAGCCCATTACCGTTAGAGAACAATGGAGGTAGAGAAAGCTCAGACCACCATCTGGATCCGTCTAGTGATCCAGCAGGTGGAAGAAGTTCTGGTTTGGACAGAAGAAGAGGTGATAGTAGAAAAAACCGACCTGCTGTTGAAGAGATTTGGTTAGAAGTTATCGAGAAGCTTCGAGTTAATGGTCTGAGAGAGTTTCTTTATAAAGAAGGAAGAATTGTCTCTCTTAGCATTGGATCAGGTAATGCATTTTGTATTTAGATTAAATGATCTAAACATTTTGGAAGCTAAATGTTTTGTTTTTGTGTGTGTGTTATGGCAGCTCCTACTGTGCATCTAATGTTCAGCTCGCCGTTAACCAAATCCACAGCTGAGAAATTTCGTGGCCATATTATGGAAGCATTTGAGGAGGTTCTTGAGTGTCCAATCACTATAGAGATCAGATGCGAGACAAAGAAAGATTCAAGAAACAATGGGCATCATCATCATCCTCACCCACCTGTGAAAGACAAAAGCTTGCCACAATCTTTAGCACTCATTGGCCACGATTACAACATCGATGGAAGTGGAAGAAGTGAGATAGTTGAAGTTACTGAATCTAATGGACAAAGACGACAACAACAACAGCAACAGAAGCAACAGGAAGAAGAGAGGACAGAGCGAGTTGGTTCTTCTGCATTAGCGCGAGCTAGAAAGAAACATTTGGAAGCAAGTCAGAGTCAGAGCATTGTGAGAGGTAAAGTCTCGTTGGCTCATGTGATCCAGCAAGCTGACGGATGCACACTCCAAAACGGTTGGTCTAAACGTAAGGCTGTGTCTATCGCCGAGAAGCTGGAACAAGAGAATCTGTAAGAATCTCTAAACACTCAAATCAAACATCCTAAAGATAGATCAAGTAAAAAATGTTAACTCTTTCTTTTTCTTACAGGAGACTTGAACCAAGATCAAGAAGCTTGTTATGCTGGAAAACCTCAAGAGGCACACGTCGCAAGGTAACAACAAAACCCTGTTTAGTTTTAAGTAAAAATCAAAACTTTTTGGTTTCGGTAATTGAAAAAAATGGAAACTTTGTAAATGATAGGCCACGAGGTTAAAGGTGAGAACAAGAAGGGCAAGACCACATTCGTTACTGAAGCTCGTGTCATGCGGAAAATGTCTGTCGACTAGATCTCCAACTAGATGAAAAAAGCGTTTGTTCTTTGATCGTTCATACGCAGATTTTATTGTAATCATCACAATCAGTGTAGCTTCTTTGCAATTTATAATGTTTCTGATTATGTTCTTACCACAAATAATAAATGCATTAGTTTTAACTGTTGAACCATTCGTTGAGCTTATTTGCATCAAGAACTGCGCTATGTAAACCACATACGCTAACCCATCAAGAAGTGCGTTTACATAATGAACAAAAGCTACGGATCTTGTGTGTTAAGATCTCAATAATGCTGGAAAAGTTTAAATCGTTAAAAGCCTAAATACAGTAGAAAAAAATACCTGTAGTAGAAAAAATGAAATAGAACTTTGAAACCAGAGAGTAATAAATACAGTAGAGAGTATTCATAAGTTACACAACACTAAAGATCTCATTAGATAGATGAAGGAAATGTATGCAACAAATGAAAAATAGATATGAGATTATTCATGAAGATATATGTTGCAACTTTTAACTCAAACATCAGCAGGATTGATCGAATTGTTGAGGATTGAACTATATCCACCAAATCTGCTAAAAGATTTGGCCCTTCTCTCCTTATACTTAGAGATGCGTAGCAAAAGAAGATCAGCATCCTTTAAAAAATCTTTATCGACTTGGGCCCTTCTCTCCCTTTCCTGTGTCGCCATCCACTCCTTGGTGACTAACCATTCCTCTTCCATGTTCTTGCAATTTCTCCTTGCATCTCTAAGTGGCTTCATCTTCTTCTCACGTTCTTCAAGGAAGCTTTGGCCAATCTTTTCCAAAAGCTCAGGTCGCCCTTTAACAAAATCATCCCTTGCATATTCCAAATGTACCGACGAGACTACCTTTTTAAACCCCTGCCAAGTGCCAATGCCATCCCTCGTTTGTTTATTATATATACACACACAAAGATGTTTTAATTTGGCCCCAATTTTACAATGTTATAAAGAAGAGAACAAGTAACTATAAAATTAACTGAGTGACTTACATATAGTTGAAATCTGTAGAAGTTAGGGACACCCAAGAGACGAGGAAGAAGGTCTCTGTAGCATTCAGGAGGATGCCAGACGATGAAACTATCACCGTTAAATCCCCACGAGATTATCGAATCCGTGGAAGGATCATCTACCATCGCATATGCTTTCCTCATGAAATCTAAGCACGTCTTCTTCTCTTCTATAGAAACACGATGAGGAGCTCCATCATCCATTCTCTCTATCCCCAGACGACTTCTACAAATTTATGGACTCAAACCCTAGAAGAATAAAGAGATTGTAATAAGAATCTTCCTTAAAAAACCAGATTTCTCAATTATATATATATATATATATATATATATATATATATATATATATGAGGGCTCCATGATTATTATTGTCACCATCCATATTATCCCTTGCTAATATGACTTTCAAAACTACAAAATCCCTAAAACTGAAAAACAAGCAATAAAAAAAAAAAAAAAAAGAAAAAACAAGCAATCGAATCGAAATAAATCAAAACAGACGGTGATCGGATAAGAGATATCAGCATAACAAGAACAAAGAAGAAGTGATCGGGACCTTGTGGAATTGTCTTTTTGATGGTTTCGTGCAATTGTCTTATTAAATAGACGGTGATCGGATAAGAGATATCAGCATAAGTGATGGTTTCGTGCAATTGTCTTTTTGAAAACAAGGGGAGTAGTTAATAGTTTAATACACAATAGTGAAACAAAACCCTAAAGTGATCTCGGTTTAATAAATACCAAATTTTTCTTTAATTAACTAGATCTCATTATTTAAATATTTTAGTTCTTTACCCCCAAATTAAAGGAATGCATTCAATCAAGTGAAAAAGTTTTCTACCGCAGGCTGAACATTTTATTTTAGAAAAATTTGGAAAAATATAATGGTTATGATTGAAATTGTTGGTTTAGAATCTTTGAAATTTTTTCAACTTTTAAAATGTTTATTGAATGGATGATTCGATAATTGTTTGGTATAGAATAAACTGTTGTATTTATAGGGTGAAGGATGATTATTTATTTATCTTCGTAATCTAGTGATATAGTTGTGAGTATTTTTTTAAAATATAAGGTATTTGTTTTTTTTAAAGAGTATATTTTTTTTTTAGTTATAAGAGAATAAAGATGTTGTTAAGAGAATATCTTATGAGAAAAGATTTTGTTAAGGGATATTTTTTTGTTTCGATTGTTTGTTTATGTATTTGATTTAGTTGGATTAATTATCTATGTAACCCCGTAATTTTGGTTGAGTACTCGAGTAGGAATTTTAATTTTAAATAAATAATTATTAATTACTAATTATCTTTTCTTAGCCTCTATTGTTTTAGCCTTTATTTAAAATATAATGGCAATTACATGTAATTTCTTACACTTTAAAGGTTATTTTTAATTTTGTACTTCTCAATTAATATAGTAGGATTAGATTGATTTTTTTTTTCCATATATTATTAGATAAATTATTTTTAAATCCATTTTTTTCTGTATTACTAGATAAATTATTTTTAAATCCATTTTTTCTGTAATATCTTATTATATAAAGTAAGTTGGGTTTTCAAAGTTAACCATTAACAAAATCATGACAAGTGTTAAATTATTATTAGATTTTGCTATGTGTAAAAGTTAATATTTAATCAGAGGGATTTGAGATTACAACAAAAAAAATAAAAGATTTTGTTTTAAACAATATTAATAATGTAAAAAGATAATTATCAAAACATTACAAAAACTACAAAAATTAACTTAAAAATAATAATTATAAGGAGATTCTATATATATATATACATATTTCATAAAATTTGAAATTATTATATTTCTTTTTAATTTTAAGTTATTGATTCTACAAAAAAAATAGAAATGGATTAAGGAAAATACACAATTAATTATAATTCTAAATTTTGTAAACATTCACTTCTATATAAACAAAAATATTGCTTTTAACTTTGTTTCCAGTTGGTAAAACTTTTTTAATGGCATTGTAAATTTTTCTTATTTTTTTAAACCAAAGTTTTTTCTTACTTTCTTCTTTTTCAATTTGGAATAGATTAATATGTTGACCCAAAAAAAAAGATTAATATATGCGTCTTCTTTTTCTAATATTGTATTTTAAATGTAGTATTTTTAGATTGTTTTATTTAATTCATATATTCACTTTTGAATTATTTGCGATTCATATATTATTTTGTTTATAATTTTCTATTATTTCTATATTTATGTCAAATTAGTTTTTTTTTCTAATTTCTCAATCTTGATTGGTTGGTCATAAATCCTTTTTGTGCAAACAAAATTGTTACCATTCATTCAATCTCAAAGGGAGATAAGGAGTAGAAGCTCATCAACCTTATGGTTAGATAAAATAGGCTAATCAAACATAAATTTACAACAAACATAGATAGATAGATTGGAAAAATATAAATTGTAGTTGATAGATCCATAGGAGTTTGGAGACTGTGACACCCTTGTTAGTTTCAGGATGAGTGACCTTTCATAAAGTGATTGTCGGAACTGTACGAGTGAGGAAAAAACACAGGGAAATATCATATGGTGATTTGTAGTATCGGTAAACAAGTATTTAAAGTCTCCCGGACTTAATAGACCGGCCGTCAGATATGGATGGGCCAATAATAGACGTAGGGCCCACTAAGGAAGGTGGACCTATGGACATGAGCTCACTATGCAAGGTGGCAGTCGGGGCGTTTCAGAGACAAAGGCTACATCATGGTGTGAAAACACTTCCACAAATACATTGAAAAATTTAACATTAGTTACTATCAAAATATTTTGTGTCATTAGAAAGGGATATTTAGTTTTATTGGTTGTCGGAGCAAACCATTTTGAGATAGCTAAAAGACGTGAACATGTTCTCTCCACACATGAGGAGGGCAGAGCCGAAGTTCTCTCTATGGTGGAGAGGTTGGACTCAAGGTTATCTCCCCGAGGAATGAAGATGGAGCCAAAGTTCTCTTTATGGTGGACGCAAGATTCTCTCCATAGGGAGGAGGGCGGAGCCGAGGTTCTCTCCATGGTTGGTTATACACTATTTTGATGATACATCATTGATTAGTATACTATATTTTTTCTACGAAATATTTTTTGAGCCAATAATTTTAGTAATTAAAGAGACTATGCAAAAATGAAAGTAAAAAGACATATAATAGTTGGCTTAATGTATACATACATTTTCTAGGTCGTGGTAAAGAATATATTTGTTATAGGTGTAAAAAATATGTTTTTTATGGTAACATACATAAAAGATTTGTAAATAAATATAAATCTGTATATTATAGCAAACATATACTTATAAATAACGTACAACAAATTTTAATATATTTTTGTAAAATTTAATTTAATTTATAAAACTTTAAACCTGCACAACGAGCTGGTCTTTGTCTAGTATATATAGTATACAGTTATGAAAAGAAATTTAAACATTGGATGTTTAAATCCTTCTGCTCCACTTGCTAGAATCAAGTGTCTAATAATAAACAAATTAAAAATTTTAGTGAACTTTTGATTTAAGAACAGATTTACAATTTATAAACAGATTAAATGATGAATAAATTACTAGAATGTTATCCAAAAGTTGGTTTATTACTCATATCTATAAATCTTTTAAAAATTACTAGAATGTTTAGTGCACTGGGTGTAGTTACAATTTACCCTTTGAGTTTTGTTTTTCGAATTTGAGTAGAAAATTAAAAAAAAAAATACACATCAGCAAATTAAAATACACATCATTTTTTTTTCCATATCACTAAACAGTTTTTTTTCAAAATCTATAATTAAATTTTTCTTGTTTATTGTTTATATTAAAATGGGAAATCAAACAGTTACTACTGTTCATAACCCAAAAAAATAAACCCTGAAACCCTAGTTTCGGCTCATTGTATTCTAGAGACTCTTCATTACCCTAACTCTCACTTTTTCACTTCTTCTTCTTCCTCAAAGCGCACAAATCTTCGATCTGAGTTCTTAAAGTTGAAATCATGGTTGCGGCCGTTGATATAGATGTCCGGGCGGGTCAGTTAGGGATTAATTGGTCTGAGATTAATCTCGATTCAATCCAACTTCCTCCTGGAGACGATTTTGGGATCGCGAGGTGAGATTTTTCTCAATAGATCGCTGCGTCTTGGTTTTATTGTAGAATATACGAACAACGGAACTGAATTTTGTTTTTTTGTTTTTCTTTGGAATCTTTGGTGGATTGATAGTGATGATGAAGCAGTATACCACGAGGATCAGTCAGCATTTGATACTGGATTCGGTAACATAATCGTAGTAGATGACCTCCTGTTGTTCTCAGAGAGAAGTATGAGAAAATTGGAGGTGTTGTCAAGTTATTTTACTAACTACGAGTAGCTTAGGTGTCACTATCTCTGTGCCTCTTATGTTTCAATAGGTTGCTATTGTTCGAACAAATTCGTAAAGACGCAGAAGAGACCTACAAGCTTAACCCTTCAGATGCCGATGTTAGTTTTCTCTCTTACGCTTCATGATTTCAGATTTCAGATTTAGTTTTGTTCTTGTCCGATTCATGTAATCAAAATCAAAATCAAGGGTTTTGATCTCTGCTTTGTGATTCAATGTTTGTGGTTTCTTTCGCTGAACTTATCGAGATGGGGAGAGCTTTACTGAGTTAGCTCAGTTTCACAGTATCTCAGATGCAAAGCAAATGCTTCAAGGTGCTTTTCTTTTTGAGTTCCCTTAGGTTGCTTTCGACTCATATGTATGCTAATATGATTCAATATAGTCACTTAAACAAATCTGCTTAGGAATCTTGAGCTTGTAATCATGTTTCAAGAGCTTGTAATCATGTTCTTTAGTCCTTACTTCAATGTGTCGAATGGCGGATGTTTTAGGATTCTTTACACTTTCTAAAGATAGGTTTCGGCTAATTATGATTATAAGTGTTGTTCTGAAACTTGGAATTCTGTCGATCATCTACGGATTGCTTACCATTAGATTTTTGATTATTCTTTATGTGTGTGTGTGTAGATGCCATAACAAAGTTTGAAGAGGCTTTGTCGATTGAGCCAAAGAAAGATGAAGCGGTTTGGTGTATGGGAAGCTTGGTCCAATGGATACTCTTCCTTCGGCTGTTTTGGCGAGAAGAAACCACACACTAAAAGCCAACCTGGTATAATGAAGTTCTTTAAGAAAGTCAATGCTCTTCCTGGTTCATCATCTTCTAATGAAGCTACTAATGCAATGCGCAAAGCTAACGCACGAGACAGAAAATTTCCGACTTGGTTATGCTGATATTGTACATACACTGGCATTTCCATCAATTTCGACTGCTGATTTTCAGTTTGATCTTGAAAAGGCTTCTGATATCATTGTCGAGAAAGCAGAGGAGTTCTTGCCCAAAGTTGGGACTGCACGTCTTGTCTTGGTGGACTTGAGCCACGGGTCAAAGATTCTGTCTCTTGTCAAAGCTAAGGCTTCTCAGAAGAACATTGACTCAGAGAGATTCTTCACATTTGTCGGGGACAAAACTAAGCTTCGTTCTGAAGGTGGTCTACACTGCAATGTTATAGCTAATGCTACACTGCAATGTTATAGCTAATGCTACTAATTAGTAAGCACTAAGCCACTAAGCATCCATTAGTTTCTTGTTCTTCAGTAAAATACACCAACTTATTGAGTAAGGATACATCTTCCATTAGTAGCTAATTTTGTGAGCTATGTGCAGGCGGGTTAAACATGGAGGTGGGGGTGTGAATGCAGCAATATTCAAAGCTGCTGGTCCCGATCTCGAGACTGCGACAAGAGTACTAGCAAACACTCTTCTTCCTGGAATAGCTGTGGTAGTTACTCTTCCTTCTACTTGCCCTTTACACAATGCAGAAGGTATTACGCATGTTATACATGTGCTAGGACCAAACATGAACCCAAACCGACCAGACAACCTTAACAACGACTACACCAAGGGCTGCATTTAGATTTCTTTTGGTAGGAATTGTAATGTAAAACATTGATTTGTCTATTTTCAAAATTAAGGCTGATTTACGGCTGAGTTATCTACTTCATATGGCTGAGTTATAAATTACGGTTGAACTTGGTACGGCTGACTTATGAATATTATTAGTACGTATTATTAATTTTTTTCTGGATCTTCTGTCAGATTTCTAATAAATTATCTAATTAAAATGTCTCTCAATATATATTACAAAAAATATTGTTCGGAAATTCCGAACAATCTCTGATGATGTCTTTGCTCAGATCCACACATAATAAATACATAAAGTCAACTTTTCTCACAATATATTATTCAAATTAATTAAAAATTTTGAATTCGAATTTTGATAAAAAGAAAAAAATAATTCTCAAACAATTGAATGATATGGCTGAGTTATCGACATAAACGGCTGACTTATGAAATATTTGTAAATTAAAATTATTATAACTCAAAATTAAAATATAAAATGTAAAAATAAATATTACAATCATTATAAGCAATAAAAAATAATAATTATAGACAAAGTGTGATTTTTACACATTCTGATCAAA
Organism: Camelina hispida; assembly: GCA_023657505.1. Lineage (NCBI taxonomy): Eukaryota > Viridiplantae > Streptophyta > Magnoliopsida > Brassicales > Brassicaceae > Camelina > Camelina hispida. The sequence goes on along the minus strand of CP094635.1, from coordinate 17,746,869 downwards.
ATATGTAAAACATTCAAAACATGACATTTAGGGGTTAGGGTTGTAACATCCGCGAACCAGATTTTGTGTTTTTGGAAGGAGTATCGATCGACACCCTTGTGGCATCGATCGATACCACTAATTTCTGGGTTCGACCGGTTTGATTTAATTGCCGAATTGGTTCGGTTTGGTTCAGGGAAATCCCTAATTCGTGTCTTAAAAGGGAGAAAACGACCTAGGGTCGTGTTTTGTTGTTTAGTCGCCGTTTTGAGAGAAAAGAGAGGAAGGAGAGTTCTTGAGTTCCTAAGAGAGATTTGGTGAGATTCCTTGCTGTTCTTGAGAGTTTTGGAGCTGGGAAAGGGTTAGAAGCTTGCTAGGAGTGAGGATTTCGTTTCTACTGCTCAGAATCTTCTTGAGAAAAGGTGAGTGCTTGACCATGGTTGATCTAAGCATGAGATCTCTCTTGTTTGTGTGTTTTCTTTGTTGTTTGTGTCGTTTTGTTTGGGTTTGTTGCTTTCGTGTTTCCTAGTGATTTCTGGGTAATTGGGTGAGTTTGGAACGGATTCGAGATGGTTTGGATTCGGGATTCGTCGTTCGTGTTCGCGCAGATCGTGTCTGCAGAGGAGGCATCGATCGATACCATTCTCGAGGAGCATCGGTCGGCACCAGTGTTGTGTAGCATCGATCGGTACCGTTTGAGGAGCATCGGTCGGCACTTGTTCTTGAAGCATCGATCGACACCGTTTGGCATCGGTCGACACCAGTCTTATCCGAGACTTGTTTTCCTGGTTTGATGTATTATTGTGTGTTGTTTGTTTTGCTTGAACTTGAGGGTCTCATCTGCTTGTGTGTATAACCCAGTAGATGGGAGGATGGCCTCACTAAGTATTTGTGATAATACTTACGCATCTCAATTGTTGGTTGTGGTGTACAGGTAAAGGAAAAGTGTGATCGTGGGATCAAAGGCGATGAGGAGGAGGATGTTCTAGAGGCTTGATTGATTGTGGTCTAGCTATTGTTAGGTTGCTAGATTAAGTCAATGGAACATTGTAGGATGTTAGTTGTTGGTTATTTCTTGATTTGGATTATGTTGCTATTGAGTATTGGTTTATTGTTGTTGGAGTTCTTTGGTTTAATGGAATTGGTTTTATTTGGTTTTCCGCGGTTATTGATTGTTGTTAGGATGTTAGTGGGTATGGGACCACTAGTAAATTTAGGTATTAAAAAAAAAAAACGGGAAGGGTTGTTTCATTTTGGTATCTGAGCCCTTACGGTTCTAGGTCTAGGGTTCATTGTGTTTTTGCTGTTGATGTTTAGGATTACATGCTATAATTGATTGTGTGAATGGAAATTGTGTGTGGCATGAAGTCCTAGAACATCCTCTTCGAGCCTGTTTTGTGATTCCACGGTAAGTTGTGTTTTTGTGTAATAGAGTTATTGTTTGCTTAGCCTTCTGTTCTTGGTTGATACAGATGGTTAGAGGTGAGGTTGCTGCTGGTCGTGGGCGTGGTCGTGGTCGTGGTCGGGGTCGTGGTCGAGGTCGTGGTCGTGGTTGGGGACGAGGTCAGGTTCCTGTGGCCAGTGAGAGTGAGACCGAGCATGGCCAGTGAGGAGGTAGCGGAGTCACAGGCTGATCCTATAGTGTCTGGAGACCAGGCTGGTTTGGGTGACGGTGTTGGTCACGGTGTTGCCCCGGTGTGGGGGTTGCAGCGGGAGGTGCTCCGGGCAGGGAGGATGTCTTGATTGACTTGCTAGCTCAGGTGGCTCAGGCTTTGCAGCGACTTCCAGCAGCTGTGCCGCCAGTGGTTGGTGGGCAGGGTCCGGTGGTGCCGCCAGTGGTTGGTGGGCAGGATCCAGTAGTGCCGCCGGTGGTTGGTGGGCAGGATCCAGTAGTGCCGCCAGTGGGTGGTGGACAGGTTCCAGTGGTGCAGCCTGCAGCGGGTTTGCAGGCAGGTGTGCAGCCGGGGACCGAGGTAGTGGATGCACAGTATGTGCGGATGATGGAGCAGCTACGGCATGTGGGAGCAGGGTATTTCTCGGGGAGTACCGATCCGAGTGTAGCGGATGAGTGGAGAGAGCGGATGGAGGATATTTTCCTTTCGCTTAGGTGTCCCGACCGGTACAGAGTGGATCTGGCAGTGTTTACTTGTCGGGAGATGCACGTGTGTGGTGGAGGTCGGTGACAGCACGGAGGTGCAGCAGGGTATGACTTGGGGAGATTTTGTGAGGAGTTTAACTCCAAGTATTTTCCTCAGGAGGCTCTTGATCGCATGGAGGCACGGTTCTTGGGGTTGACTCAGGGAGACCGTACAGTGCGGGAGCTGGATGCAGAGTTCAGTCGGCTTGTGGGGTATGCAGGCGGGGCTTGGGAGCCAGAGTCGGCTCAGGTGCGGAGGTTTTTGTTGGCTCTGGGATGATTTGAGGACTCGGTGCAGTGAGGAGCTATGCTACGAAGCAGAGTTGGTTGAGGTTGCAGCTGGGATAGAGGATGACTTGAGGTCACAGGTGGTTGTGGTCAGTTCTTCGGTGCAGCCACAGCAGTCTCAGCCGTCTTCTGTTCCTAGCAAGGGCGGCAAGCCTGCGCAAGGGCAGAAGCGGAAGTTCGATGCTATGCGAGATCGAGGCAGGGAGGTGCGAGATGCTTTGGTTGTGGTAGCAGAGACCACAAGTTGACTAGCTGTCCACAGAGGGTGAGCAGCGGGCAGTGACTGAGCAGCGGGCGGTGACGAGCCGCGGGCAGATACTAGGGTGTGTTACTATTGCAGAGAGACGGGGCACATCAAGCCTCGTTGTCCCAAGTTGCAGCAGGGCGTAGCAGTGTTGCAGGCTGGAGCTCAGCCAGGGATGCAGCAGGTGGTGCAGCACGGTGTGCAGCCGGTGGGTTGGATCGAGCCGACGTCTCGGGTGTACTCGACTCGGGAGCCCGGTGGCACTAGTGCGGGAGCGATCACGGTATAACTTGAGATTCGAACTTGGTTAATTCAATAGTTCAATTATTTTTGTGTTGCTTGTGGTCAAGTGTTAGGTTCTCAACACATAGGGTTTGTGTAGGGACCTTGTTGGTGGGCGGGTTTAAGTCCCATGTTATGTTTGATTCTGGAGCTTCTCATAGCTTCATTACTCCGGAGTGTGCCGAGTGCGGGGATCAGAGGGGATCCTGGAGAGCGTTCAGGAGTTGTCGAGTTGCGGGAGGCAAGTTCCGAGGGTTATTGGACGAGCTGGAGGAGTTGATATTCAGATCGCGGGGAGTCATGGCCAGCGGATTTGCTTATCAGTCCAGTGGAGTTATATGATGTCATTCTTGGTATGGATTGGTTGCATCGGTATAAGGTGCATTTGGACTGCTATCGGGGTAGAGTGGAGTTTGAGCGTCCGGGAGGGAAGTTGGTTTTCAGGGTATTAGACCGACTTCGGGAGTCTCGTGATCTCAGCCATTCAGGCTGGGAAGATGATCGAGAAGGGCCGTGAGGCTTATCTCGGTTACTATATCTATGCCAGTCGGTGGGGAAGTCTACGGTTAGCGGTATTCCGGTTGTGGAGGACTTTGAGGATGTGTTCCAGTCATTGCGGGGATTACCACCATCTCGGTCGGATCCTTTTACTATTGAGCTGGAACCGGGGACGATGCCGTTATCCAAGGCTCCTTACAGGATGGCTCCAGCAGAGATGGCAGAGCTGAAGAAGCAGCTTGAGGATTTGTTGGGCAAGGGTTTTATCCGTCCTAGTTGTTCACCATGGGGAGCTCCGGTGTTGTTTGTTAAGAAGAAGGATGGGAGTTTTCGGTTGTGTATTGACTATCGGGGTGAACCGAGTTACTGTGAAGAACAAGTACCCTCTCCCGAGGATTGATGAGTTGTTGGATCAGTTGAGGGGTGCTACTTGGTTCTCCAAGATCGATTTGGCATCAGGATATCATCAGATTCCTATTCATGAGGCAGATGTGAGGAAGACAGCCTTCAGGGACGAGGTATGGACACTACGAGTTTGTGGTGATGCCGTTTGGGTTGACAAATGCGCCAGCTGCGTTTATGAGATTGATGAACAGCGTGTTCCAGGAGTTTACGGACGTGTCAGTCATCATTTTCATCGACGACATCCTGGTATATTCTAAGAGTCCTGAGGAGCATGCAGCACTTGAGAGCAGTGTTGGAGAAGCTGAGGGAGCAGAAGTTGTTTGCTAAGCTGAGCAAGTGCAGTTTCTGGCAGCGTGAGATGGGGTTCTTGGGTCATATTGTTTGAGGGAGTTTCGGTGGATCCGAGAAGATTCAGTCCATCGGGGAGTGGCCGAGGCCGCAGAGTGCCACGAGATTCGGAGTTTCCGGGGTTAGCAGGTTACTACAGGAGGTTTGTTCGGGGTTTTGCGAGTATGGCTCAGCCGATGACTAAGCTTACAGGGAAGGATGTCCCATTTGTGTGGTCACCAGAGTGTGAGGCGAGCTTTGCAAGTCTCAAGCAGATGTTGACTACCACGCCGGTGTTAGCACTGCCTGAGCAGGACGAGCCTTATGTTGTGTATACAGACGCTTCTAGAGTGGGGTTGGGTTGTGTACTTATGCAGCAGGGGAAGGTTATAGCTTATGCTTCGCGGCAGTTGCGGAAGCATGAAGCTAATTATCCTACTCATGATTTGGAGATGGCAGCAGTGATCTTTGCTCTTAAGATTTGGAGATCTTATCGTATGGTGGGAAGGTGCAGGTGTTTACAGATCACAAGAGCCTGAAGTACATTTTTACTCAGCCTGAGCTGAATTTGAGGCAGAGGCGTTGGATGGAGTTAGTAGCAGATTATGATCTGGATATAGCTTACCATCTGGTAAGGCTAATTTGGTTGCAGACGCCTTGAGTCGGAAGAGGGTGGCTTCGGCTCGGGAGCAGGATATGGAGACATTGGTAGGTGAGATCAGTGCATTGAGTTTGTTTGCTATCTCACAGGAACCTTTGGGTTTGGAGGCAGCTGATAGAGCGGATTTGTTGAGCAGAGTGAGGTTAGCTCGGGAGCGATGAGGGCTGTTGAATGCCTCTAAGGCTGCGGGTGCGAGTATCAGGTTTCTGCTAATGGTACTATCCTTGTGCATGGTCGGATTTGTGTGCCCAAGGGGAGGATTTGAGGCAGGAGATCCGAGAGAGGCTCACTCGAGCAAGTTCTCTATTCATCCGGGCGACCAAGATGTACCGTGACCTCAGCGGTATTATCACTGGGTCGGGATGAAGAAGGACGTAGCGGACTGGGTGGCGAAGTGTGATACTTGCCAGCTGGTGAAGGCAGAGCATCAGGTTCCTGGTGGTTTATTAGAGTTTGCCTATTCCTGAGTGGAAGTGGGATTTGATCACGATGGACTTCGTGGTAGGGTTGCCTGTGTCGAGGACGTTTGATGCTATTTGGGTCATTGTGGACCGTTTGACTAAGTCTGCACATTTTCTGGCCATCAAGAAAACTGATGGAGCAGCGGTTTTGGCCAAGAAGTATGTCGGGAGATAGTCAGATTGCATGGTGTGCCTGCTAGTATTGTGTCGATAGAGATTCCAAGTTCACTTCGGTGTTCGGAGGGCGTTTCAGGCAGAGATGGGCACGAAGGTGCATATGAGTACAGCCTATCATCCTCAGACGGACGGTCGGTCGAGAGGACGATCCAGATTTTGGAGGATTTGTTGAGGATGTGTGTGCTGGATTGGGGTGGTCATTGGGCAGATCACTTGAGCTTGGTGGAGTTTGCTTACAACAACAGCTACCAGGCTAGTATTGGGATGGCTCCTTATGAGGCTTTATATGGGAGGCCGTGTCGTACACCGTTATGTTGGACTCAGGTGGGGGAGAGGAGCATATTTGGTGCAGATTTTGTTCGGAGACCTCGGAGAAGATCCGGGTTTTGAGGCTGAACATGAAGGAAGCTCAGGATCGGCGAAGAGTTATGCTGATAGGAGGAGAAAGGATCTTGAGTTTCAGGTTGGTGATAGAGTGTACCTCAAGATGGCCATGTTGCGGGGTCCGAACAGGTCATTGTCGGAGACTAAGTTGAGTCCGAGTACATGGGTCCGTTCAGAGTGGTTGAGCGGGTGGGACCAGTGGCATATAGGCTGGAGTTGCCTGAGGTTATGCGTGCGTTCCACAAGGTGTTTCATGTGTCGATGCTGAGGAAGTGTCTTCACGAGGTGATCAGTTGTTGGCTAAGATTCCTGAGGATCTTCAGCCTAACATGACTTTGGAGGCGAGACCATTGAGGGTGCTCGAGAGGAGAGTCAAGGAACCGGAAGAAGAAGATTCCTTTGATGAGAGTCTGTGGGACTGTGACGGAGTAGAGGAGCAGACTTGGGAGCCCGAGGCGAGGATGAAGGCAAGGTTTAAGAAGTGGTTTGAGAAGCAGACCGCTTGAGCTTGTCTAGCTGGGTCCGAGTTGTAGTCCGTGGCTGGAGCGGGTACGGAGTATTCCAGCCCATCTCTCTTGATATTTGGTCGCTTAGGGGTGGTTGGTTGTGCGACTAAGTATCAGGATGAGGTGGTGCTCGGGATGCGGGTTGATGGCTCCGGTTGTTGTATTTTTGGTTTTCTGATGTATTTTCGTTGAGATTGTAAAGATTATGACATTTTGGGATTAATAAGATGAGTATTTTCTTTATGTTGACTGTGATTGTCATGGGAAAAGAGAAATAGCTCGGGTTTCTATTTTTGGAAGTTTCCATAAATAGAAAGTTTCCACAAAAGGAAAGTTTCCAGAATTAGAAAGTTTTCTAGAAAGGAAAGTTTTGTGGAAATGTTGAGGTAGATCTAGCCGGGAGATACTCGTGGGCATCGGTATTTTTTGCTCGAGGCCGTGTGGGCCCAACTCACGTGATACCGATAGCTCGATGGACTTTGTGGCCGAGTGGGAGTGGTATGTTGCTCGGATGACGATCCGAGAGCGCGCTTGAGGTGACGACCGAGAGCGGGATATGTGAGGCTCCTGGATACCGTAGCTGTGAGCCGAGGCTCGCGTGAGCCGGTATGTCTCTAGGGTTGCGACCGGGCGGGGGAGTGTGTGTGTGAGTGACTTCCTGGATGCCGTAGCTTAAGGCGGTTGGCCTGATAGCGAGCCGGCATGATTCGTTGGTTGCGACCACGGACGGGGAAGCACTGAGTTGTGAGCAAATAGTGTTATGATGCGAGTATATTGGCTAGAGGGAGACCTCGAGGGTCGGTCGGAGGTGTGCGGGCTGTTGCGACAGTGGCACGGAAACCTTGACTGATGGTGTTTAGTCCGGTCCGGGACGTGCGGGCCGTGTTGACGGTGGCACGGAGGTCCTTGGCAGATGGACGGTATTGCGGGATTCGGGGACGAATCCATATTGGTGGGGAGAATTGTAACATCCGCGAACCAGATTTTGTGTTTTTGGAAGGAGTATCGATCGACACCCTTGTGGCATCGATCGATACCACTAATTTCTGGTTCGACCGGTTTGATTTAATTGCCGAATTGGTTCGGTTTGGTTCAGGAAATCCTAATTCGTGTCTTAAAAGGGAGAAAACGACCTAGGGTCGTGTTTTGTTGTTTAGTCGCCGTTTTGAGAGAAAAAGAGAGGAAGGAGAGTTCTTGAGTTCCTAAGAGAGATTTGGTGAGATTCCTTGCTGTTCTTGAGAGTTTTGGAGCTGGGAAAGGGTTAGAAGCTTGCTAGGAGTGAGGATTTCGTTTCTACTGCTCAGAATCTTCTTGAGAAAGGTGAGTGCTTGACCATGGTTGATCTAAGCATGAGATCTCTCTTGTTTGTGTGTTTTCTTTGTTGTTTGTGTCGTTTTGTTGTTTGGGTTTGTTGCTTTCGTGTTTCTAGTGATTTCGGGGTAATTGGGTGAGTTTGGAACAGATTCGAGATGGTTTGGATTCGGGATTCGTCGTTCGTGTTCGCGCAGATCGTGTCTGCGAGGAGGCATCGATCGATACCATTCTCGAGGAGCATCGGTCGGCACCAGTGTTGTGTAGCATCGATCGGTACCGTTTGAGGAGCATCGGTCGGCACTTGTTCTTGAAGCATCGATCGACACCGTTTGGCATCGGTCGATACCAGTCTTATCCGAGACTTGTTTTTCCTGGTTTGATGTATTATTGTGTGTTGTTTGTTTTGCTTGAACTTGAGGGTCTCATCTGCTTGTGTGTATAACCCAGTAGATGGGAGGATGGCCTCACTAAGTATTTGTGATAATACTTACGCATCTCAATTGTTGGTTGTGGTGTGCGGGTAAAGGAAAAGTGTGATCGTGGGATCAAAGGCGATGAGGAGGAGGATGTTCAGAGGCTTGATTGATTGTGGTCTAGCTATTGTTAGGTTGCTAGATTAAGTCAATGGAACATTGTAGGATGTTAGTTGTTGGTTATTTCTTGATTTGGATTATGTTGCTATTGAGTATTGGTTTATTGTTGTTGGAGTTCTTTGGTTTAATGAAATTGGTTTTATTTGGTTTTCGCGGTTATTGATTGTTGTTAGGATGTTAGTGGGTATGGGACCACTAGTAAATTTAGGTATTAAAAAAAAACGGGAAGGGTTGTTTCAAGGGTTAGGGTTAGGGTTTGAGGTGTAGGGTTTCATATTTCTAACATTATGAGTTTTAATATAACAGTTTGGTTTTGTTTATATTTTGTTTAGCTTAAGGTGGTAATTTGGATATACTACTATGGTTAAAACTTTTGAAATTACTTTTTGGTTATTTCCGGTTATGTGTCGGTTAGATGAATATATATAACCGTAAATAACCAAAATGTTATCAAATTAGGTCGATTAACTTAATATAACCAATAGCAAGCTGAATATAAAACTAACCGAAAAATAATGGAAAAATAGTTTCCGGTTCGTTTCAGTTTGGTCGGTTATTTAGTCATTCTAATTTGAGGGTTGGCTGAGTTATGACAACGTTATGGCTGAGTTATGCAATAGATATATTAATTTATTATATACCTTCTCGAGAATACAAAAAGCGTTGTTGGGAAGACGCAAGCAATAATTATGTTTATTGTTAACCACATGCGTAATAATTGAGATTTTAGCGATTTTTTATTTTTAAAGAAAATCAAAATCTGAATTTGAATTTGAATTTAATTTTTTTAATAAAAGTATTTCTCAAACAATTGACTGATATGGCTGATCGTATACAAACGGCTGACTTATGAAATATTTGTAAATTAGAATTATTATAACTCAAAAATTAAAATATAGAATGAAAAAATGAATATTACAATCATTATAAGCAATAAAAAGTAATAATCATAGAAAAAATTGATTTTTACACAGTTTGATCAAAATGTGTATAACATTCAAAACATGACATTTAGGGGTTAGGGTTAGGGTTAGGGTTAGGGTTTGAGGTTTGGAGTTCATATTTCCAACATTATGAGTTTTAATATAACAGTTTGGTTTTGGTTATATTATGTTTGGTTTAAGGTGGTAATTTGGATATACTAATATGATAACCATTTGAAAATTTAAATTTTTTTAAAATTACTTTTTGGTTATTTCCGGTTATGGGTCGGTTAGATGAATATATAACCATAAATAATCCAAATGTTATCCAAATTAAGTCGATTAACTTAATATAACTGATAGCAAGCCGAATATAACCGTAACTAACCAAAAGTAATGGAAAAAATAGTTTCCGGTTCGGTTTGGTTCGGTTATTTAGTCATTTTAATTTGAGGGTTGGCTGAATTATTGTAAAGTTATGGCTGAGTTATCGTTTAGGGTCTTCTCAATAATATAAAAACGTATTATTCTTTCCTGGGTCTTTTGTTCTGTCAGATTCCTAATAAGTATTAAAACATCTCTCGATATTACAAAAAGTGTTGTTAGGGAAGCGCGAAAAATCACTAATTCTGTGCCTGCTCAAATCCACACGCATAATAAATTCATAAAGTGAGATTTTTATCACAAGATATTATTGCAAATAATATCTGGGTCTTTTGTTCTGTAAGATTCCTAATAATTATTAAAACATTACTCGATGTCACAAAAAGTGTTGTTAGGGAAGCGCGAAAAATCACTAATTTTGTGCCTGCTCAAATCCACACACATAATAAATTCATAAAGTGAGATTTTTATCACAAGATATTATTGCAAATAATTAACTAATTATTATTCGAATTTAGAATTTTATTTTTCTAAAAGTATTTCTCCAACAATTGAATATTAAAATTAAATAACTCAAAATTTAAATTTAGAATGGAAATATATCTATGATTAGGTTAACAGATGGATTCACGCCAAAATATCGCTTTACGGCTGAGTTATAATCATTGCGGGAAAACGAAAGGTCATGTGACGGCTGAGTTATAATCATTACGGGAAAACGAAAGGTCATGTGACGGCTGAGTTATAGTGAGTTATGGCTGAGTTATCACAAGAAACAATCTGAAAGTAAATGGATGATATATATGACTTTATGGTTGAGTTATAATATTTACGGGAAAACGAAAGGTCATGTGACGGCTGAGTTATAGTTAGTTATGGCTGAGTTATCACAAGAAAAATCTGAAAGTAAATAGATGATATAGGCTATGACTTGTAACATGTGTTACTATTGACTTAAGTTGAGTTATGGACTTAACTCAAATTTTATTCAAAAATGTTACCAATCACTAACAAAACTAACTTTTTTAATTAGTTATTTTATTTCTCCTAAATTATTAAAAAAACGAAAATTCAGTTATATAATACAAATTTTTTTTTTTTCGTTTTTATTTAATTCATATATCAAGAAAAATATTTTTTACTGTTTTTCTTTTATTTAACAACTTTTTTAATTTGTTATTTTATTTCTCCTAAATTATTATTTTTATTATTATTTGAAATGAAAATAGACATAGACCTAAATTTTATTCAACAATATTACCAATCACTAACAAAACTAATTTTTTTGAAGTTGAGTTTAAATAATCATGTGTTATGGTTGATGTACAAGTTTGAGGTATATCTTTTGTAAAATTGTTAACTCAAAAGATTATTCAACATCATGGAAATTTTCATGAGTTAAAGATGTGGTAAGTTGAGTTATCTTTTTTTTTTTTTAATTAAAAAACGAAAATTCAGTTATATAATACAAAACAAATATTTTTTTTTTTGTTTTTATTTAATTCATATATCAAGAAAAATAAGTTTTACTTTTTTTATTTTATTTAATAACTTTTTTAATTACAAGATATTATTGCAAATAATTAAATAATTATTATTCGAATTTAGAATTTTATTTTTCTAAAAGTATTTCTCCAAAAATTGAATATTAAATTTATTATAACTCAAAATTTAAATTTAGAATGGAAATATGTCTATTATTAGGTTAACTGATGGTTTCGCCAAAATATCGCTTTACGGCTGAGTTATAATCATTACGGAAAACGAAAGTCATGTGACTACGAGTTATAGTGAGTTATGGCTGAGTTATCACAAGAAACAATCTGAAAGTAAATGGATGATATATATGACTTTACGGCTGAGTTATAATATTTACGGAAAAACGAAAGGTCATGTGACGGCTGAGTTATAGTTAGTTATGACTGAGTTATCATAAGAAAAACCTGAAAGTAAATAGATGATATAGGCTATGACTGGTAACATGTGTTATTATTGATTTAAGTTGAGTTATGGACTTAACTCAAATTTTATTCAAAAATGTTACCAATCACTAACAAAACTAACTTTTTTAATTAATTATTTTATTTCTCCAAAATTATTATTTTTTATTATCATTTGAAATGAAAATAGACATAGACCTAAATTTTATTCAAAAATGTTACCAATCACTAACAAAACTAATTTTTTTGAAGTTGAGTTTGAATAATCATGTGTTATGGTTGATGTACAAGTTTGAGGTATATCCTTTGTAAAATTGTTAACTCAAAATATTATTCAACATCATGGAAATTTTCATGAGTTAAAGATGTGGTAAGTTGAGTTATCTATTTTTTTTAATTAAAAAAAACAAAAATTCAGTTATATAATACAAAAAAATTATTTTTTTTCGTTTTTATTTAATTCATATATCAAGAAAAATATTTTTATACTGTTTTTCTTTTATTTAATAACTTTTTTAATTAGTTATTTTATTTCCTCCTAAATTATTATTTTTTATTATCATTTGAAATGAAAATAGACATAGACCTAAATTTTATTCAAAAATGTTACCAATCACTAACAAAACTAATTTTTTTGAAGTTGAGTTTGACTAATCATTTGTTATGGTTGATGTACAACTTTGAGGTAAATCCACACGGACAATAAATTTATAAAGTGAGCTTTTTATCACAAGATATTATTGCAAATAATTAAATAATTATCATTCGAATTTAGAATTTTATTTTTCTAAAAGTATTTCTCCAACAATTGAATATTAAAATTATTATAACTCAAAATTTAAATTTAGAATGGAAATATGTCTATTATTAGGTAAACTGATGGTTTCCCGCCAAAATATCGCTTTACGGCTGAGTTATGAAAAACGGGAAAACGAAAGGTCATGTGACGACTGAGTTATAGTGAGTTATGGCTGAGTTATCACAAGAAACAATCTGAAAATAAATGGATGATATATATGACTTTACGGCTGAGTTATAATATTTACGGGAAAACGAAAGGTCATGTGACGGCTGAATTATTGTGAGTTATGGCTGAGTTATCACAAGAAAAATCTGAAAGTATATAGATGATATAGGCTATGACTGGTAACATGTGTTACTATTGACTTAAGTTGAGTTATGGACTTAACTCAAATTTTATTCAAACATGTGTCAATCACTAACAAAACTAACTTTTTTAATTAGTTATTTTATTTCTCTCATTTGAAATGAAAATAGACATATTCAACATCATGGAAATTTTCATGAGTTAAAGATGTGGTAAGTTGAGTTATCTATTTTTTTAATTAAAAAAAAGAAAATTCAGTTATATAATAAAAAAATTTATTTTTCGTTTTTTATTTAATTCATATATCAAGAAAAATAATGTTTACTGTTTTTTCTTTTATTTAATAAATTTTGTAATTAGTTATTTTATTTCTCCTAAATTATTATTTTATATTATCATTTGAAATGAAAATAGACATAGACCTAAATTTTATTCAAAAATGTTACTAATCACTAACAAAACTAATTTTTTTGAAGTTGAGTTTGAATAATCATGTATTATCGCGAAGCGCATGCGGAGCAGGCACCCCCTATTTCTATGAATATGAAGAAACTATTCCATTATTGTTCACTCTTTCCTATGGTGTCTCTTCTGTGTTAGCTAGTTGATTAATGTACAAGTTTGAGGTATATCCTTTTTAAAATTGTTAACTCAAAAGATTATTCAACATCATGGAAATTTTCATGAGTTAAAGATGTGGTAAGTTGAGTTATCTATTTTCTTTAATTAAAAAAAACGAAAATTCAGTTATATAGTATAAAAAAAATTATTTTTTCGTTTTTATTTAATTCATATATCAAAAAAATAATTTTTACTGTTTTTCTTTTATTTAATAACTTTTTTAATTAGTTATTTTGTTTCTCCTAAATTATTATTTTTTTATTATTATTTGAAATGAAAATAGACATAGACCTAACTTTTATTCAAAAATGTTATCAACCACAAACAAAACTAATTTTTTTGAAGTTGAGTTTGGATAATCATGTGTTATGGTTGATGTACAAGTTTGAGGTATATCCTTTGTAAAATTGGTAACTCAAAAGATTATTCAACATCATGGAAATTTTCATGAGTTAAAGATGTGGTAAGTTGAGTTATCCATTTTTTTTAATTAAAAAAACGAAAATTCATTTATATAATACAAAAAAATTATTTTTTCGTTTTTATTTAATTCATATATCACGAAAAATAATTTTTCTGTTTTACTTTTATTTAATAATTTTTTAATTAGTTATTTTATTTCTACTAAATTATTATTTTTTATTATCATTTGAAATGAAAATAAACATAGACCTAAATTTTATTCAAAAATGTTACCAATCACTAACAAAACTACTTTTTTTTAAGTTGAGTTTGAATAATCATGTGTTATGGTTGATGTACAAGTTTGAGGTATATCCTTTGTAAAATTGTTAACTCAAGAGATTATTCAACATCATGGAAATTTTCATGAGTTAAAGATGTGGTAAGTTGAGTTATTTATTTTTTTTTATTTAAAAAACGAAAATTCAGTTATATAATACAAAAAGTTATTTTTTTCGTTTTTATTTAATTCATATATCAAGAAATATAATTTTTACTGTTTTTCTTTTATTTAATAACTTTTTAATTAGTTATTTTATTTCTCCTAAATTATTATTTTTTATTATCATTTGAAATGAAAATAGACATAGACCTAAATATGATAAGATTTTAAATATTATGGCATGCATGTAGTTAATTTTTTAATTTGCAATGTAACAAAGAAGTTTAGTTAACAATGTAACTCAGCCACAACACGAAAAACATTACAGTAATTAAAAAACAAAAAAAATTGCTGCCAAACTCAGCCGCTTCATGAACTGAAAATATGTAACTCAGCCGTATCGTTTGATAAGTCAGCCGTAACTGAAAAACATTCTAGTAATTAATCTTTTGCCAATAAGTCAGCCGTCAAACGGCTGACTTGTCGATAAGTCAGCCTATGACGGCTGAGTTATTGTTTTTTTACCATAACTCAGCCGTAACTACATCTCATAAGTCAGCCGTTTTTCATAACTCAGTCAGTCGGAAAATGGCAACTCAGCCGTGTTGTTGTGATAACTCAGTCAAAATTTTGACAACTCAACCGTGTCGTAGCGATAACTCAGCCAAAATCTTGACAACTCAACCATCAGTTGAAAACTCCACCATTACTACAGCTGAGTTATGCGCATAACTCAGCCAAATTTAATAAGTCAGCCATAACTCTTAGCTGACTTATGTGCATAACTCAGCCAGATTTTCATAAGTCAGCCGTCCGCTCTTACTCAAATGTTTTTCCGATAACTCACCAAGCAACATACCTATAACTCAGCCGCAACATACTCTGTCTCGCGTTACGGCTGAGTTATGGTACACGCCGCCGATTTCGACGTGGCGTCCGACGTGGCAATGGCATTTTTGTAATAACGTTTTTTCTGGTAACATAAAACAGGGGCACGCTAGGTATTTTGAAAATACCCAAAACATTCTAGTAATAAAAAAGTCTTTTGTAGATTCTGGTAATATTACCTAAAATGAGTAACATTTGAGTAATTCACCCTTAAATGATTACATGGTAGCACAAATTCAAATATATAATATTTTCATAAAGACTATCGAAAGCGAAGTAGTAGTACAAAAAATTGAATCTCAAAATTGTCTCTGCGATGACTTCAATGTTAAGAAAGAGTACCTTTATAGTTAGGTGGCTTCAGCTTCAAACTTCAAATGTATATTAGGAATGGCTATTTATAAAAATACATAATGGTTTTATTTTATTGGCCCATTTACTAATTCTTACTATACCTAAAGATTTCATTTACTAATTATTATTATTTGAAGTTTGAAACAAAAACATCTGAACTCGAAATGTGAACAAAATGATAGTTGTATTGATCAATTATTTATTAAAAGAGTGTGAAGTTTATAGTTTACATGCAGTAGCAATGACAAATTTTTCTCTAGCAAAATTTTTCTCTAGCAAAATTTTCCTCTTTTGTTGCTACAACCTTGAAGACACCACTTGTTACACTTACTATTATTTGTACAAAATCCCTACAAGCAATCAAATCGAAATAAATCAAAATAGACAGTGATCGGATAAGAGATATCGGCCTAAAAAGAGCAAAGAAGAAGTGATTGGGACCTTGTGAAATTGTGATGCTTTCGTGCAATTGTCTTTTTGAAAACCAGGGTTTATACACAATAGTGAAACAAAACCCTTAAGTGATCTCGGTTTAATAAATACCAAACTTTTCTTTAATTAACTAGGTAGCTAATATAGTTCCAGCAATAACAGCAACAAAGATGAAGAACAACAGGATCAATTCCAAACTAACAACCTAACATCTATTAATCCCTTATGAAACCCTATACCCAATTAAGAATCTACTTAGACATAGAGAAATATGAACAACAAATCAACGCAAAACTGAATTGCAAAAAAAAGTAGAAAAAGGGGTTCATAATCTTCTCCAGATCATGACTAGAAAATAAATCTTTCCAACATTACAAGTGTAGAAAAATTCTCGAGAATAAAACTTCGGGTTCTCCAAAATTGAGTCTCTAACCTAAATACCAAAAAAATATATTAAAATTTAGTTTAAAACGAAAAAAACTCGGGTATCGGTCCATGTCTCTCTAGTCCTCTCAATCGTTGCAGAAATCTCATGTGAAAAAGTGGAGACCGATCGTTTCTTCATGGGGAACGGTCGATCCGAGGTGCTGCCCTTGCATCTGTTTCATATGTTCGCCATATTGATCTGTCTTCACCGTATTGTCCATAACTTTTGATTGCACCCTCAGATGTTCTTTGAATCGCTTGGAAATAACAGTTAACATCTTCATCTAGCTTGTGTAAAAAGTTGAGAACTATCCAACCGTAAGAAGTCCTTAGTCTGAGGCAGAATTTCTGACGCTGCTACTGGTTCTTAATCTCCCACCATGTTTTTTTTTTATTTTTTTTAAAACTGTGAATTTTTATTACTGAAAGTCGGATTGTACTGATTACAATAGCTTGAAATGCAAAAGATAACCCATGCCCCAAAAAAAATAAAAAGCAGAGGAAATCTACCCGTATCCTGAAATTTTAGCAGAGGTACATTACAAAAGTCTCAACCAATCTTGCAATAAGTTCCTAAAATTCTTTCGAAGCTTCTTTGCAAGGATAACATCTCGAATTAACCTGTCCAGTTGCTTGAAAAGGATATGTTCTGGTGTTGCTGTGTTGTTGTGGAGGCGAGCATTCCTCTCAGTCCAGATAGAGTAAAGAACCGCTTGAGCCACCAGTCGTTTGAGAGTTGTCTTGGTAGTGGAATCCTGAATATCTAACCATGTTGAAGGAGCAATCCAGGTTTGAAAGACAAACGGCCTATAACCCAGTCTCCTCGCTACATGAAGCCATAGATCCTCACTGAGGCTGCATTGAAGAAATATATGTTCTCTGTTTTCGGTTGTAGTCCGCAGAGGCAACAGTTTGTGTCTACTTCCATTCCCCAGGAGGCAAGTCTAGTTCGGGTAATATGTCTAAATGCATCAGCCACATCATGAATGCGTGTCTTGGAATAGACCCTTTGAACCACACTTGTCTTGACCAGCTCCGAGGATTGCGTTTTTGTCTCAGGATGTCCTAGGTCTTCTTTGTGCTAAACTGATCCAGCTTCACAATGTCTGTTTTCCAGGTATAGCGATCCGGCTCAGAGCTTAGTGAAGGCAGAGGCACTGTTGTTAGGTAAGTTTGCAGATGTTAAGCTTGTGGAGATCTTGCATGACGTAAGAGCCACCCCTCGGGATTGGACACGTCTGCCACAGTTTTTTGAAGAGGAATGCCAGTCTGCGATGGTCCAGTAGCTCCCATAAAGTCTAGCAAGGGACCAAAGGGAGACCACCGGTCAGACCAAAAACTTACCTTTCTGCCATTTCCCACTTGACAACGCAGGAATTGCATAGCAAGGGGTCGCAGATGCAATATAGTTTTCTAGGTGCAAGACGTTTGCTTCTTCTCATCGATTTGCCAGAAAACCCCATCTTTTATCTTGTTATTCCTCATCCAATCCGCCCATAGGGAATCCCTGGCAGTTAACAGTCTCCAGATAAGCTTAAGACAGAGAGTTTTGTTCCACCAAGCAAAGTATCTAAAACCAAGGCCTCCTTCCTCAAGCGGGAGACACAAATCCTGCCAAGCAACTTTGGCAGCTGGTTTCTTGGTGATATCACCGCACCAAAGAAATCTGGAACACATACTTTCAATGCTCTTGATGCACCCTTTTGGCAATATGAAAGCTGATGCCCAGAAGTTGACCACTCCATAAATAACCGAGGTGATCATTGCTTTTCTTCCCGCATAAGATAGGGCTCGAGCTGACTAAGAGGAAAACTTAGCTGATATCTTGTCTAACAGAGAACTGTTGTCACATATTCACAGCTTCCTATGCATCAATGGAAGACCAAGATAGCGGATAGGGAGTGAACCGAGGTTGAAACCAAGCTTCCCAATGCGTAAGGTTTCATCCTGGTTCACTCCTGCCAAGTACAAATCCGTTTTGTCTTTGTTCATGGAGAGACCAGACAAAACTGAAAAATCCTGAAGCACTTTTGTGATGTTCTCAAGTGAGGCCCTCTTGCCATAAAAAAAATATCATTATGTCATCAGCGAATGCCAAGTGAGTGACCTGAGGAAATATAGCCTGATGGTGATGCCCAATGGCGTTGGTGTTGTATTGTTTGTTCAACATCTGAGTTAGTACCTCCATTGCGATAGTGAAGAGATAAGGGGAAATTGAATCTCCTTGTCGCAGACCCTTGGCTCCCTTGATAAATCCACAACTTTCTCCGTTTATGGAGACTGAGAAAGATGTCGTAGTAATGCATTCGGTTATGAGCTGAATGAAATGCTGAGGAAATCCCATCACCTTTAGGACGCAGATAATGAAGTCCCAGTTAACTGAGTCGAAAGCCTTCTTTAGATCCACTTTTAGCATGCCTCTCTCCGAGATATTCTTTTGATTATAACCCTGCACTAGCTCTGTTGCCAGTAACACATTCTCAACGAGAAGTCTACCCGGAATGAAAGCCGATTGAGTGTTAGAGATGAGATCCGGTAACACTTTCTTGAGACGATTTGCAAGAAGCTTTGACACCACCTTGTAGACAGAGTTGCAGCAGGAAATAGGTCTAAACTCCGTCATTCTGGAAGCACTTGGCGATTTGGGAATCAGAGTTAGCAGTGTGGAGTTCCATTGTTTGAGAATATGTCCTGAATGATAGAACTCCATAACCACTGCTATCATGTCAGCTCCTACTGTGTCCCAATGCGCAGTGAAAAACTCTGCACTGTAACCATCTGGCCCCAAAGCTTTATTTTTTGGTAAGGAGAAGAAACCTACTTTTATTTCCTCTGGAGTAAATGGTCTAGAAAGAATCTGTACCGCAGAGGCAGAGCATCGTTGACTTATAATGTTTTTGATCGCATCAATAGATGGTGATTGAACAGGTCCTTTGCTTCCTAGGAGGGTTTTGTAGAAAACAACTGCAAGTTGTTGAATACCAAGCTTCGACTCCACCAACTGGTCGTTGTCATCTAGCAAGAAAAGAATGTGGTTCTGTGCTTGACGAGACAACACAACTCTATGAAAGAACTTTGAGTTCTTGTCACCATTTTCCAGCCAGCAGATTCTGGATTTTTGCCTCAAGAATGATTCCTCCGCTGAGGCTAGAGTGCACCATTTCATATGAGCCTCTTTCTCCAGTTGTGATGAGAGAGCAGATGGTGAAGCCAGAAGAGTTTGCTGACAAGTCTGAAGATTTTCAAAAGCCTCAGAGGTTCGCTTCTCTAAATCCGAGTAGTTGTCATGAGAGAAATCCTTGATAACCCTCTTCAGCACCTTTAATTTTTTTGAGACCAGAAGCATCTTCGAGCAATCAAAAGTCAAAGCTTACCACCAAAGCTTTATTAGAGGCCCAAATTCCTCATTATCGTTCAATAGGGCTAGAAATTTGAAAGGCTTGTGGATCTTTGGTTTACCGGTGTCCAAGAAGACACAGGAAGGGCTGTGATCCGAGAAACCAGGTTCCCCAAAGACGCTTAGTGAGTTTGGGAAAGCTACCATCCACTCACCATTGATTAAGATTCTGTCCAGCTTCTTCGAGATCGGATCAATGACATGCTTGTTTGACCAAGTGAACGCATTACCATAAAAAGGTAGGTCTGAGAGACGAGAGTTTATTAGACAATGCTTGAGATCTCGCATTCCTCTTGTCGACAGGTTGGAGCTAGGATTTGAATGCTCCTCCGAGGATAAAATTTGGTTGAAATCACCTGTAACTAGCCAAGGCCTACTCATGACATTGGTGGAGTCTGCAAGTTGTTGTAGTTCGGACCATAGAACTAATCTTTCCTCCCTACTTACTGAAGATGCATAGACTATGGATATCACCAGGTCTTGAGATACAAAAGGAAGCTTCACTAGACAAGTGATCATTTGGAGAGACTTAGTTAAGATAGTAACCTTTACCGAAGGATGCCAGACTACCTAGATCTTCCCAAGCTGAGAGAACTCATAGTTATCCGCCAAAAGCCACCCAGGGAGAGCACGCGAGACTAAATGATGCGCCTTCTCCGGGTGAACGTGGGTTTCTATAATCCCACCAAAACAAGGTTTATAAACCTTAATCCAATTCCTAAAGCTTCTCCTCTTTACAGGATCATTTAGACCTCTTACATTACGACAAAAAAATATCCATTAAGGAGATATTGGTTTAGAGGATTTTAGGGCCTCCAGCCCTGGCACGAGATTCCTTTTTTTCTGCATTCTCTTTGAGATTACCCGAAGAAACCGATCAGCATCTTCTTCCGGGTTGTCTTCATCTCCAGACAGGCTGTCAGGATCAGAGTCTGCCTGATATAGTCCTCCTCTATCCTCAGCTTGTGATAGATTGTGGAATAAATTCGACGACAGATCCACACAGAGCTTACCTACATCACAGTTGTGCTGGAGGTTTACGGGTGGAGGTGGAGGTGGTATCGAGACAGTAGCATTGGGCACCACCAAGGTAGACGGGCCTCCTTGCTGCAGGGAGCGATCTAACTTCTTTCCAGATTTAACCGGTTGCCACACTGCATTTGTTTTTGATTGGGGACCAGAGCGACTCGCCTTAGCAGTAGCTTCGACAATAGAGAGTTGACTATGGATTGGCTCTTTCCCAATCTTCTTAGCTTGAGCAGAGTGAGGACAAGCCTCAGAAGCGTTCTTCACGGACCCACAGAATCCATAGGTCGGTGGAGCTTTTGTACATCGGGAGACTGTATGGCAACAACTCTTACGATTACTACACAAAGAGGGCAACGAGGGACTGGTGACATGAATTCTCTTGATCTGCCCAGATTCAAAGCGAGCGTTTACAGCCTCAGGGAGGGGCTTGCGAGGGTCAATGATCATGTATACTTTGGCTACCTCAATGTTGATAAGCTTCTCAGTTTGTGGATGTCGGCATACCGAGTGCCCAACAAGTCCAACAATGTGTTCCAAGCCTTCCCAGTTGAAAAATTCCAGTGGAACTCTTGCTATGCAATTCCTGCGTTGTCAACAATGTGTTCTTTTGAACAATGTCCGGTGACCATTTGGCTACGAACATAGTTTGTCCATCAACCTGCCATAGAGCTTGACTCAGGATTCTGCGCCTTGCATTCGGACAAGGTACCTTAAACAGGAACGAATGCCCTTCCATCTTGGATACCGTGATATCTCTGCGTTGTCTGCTCTAGATGCCATTAACAATGGCATGAATGGCTGCACGGTGAGGGGGTTCCTCATAAAATTGACCCAGGATGAAACTCTCCCAAGACTTCTTGTTTTTCTCGATGACCGAGTTTGGTATGGTAACACATACCTATCCTGAATCAAGCGTGAAAGGATTACCCTTCTTCTCCATTTGAACTGTGTCACTTTTAACCAGGTCTCGCCAGGGAGACTGTGATGTTTTTTTGGGCATGGCGGCATTGGTCGAGACTTTGGCTGGCATCACCGAAGGATTTATTGCGGTAGTATCATCCTGAACTTCTTTGGGCTTCACAGGCGAGATAGCAGGAACATTGACCGGAGCATTGATGACTGTAACTGCTTCCCCAATGTTTCTAGATCTAAGGATTTCAGATCTAGGAATTTCAGATCTAGGGTTTTCGATTGCTACTTCATCAGTCACTGGGGTAACCGATTTGCAGGAATCAGACTTAGTCTGGTTGGCTGAGATCCTCGTGGAGTCAGGCAACAATTTTGGCGATGTGGCGGACGATGCGGCACCAGCTGAGTCAGGAGAGTCAGGCGGATTACAAGGCACCGGAGACGAATTGGTCGAGGCAGATCCAATGGGGATACCGCGGGGAGGACTTTTTCTTTGTTTTTTGTTTGCCCATGAGGGGCGGAGGTGATTCACACCGAAATCGACGAAGGTGAGGGGTGAACAGAAGGGATTGCGTTTTTGAAAGAAAAGTCAAAGAAGAGATCAAATAGACTAGTTAGACCCACGAGCTGAACCATGCACGGTGTCGGACGTCTAGCTCCCAACATGTTTTCATATCAAAACATTCAGTTTCCTCCAAAACAAACTATAACCTGTAAATCTCGATAAAAAGACCAAAAAAATTCTAAAATCTCACTTTGATTCAATAAAAAAGTCAAAACAAATATAAAAATCATAGTTAAAACTCTATAGCATGACACATAACATTCTGTTTAATATGCTACACAGTTTGGAATCTCCATAAGTGAAAATAAAGTTTGTTTGAAGTCTGAACAAAACCTTCTTCGGGTCCAACATTTGTCTTAACTACAATAGTCCATAATCGGATTAGTGGATTAGGTGGGCTTCTGAGATTGAAAACAAACGTAGAGGGCAACTTGGAGTTCTCTCCTAAATATTTTTGGGGTCTTTTAGAAACTAATTATAATTAAGGGGCAATAGTCCATGTTACTATATTGTTGTTTTCATTTTACCTGTAGATTTTCTATCCTAGAATTCACCATAGTCTTTATCCTTATTGATTTTAAATCACTATTTATAATAGCAATCTGAATAAACGCCACGAGAAGTTTTGTTTTTTCAATCATACATTTTGGATAATTTTCGAAAAAAATATGTAGAAATTTCAATTGTATGTTTTACGAAAAGTTGTGATTGTTCATTGTAAAATCGCAGTTGTTCATTGTAGATAGCCCTGGGCATTCGGGTCATCGGGTCGGATCTGGGTAAGAACTGATCGGATCCGGGTCTTTCGGTTATGCAAATTTTTTATCCATTTAAGAACCGAGAAGATTCGGTTCGGATATCGGTTCGGTTCTTCTCGGTTCCGGTCGGTTCGGTTCTATAATTTTGGAACCAAATTGTATCCAAACTGGAATACCCAAAAATTTCGGTAAAAGGACCCATTTGTACCCATATAGACCCATTTGTACCCATATAGACCCACATTTGCACCCATTTGTATCCATTTCTACCCACATGTGGTATATTGAGAGAAGTAGTACGGTAACTAAATCAACTGAATAGAAACCTCAAGATAAGGGATAGTGATTGAGTGTTTATCGGTTCTTCGGGTACCCATTCGGATCCTCGGGTAATACCCGGAACCGACCCGATACCCACGGATATAAGAAAACATTATCCATCGAGTATTTTTGGCAATATCCATATCCGAACCGAACTGGTTTTTTCGGATCGGTTCCGGTTCGGGTCCTCGGATTCGGTTTTTTTGCCCAGGGCTAATTGTAGAGTTGTTTTTTCGAATATTCGTATCTTTTGAAATCAATATATATTTGTATGTTTGAACTGTTTTCATTTTTTTTTGTTATGATACAAAATAATATAAAATTTTAATCTCAATAGTTTTTATAGTTTTCTAAATTATTCACAAGTATTCATTCTTTTAATAGTAAAGAAATTCCTCCAATTCTTGATTTAAGATTTTTGGAATGATGAATCTAATTTACAACTTTTAGTTAATTTTTAAATATAAAAATTTAATGAAAATACCTAAATTTTTTTTTTCAAGAATTAGATGGATTATATAGTGATTTTTTGGATTTGACATTTGAGTATATGGTAATAAAGATGTATTCTATTTGAAAGCAGTTTATATGGGTTGTATACATCGGAATTTGGATTTTACATTAACATTACTACAAAGTCCAGATATGAAAAGATATCCTCAAGTTATAAGGCTATTTTGTATACTTTTAATTTGTGTTGGATGCTTTTAACTGTAGCAATCACATTAAGCTCTATATACATTTGGGTCAAGAGACCATTTTTTGACTTTAATTTGATTCCGATTTTATTTCTTGAGAGTTAAAACACGAGAACATAACAAACTGATCGACATCGACATATCTTGAGAAGTTTCATTTTATGTTGGCTTCTTTTAAGTGACTCCTCTCATAAGATTTCAAATTCTATGGACTAAATAGTACCCGACTGTGACAAATACAACATATCTGATATCTCATCCTTTCCACCCAGGCCATAAGACCTTAAGGTTAACGTTAAGTCGTTAATCATGAAAACGCTTCTACATGCATGTTTTGTTTAGATATCTAATTTTCTTTCATGAGACCACATTTTCAACGAAACTATAAAAATATATATTTACACCATACCCTCTCTTTATTTAATCTCACCGAGTTACAGAATTCACTGCCGCTATAAACCTCCAACTAGAACAACAAGTGAAAATAATGTTTGTTTGAAGTCTGAACAAAACCTTTCTTCGGATCCAACATTTGTCTTTAGTGCTAATAGCCCATAACAGGATTACTGGTTAGGGGGCTTCTGTGATCGAAAACAAACGTAGAGGGCAACTTGGAGTTCTCTCCTAAATATTTTGGGGTCTTTTAGAAACTAATTATAATTAAGGGGCTGGTTTGCTATTAAATAAACCAAAACCTATCTACGTATTTAATTTCGCTAGTCTGATCGCAGTTTTCACAAAAACATTACTGTGGCTAGCTATGAACATTCAAGTCGAACCACCGGAGAAGAGGAAGAGGACGGAGAAGACTAAGAGTTCGTCTCCTTCTTCTTCACCACCATCGTCGTCGTCGTCATCTCCGTCTTTATTTTCACTCCCAGATGAAATCGTTGTGAATTGCTTAGCAAGGATCTCGAGGTCGTACTACCCTACACTCTCGCTCGTTTCCAAAAGCTTCCGTTCAATTCTCTCTTCGACCGAGCTCTACGCAGCTCGATCTCAACTCGGAAGCACCGAGAAGTGTCTCTATGTCTGTGTATCATATTATCGTTGTCACTATACCGAATGGTTTAGACTTAGGATTAACCCTAATCGAACCCTACCCGACTCCATGACTAAGAAGAAAACAGTCGGACACTCGTTTGTTCCGATTCCGTCTCCATATATTCAGTCGCTACCACCCTCCATGTTCTCTGTTGGTTCAGAGATTTATGTAGTTGGAGGACAATGGTCACCGTCCTCAGCTGTGAGGGTCCTCGATTGTCGCAGTAACACTTGGCGTGATGCCCCTAGCATGATCGTATCCCGGATGTTTGCGAGGACATGTGTCTACGATGGTAAAATCTATGTAATGGGAGGTCGCCAAATATTAGAGAATGAACCATGGGCAGAAGTATTTGATACAAAGACTCAGACTTGGGCATGCCTCCCCGATCCGGGTACTGAGGTACGCAACTGTTACATTTCTATGAATCACAAAGATCGACGGAAAGATTTACTTTGGTAGAGACAAGATGATGTATGCTTATGACACAAAGCAAGGTAAATGGGAATGCAGTAAAGGCATGATTGCAACGTTTCCGATGTCAAACTGTGTGATAGAGAATGTATCCTACTCCTATGATCGACAATGTCAAGGGTGCCGGTGGTATGACATTAAGTCTGGTGCATGGAAAGAAGTGAAAGGGTTAGAATCATTAAAAGACAAGTATAAGAGGAGTGGTGCCAAAAATGGTGGACGTCTAGCTAGCTTTGGTGGGAAACTCTTGCTTCTTTGGGGAGGATGTACGATATTCAATCCCAATAATACTAATACGATAAATATTTGGTGTGCGGAAATTGGGTTGCAAAAGCGTGATGGAGGTGAGGTTTGGGGAAATGTTGAGTGGGTTGATATTGTGCATAGTGTCCCCAGAACACGTCAGCTTTGGCATTGTTTTGTTGTCTCGGTTTGATTGACTTGTATCCAAGGTATGTTCAGTCGTTTTGATTTTTCTTTTGGAATTAAACATCAGTCTGCAAGTTCTAATTAATAACAGTATCTGCATAACATATAGGGACAAAATATCAATCCTTAACTTGAGTTAGGTTTTTATCATCTTCCTCTGCACACACATATATAAATGGAGTCTATAATTTGGCTAAGTCAAAAGAAAGTTTGAGTTTATTTTGTTTGATGAAAAAAGTTAATGCTTCTTTTTGCCAAAGTTGGAGATTAGAAAGTGTATTTTCTTATATGTAAAGTTGGAGATTAGAAAGTGTATTTTCTTTATACATATATTTTTATAATATGAATGTATCCTTGACCAGTTGGAGAAAGGAGAAGGAAGCAGAGGCAAAAGGAGCACAACATGATGATGACTACCGAATTTTATGTTTTGAGGAAAGAAAAAAAGCTATTTGTTAAAACTGAAACTTGTTGTCTTTATTTCAGTGACATTGAAACTTGGAAGCTCTTGTGAGAAATTAGCAAAAAATTTATAATATTAGAGTTTCTCACTGCGGAATTGAGCGTCCATAACCGTAATAGGGGGGTTTCTGTGATAAAAAACAAACGTAGAGAACAAATTAGTAAAAAGCAAAATTGGATTGTATAGCCATCTTGGAAACTCTCCTAAATACATTAGGGTTTTTTTAAAAATTATTGAACAATTCTTCGGTTCACTCCTAAGGTGAACCTCTTTGTTCACTTCTTCTTATTTTAGCCAATGAAAAAGAATTTGACATGTCATAATACATTTAATTTCACCTCCTTATAAAATAAGGAAACAAAATCTGTATACATTGTTATAAAATTAAAAACTTAAACCGCTTATTTATAAACCCAAAAGATATATAATTTTATTCTAATTATAAACTTTAAACCCTAACCATCTTATTTGTAAAACCAAATCGACATATAATTTCATTCTAATTGTAAAATCTAAACCCTAATCATCTGTTTTGTAAACCCAAACCGACATATAATTTCGTTCTAATTGTAAAATCTAAACCCTAACCATCTCATTTGTAAACCCAAACCGACATATAATTTCGTTTTAATTGTAAAATCTAAACCCTAACCACTTCATTTGTAAACCTAAACCGACATATAATTTCGTTTTAATTATAAAATATATACCCTAACCACTTTATTTGTAAACTCAAACCGACATATAATTTTGTTTGAATTGTAAAATCTAAACTCTAATCATCTTATTTGTAAACTCAAACCGATACATCATTTCATTCTAATTGTAAAATCTAAAGCAAGCCAATATTTAACTTTCCTTAAAAAGAATTCTACAGAATTTGTTTCCTTAATATGATTTGCTTTTTAATTTAATTTTGATTTATTTTTTAGATAAAATAATGTACGGAAGATTCTGATTGGTTGAAAATGAAAAAGTGAACAAAAAGGTTCATTCCAGGAGTGAACCTAAGTATTTCTCAAAATTATTTATAATTAGGGGGTTCTCTTGCTATTAAATAAACCAAAACCTATAAATATAGTTTCTCTAATCTGAAACAGTTCCACAAAATCATCCGTGTGGCTATGAACATCCACGTAGAACTACCGGAGAAGAAGAGGAAGAGAAAGAGGAAGAGGACGAAGAATACTAAGAATTCGTCTCCTTCTTCTTCACCACCTCCGTCTTTTTCTTTACTCCCAGATGAAATCCTTGTAAGAAGAAGAAGACAATTGAACACTTGCTTGTTCCCGTAATTTTTAATTACTCTTCTAACCTTCCCGTTAAATCCACCGTTGCTGTTGGTTCAGAGATTTATGTAGTTGGCGGACCAGTGGACTATGCACCGTCCTCCGCTGTTCGGGTGCTTGATTGTTGCACTCACACTTGGCGCGATGCACCTAGCATGAATATAGTCCGGATGAATGCTTTGGCAAGTTTACACGATGGCAAAATATATGTAATTGGAGGGTGCCTTGGGGTGGAATCATGTGATGAGGTATATGACATTAAGGCTCAGACTTGGGAACGTCTCCCTGACCCGTCGGGTAGTGAGTTACGTAACTGGTACATTCCTTATAGACTCGCAGATATCGAAAGGGTGTGTATAGACTCGCAGATATCGAAAGGAAGATTCACACCGGGAGTGGAGTCAATATGTATGCTTACTACAAGAAGAGGCAAAGTAAGTGGGAAGGATGTGGTGGTGTCGAGAGATCAGAATGTGTGATGGAGAATGTATTGTATTGCTATGGAGACTCTAATGGTCGTCGCGGGTGCTTTTGGTATGACATAAAGTTTGGGTGGAAAAATGTGAAAGGGTTAGACTCACTAAGGAATAGGTATGATTGGAACGGTAGTACAACTAAATTGGTAAGCTGTGGAGGGAAACTCTTACTTATTTGGCAAGGGTGCGGGAACCGACTACATAGTCACGATAGTAAGAAGATTTGGGGCGCAGAGATCGTGCTGGAAAAGCGTGATGGAGGTGAGGTTTGGGGAAAAGCTGAGTGGGTTGATGTTTTGTATATCGTCCCCAGATTACGTCATCAGAAGCTCTTGCATTGTCTAGCCGGTTTGATTGACTTGTATAATATAAGTTATATCCAACTTACGATCTTATCGTTTTGAATTCTACATCAATTATTTAAAGAGTACCAAATATCATAACAATTATTGATATTTATATTTCTCATAAACAATATTATGACGAAGTGATCCTAAATGATCATGAAAATATCAAATGAACAATTATAATAAGTAATGCAATTTTTTGATAAAATAATCTTAGAAATAAAAGATATTTTATCTTGAGTTATTTTTTTCTCATCTTCAGTAAAAATTTATCAACCAATAATTATAATAAATATATATACAACTTCTAAAAATAAAAGATTAAATAGTTAAATCTAAAAAACACTAATTTTTTGAAGAATTACAATAAATAAACGCAATTGTAAGTTACATAGTTATAGTTGATTAAATTTCTATATTACTACATATAATCATTTCTAAAAATTTTAGTTAGATTATAGAATAACATTGGATATTGAATATTAAATTTTTTATTATTTAGATTAAACATGAAAGTACATAAACATAAACATAAACATAATATAATTTATGTCAGCGAACAATGATTTGTTAGTTATTTAAAAAGAAAACAATATATATATATATATAGTTCAAAATACATAAACATAAACATAATTATCAGAACGAAAAGTCGTAAAAAAAATATCGTAAAAAGACACAACTCTACAATGATCAGAAGCAATCATATGTTTTTTTTATTGTAAAAGATACAATTCTTATGGTTTTTTTTTAAAATATATTAAAAAGTTATTTAATGAAAAAGTACGTCGCAACTGTTGTTGGAATTTATTCATATTGTTATTATTATATAGATTATATCTCATTATTTAAATATTTTAGTTCTTTACCCCCAAATTAAAGGAATGTATTCCATCAAGTTAAAAAGTCTTCTAAAATCTAATATTATTAGAATGATTTTTTCATATATTATTAGATAAATTATTTTTAAATTCACTTTTATTGCTGTAATATATACTGTTATTGAAAAGAAATTTAAACAAATTAATTAGATACTTTTAGTGAACTTTTGAATTAAGAACCGATTTACAATTTATGAACAGATTTAATGATTACATGGAAGCACAAATCCAAATATATAATATTTTCATAAAGACTATCGAAAGCGAAGTAGTAGTACAGAAAAATAAATTTCAAAATTGTCTCTGCGATGACTTCAATGTTAAGAAAGAGTACCTTTATTAGTTAGGTGGCTTCAGCTTCAAGCTTCAAATGTATATTAGGATGGGCTATTTATACAAATACCTAATGGTTTTATTTTATTGGCCCATTTACTAATTCTTATTACACCTAAAGATTTCATCTACTAATTATTATTATTTGAAGTTTGAAATAAAAACATTTGAACTCGAAATGTGAACAAAATGATAGTTGTATTGATCAATTATTAATTGAAAAGTGTGAAGTTTATAGTTTACATGCAGTAGCAATGACAAATTTTTCTCTTGCAAAAGCCACCTCTTTTGTTGCTACAACCTTGACGACACCACTTGTTACACTTACTATTATAAGTACATACTCCAAATTCGGGGTGATCGTTGCAACACAATGAAGCTCCTTTGTTAATGAAAGACCAAACTGAATCTTCATCCACCACCTTTGTCGCTTCAATATCTGCAAAATAACGTATACACACACACACACACACCACGTATTCAAAATCTTGGGTTTAAAGAATAGTAATCAGAATTCTGTTTTAAAAAAAAAAACTGTAGTAGTAACAAGAATAAAAGAACCCCTTTAATGCGGTTTCGATCTAATGAGACTAAGTCTAACCCGCATGTAGAATGGTGAGAGCGAGGAAAACGAAGACAATAATTCTTGTGTGGACCATTAAGTTTCCGGATCTTTAAGTGTTAAAAATGACTTATGATAAATGTAGATTGGTTACATATACAGTGTTCCCAATTGTTTGTTTGCTAATAATGAATACCATACCGAACGCAAATATTCAACTATAATTTTAGTATCAACAAGAAAATCATATGTTACTCAAAATAACATTGCATTGAGGATGATACTATTGATTTGTGGAAACACAATATAATACTATACATGATAACAAAAATCGAGTCAATTAAAAATTTAAAACAGTCAAAAGGTGACTTGATGATCGTGTATTAATTTACAACATGTTTTTAAAACAAAACGCAACGACGACCTGAAATGTCTTTTGGTATCAGCGGATCACTGCATCCGGCCGGATCCGATCGGTGGTCAAAGATTCTTAAAAAACCAAAATAATGACTGTTTGGATCAATATTTTTTTCTTCTACAAACTCTGTTTACTGTATGATCTTTTTATATATGTTTTTTTTTTTGTATAAACTAATCTGCAAGTAAACACATAGAAAAAAAATCTTGAATAAGTAGTAGACCACAGATTGAATGCTGTTGTTATGTTAACCACATGATCAAACCAATCAATTTAATCACGTGGCTATTGGCTAATATAACCACATTTAAACTATAGTCTAATACTTAACTCTCTACTTAACTTTTTAGTACAGGGTTTAATTGATAATTCAAATTATTCATAAAAATTAATTACAACATGTATGTACTCTTCTATATCAAGAAAACATAACGGGGTACGTATCGTCGCTATCGCCAAGGACGTAGCCGTGATATATTATAATGTCTTGTCCTATTTGATAAATATATATGAGAATGAGACTAGTCTCCAAAAAAATCTTAAAAGATATAACTACATAATTACAGTTTTATTTATCTGCTTGGTCAGGAAAAAAAAAAATTACGGGATGGGGTTTTATTCTTTTTTGTAAGTATTCTTTTATTCCTTTTCAGATAGTAAAGTAGAAGAGACTGAAATTGGTTAATGCTTCAAACCCAAGTCTTGACAATACAAGCGACACACAAAAATAATGTATAAAAATTTAAAACTCTTCTCTATCCCCATTTTGATGGCTATACTATATAGAAGAAGAAACAAAAAAGAAACTAAAATTAAATTAAAATCATGAACAAGTTGTTGGGGGTGACACAAACCATACCTCAAGGTAGGTGATATATCCATATGGAGAGTTTTTTAGCTGTTCTTTTAAAGGTCAGGACCACATCTTCCTCAAAACTTCACAAAATCTCTAACTTTGAGATAACACAAAATCCATCAACTTTACCTTCTTCATGATTATATAACACCTCTCAGACTAGGACCAGAGAGAGACCGGGACCAGTACCAATCATATTGTTATGTTGGACGACACTCGGGTCTCGAGGGTAATATTTGTATCAGCTTTGCGACATGACTAGGGATGTGTAAATCATGTAACCACTGCAAAAGCCACTAGATTCCATGATCTAAGAACTCAATGTTCTTACGTTATTAAGACAGCTACTACAAACTAAAAGGATGGGAAGATTCTTGTGGTTCTTGGGTCGGTCACGTTACACCGAAAGAAGAGAAAGAGAGAGAGAGAGAGGCCTACGTCTTTGTCATCAATGAAGTTTGGTTTTGATTGATAAAACTGGTCCCCCACTTTGTTATAAATTCCAGAACGTACCCAGAGATAACAGAACCAATAAAAGAAAAAGTTAACTAGGCTAAAAGTGGTCACAGGATTCTTCAGGCGGGTTTGGTTCTTTTTTCAAACTGCAACTAGCTTTTACCCGTTAAAGTTCCTCTCCCTATTAAACACAACGACCTAACAATATTACAGCAGTAAGCTCTAGACACATCCCTTCATTTTTTATACATCTCTTCATAGTCTATAAGCCTAAGAAACCCGGTTAACAAAGACAGCACCAAACTTTTTCACATTCTTCGATCGTTTGGAATGATGAGATGGGGAAGGAAGAAACCTGTTTCTTCTTCATCTTCTTCTTCTTCTTCTTCTCGTGCTCTTCCTGTTTCTTGGTTTTCAAAGTTGAGAGGTTCTTCTGACTTGAAACCTGCAAAAGAGAAGAAGCAAGATGATGAAGCTAGCCAGACCATGTCTACAAAATCTTCCTTGAGTTCTACTAAACGTCGAAATGATATTACTGAGAGCAGAAAAAGCTTTCAGAGAGTACAAATAGAAAAGGAGAACGCTGCAACAAGATCAGCGGATAGGGAGTCAAATGAGAAGTTTGAAGAGATAATGAGCAGTGTAAGGAAGAAAGTAAAAGACTTCAAAAGAGAGACGTGTGGCTTTCTGGAAGTAGAGGCAATGGATAGAGACAAAGGAACTGTGATCATGACGCCAAGAATTCAGGTGAACAGAGATAAGCAGAGATGTGAGAGACGTGACCAAAGGCTTCTCGAACAAAAGCCAAAGAGATCAGAACAAGATGTAGAGGTCAAGGCGAAAAAACCAGCGAGAAGGACAGGTACAGGAAGTAACAGTAAAGAGGATTCTATGAATCTTGGTCATACTGTAACAAAATCGGCTCCTCAGTGGCAAAAGCTCAAGGAAGTAAAACTAAGAGAAGTGAAGCTGAAGGCTGACCAACAGAGAAAATCTCTGTACCTAAAAAGGGACCTAAACAGACTAGGAACAAAAGAAAACAACAAAGTTAGAGTATTTTCACCAAGAGCATCTGAAAAATGCAGAGTTAAAGCTATTGAAGACTTGAAGAAGGCTAAACTGAGAGCACGGGAGCACGAGGTTCTGATAGAAACAGCAGATGGAGGAATGGAGAATGAAAGCTTTGCAGTAGTGAAATGCTCAAGCGATCCTCAGAAGGACTTTAGAGATTCAATGATTGAGATGATCATGGAGAATGATATCAACCACCCTGAAGAACTCAAAGAGCTTCTGGTTTGTTATCTCAGACTCAATACCAGTGAATATCATGATATGATCATCCATGTGTTTCAGCAAGTGCATAGTGATATGAATTTTCATTAATTTTGGTGTATAATATATAGTAATATAAAGATCAGTGCATGATTCATCATTATGATCTGTGAATAGTTTAAGCTTTCTAGGATGTACCTCCCCTGACTTCATGCTTCTTGACTAATTCTATATAATTGACAGAATAAGACCAATATAATTTTTGGAAATTACCAAGCTTTAGTCGATTCTTAGTCCTTCACTAGCTAAGAACTCATGGACAACGCCGTCAACTTCAATCATGCTGCATCCAGGCTTCTTGTTCACTCTTTCTGCTCTCATCTTTCTTCTCACTTCCATAACCTCATCCCATCTCCCATTAGAGGCATACAAGTTTGACATCTGAACATAACCTGAACTTTCACGTGGATTCAATTCCTGTAACCGATTTGCTATACGCTCTGCTTGTTCCAATCGTCCAAACCTTTTACAGGCACCAAGGAGAGATTCTAGTAAAATCGAAGCCTCATCTGCTTGAATCTCCTTCACAAGCTCCTCTGCTTCCTCAATTTTGCCCATCCGACCAAGCAAATCCACCATACAACCATAGTGTTCAATACCTGGCTCAACTCCGTAAACACTACTCATCATTTCAAAAAGTTTGCGAGCTTGGTCTAACAAACCTACATGATTGCAGGCAGACAGAACACCAACAAATGTGATACCATTTGGTTTAAAACCTTCATAGACCATCTCTGAGAAGATCTCTAAAGCATCTTTTCCAAGACCATGGACGCTTAAACCGGAGATGATCGAGTTCCATGTACTGACATCTCTCTTTGAAGTAGCTCTAAACACTTCAAGAGCCTTATCAATCATCCCGCATTTCGAATACATATCCACAAGAGCTGTAGCCAAAAAACCTTCAATCTCAATCCCATGCTTGTCTATGTAAACATGTACCCACTCACCTTGACTCAAGGAACCAAGACTAGCACAGGCAGATAAAACATTAACAAGAGTAAAACCATCTGGTTTCTCTGTTGAAACATCCAGCATCTCATTGAAAACCTCTAAAACCTCGTCGTAGCAACCCACATGAGCATAAGCAGTGACCATAGCGTTCCAAGAAACCACATCTTTCACCGGCATAGAGTCAAAAAGCTCCTTTGCTTCCTTAACCAAACCCGCAGCAGCATAACCCGAAATCATAAAATTCCAAGACTCCACATTCCGTTCCTCCATCTCATCAAACAACGCACGAGCTTCTTCTACTAAACCCTTTTCAAGATAAGCACTCAACAGCGAATTCCACGAAACAGCATCTCTCACAGGCATTTCGTCGAGCACTTTACGCGCAATCTCAAAGTAACCGCTTCTCGCGTAAACGTTAACCAAAGTATTCTCCACAAACACATCAGTCATCAAACCACTCTTCATAAAAAGACCGTGAATTTGCCTTCCCTGCTCAAACCCACAAAACGCAGCACAAGCTTTCAAAACGAACGTGAAGCTGTACTTATCGGGGAAAACAGGGCCAAGAAGCATATCACGAAACACGACTAGAGCCATCTCAGGGGTAGAGCTATTAGCATAAGCCCTGATGACGGAATTGTGAGTGAACCCATTAGGGCTCTCGATCCGATTGAGAATGGAGTGAGCGTAAGAGACAGTTTTGGGTTCTGGGTTTGTTTGGGTTGCAGCAAAGGCGATAAGCTTGCTCGCGGAATAGGTGTCCTGAAAAAGACCTGTTTTGAGCATAAAGGCATGAGCTTGTTTAATCTCCGACAGAGATTTCGCTCTCTCTGTAAATGTCAGAACCGGTACTTGAAGAGTTGATGATGAACTAACAACACTCATTTTTTTTTTTTTGGTTCAGTTTCCTAAATGTTGCATTTGTTATTATCACTAGAAGTACAACTCATACTTGAACTCATGTTCTGTGATACGACAGTAGCACTAGTACTAACTACGAAACCAGTTTGAGTTTAGGCTACAATTAAACTTTAAGCTACCAATAGTTATTTGGTTCTCTAATCTATACATAATTGATTTATTATCTTAGGTGTTGTGTTTAAATTACCGAAGTTTTTTTCTTTGAAGAAATTGGGGAACTTTGTTGCCGAGGGTAGTGTAAAAAGATGACTAATTTACATAAAAGTCACATTCACACAAATCTGTCATTTTGCTAATGCTCTAGTAGTCCACCAATTGCCATTCACTTAACTTGTCTTCCAAATTTCACCATTTATCCAATTTTCTCAATTAAAAATAAATCAATGCATATACATAAAGTATTGTATAGTATACTTCTTTTTAACGGTCAAAAAGGCGAAACTAACCGACTTACCACCGACTTAACTTGCCGGCAGATTTCCTTCCGTTTACTGCGGATTTCACTCTCCGGTGGCTTTGCCGGGCATTTGTTTTATGTTGTTGTAACCTCAAATCCTTTAAGATGGCAAAAGATCTTTGGGAAGCTCTTCAAAATCTCAATTTGGGCTCAGAAAGATCTCCTATGAAAATGTCTATGGAGGCTATTAAATCTCGGGAAAACAGTAATTGTCTAAGTCTGATAGTGAAGGGGTTAAATCCTCAACATCAAAAGCCGATTGGTATGAAAGGAGCTCTGCCTAAAGCTTGGAAACTACAAGAACGAGTATCAAGCAGGATAAACGATGATGGTACAGTTCAGTTATTCTTTAAAGCAGAGCATCACTTGTTAACGGTCCTTGAAAACGGACAATGGCACTACAATCTATGGATGGTGGCAATCGATCGAGGGAAAAGGCGTAATCTTCCAACTTTTTTAACTGAAATTTCCTTTTGGGTGAAAAATATGAATATACCAGAGGATTTCATATCTGAAGCAGTGGTTCGCGAGGTGGGTGGAGTTCTCGGGCATATAGATGAGATTCGATTTATTGAAGCTACTGATGACTCCGATGGTGAGGTTTGGGCTCATGTCAGATGAATATCAATACTTGATTGATCTTTGTTAGGTATGTTGAATTTTATCCACTCCAACCGCCAGTTATGATCAGATTTATATTCCCCAAGCTTCGAAAATTCTGCTTTCGGTGTGGATCATTACGACATGATCAATCAATTTGTGATTATGCAACTCCACTTCCACAAATTGATGAGGAAGCTATTCGACATATTCTCGAGCCAGTGCAGCAGGCAGCTCAAGGTGAAGATGAAAATATGAGTGATAATATCGATTCCTCAACTCCATTTGTGGGGAATGTAAGACCAATGCTTCCACCTCGGTTGAGAGACATTGACGATATGTCTATAACTCCAGATTTCACTCTGGTTACTATAAAGGAGTTTGGGGCAACATCCAAAGTGCCTAAGAGTGAGAAAATGAAGGGCATTGATGCAGAAATAGATGATGAAACCTCTGCAAATGTTAACAAAGAAGCTTCTCTGATTACACAACCACTACTTCCAGGTGAACTTCTTGTTCAAAATGAACCAGACTTGCCAGGTGATTTCACATATCCAAATGTTGAACAAAAGAATGAAGAAGTGGATGAGACCACCAATGTTTCGGAAAGAGGACAAAAAGGAAAAGGGAGGATATGGCAATTGAAGATCAAACTTCTACGTCTAAACCAAGATTTACAGGTGATTACCAGGTTAAGGGGAGGGTGGAAACCCCGAAACCACCTCACAAACCATGAAGATAATGCATTGGAATTGTCAGGGGCTTAAGAGGAATCCCCTGACAATTCCATATCTAAAAGATATCAGGAAGATGTATAAACCTGATATCTTATTCCTCGTAGAAACAAAAAATGGTTATAGGTTTGTGAATAATTTAGGGCAAGATCTTGGTTATTCGAATAGCTTTGTTCTCCCTTTTGATAGACTTAGAGGTGGTATGGCTATCTTTTGGAATGATAAGGTGCAAGTAAATTTTGTGGATTCACCAACTTTGAACTATACGGATATGTTTATCTCTGAACCGGGTTCACCAACTTTCTGTGCCACTTATGTATATGGGGATCATGATCAGAAACATAGGAATATTATGTGGGAAAGAATGACTTTTTGGGCAGATATTGGTATATATAGAAGTAAACCGAGGCTAGTGTTAGGTGATTTCAATGATATCAAAGGTAATGATGAGAAGCTGGGAGGTCCTCAAAGACCGGAGTTGCCATTCAAAGTCTTCAGACGAATGTTATCTTCCTCTGGTCTACATGAATTAAAAACAGTTGGAGGTAAATACAGTTGGTTTGGGAATCGTCACTCCTATTCAATCCAAACACGTATTGATAGAGCAGTATCTTTAGCAGAATGGCAAGATTTATTCCCAAAGGCGTAGACACAACTATTGGATTGGATAGGTTTTGATCATAGACCACTATTGATCCATACTGGCAAAGATAAAAAAAAAAAGGGATTTCTTTTATTTATATATGATAATAGATGGACGTTTAACAAAAAAATCAAGCAGGAGTTATTAAAAACTTGGACTTCAGATTGCTATCATCTTCCTGGGCATAAATTCCATGAAGCATTACGAAGATGCAGAACATGTCTTTCCAGATGGAAATCAAAGAACGCTACCAATTCGGCTAAGAAGATACATGAGTTGAAGCTTTTGATCCAACAAGAGTATAATTCTAACCCTTTGGATTTCAACAAAATAAAATCTCTTAAATCTGATCTAACCAAAGAATACAAGATGGAAGAGGAGTATTGGAAAACAAAAAGCAGAATTCAATGGCTCCAAGCTGGTGATCGAAACACGAAGTTTTTCCAAGCAAAAACTAAGCAGAGACGATGCTATAATAGAATCATTGTAATCACAGATGATAAAGGTAAAATCTGCACAACTGAGAAAGATATTAATAGAGTGATTGTTGAATATTTTTAATCCCTGTATTGATCAGATAATAAAGGCAACATTGACATGGTGGTTCAACATATAAAGCCTCGAGTAACAGCTGAAATGAACCGAGCTCTGACAACACCTGTTACAAAGGATGAACTTAATCAAGCTCTCCACCAAATGGCAAGGGAAAAGGCTCTAGGACCAGATGGGTTTAATCCAAGATTTTTTCAAGATCATTGGTCCACCATTAAAACAGGTGTGTTTAAATTCACCCAGTCGTTTTTGATGAGTGCAAACTTGAATCGAAAATGAATCATACTCACATATGTCTAATACCGAAAATAGATCAACCTAGTGAAGTGAGGGATTATAGACCAATTAGCCTTGCAAATGTTGCTTACAAAGTTTTATCGAAAGTCTTAGCTGATAGACTTAAACCGTGGTTAAAAAATACTATATCTGCAAATCAGTCAGTCTTTATCCCAGGGAGATTGATTACAGATAATATATTAATTGCTCATGAACTCATCCACTCACTGCATACTAAGAATAGAGTCCAACCTTATTTAGCGACAAAGTTAGATATCAGTAAGGCTTTTGATAAAATTGAATGGGGTTTTATTGAGGCAGTAATGAAGCAAATGGGTTTTTCAGATATTTGGTGCAAATGGGTAATGAAGTGTATCTCTACTGTGACATATTCTGTGCTTATCAACGGCCAACCAACTGGTCTAATAAAACCGCAAAGAGGTATTCGTCAAGGTGATCCCATTACACCGTATATCTATTTACTATGTACATAAGCATTATCTGCATTGATTCAGGACAACATACGATTAGGCAAACTTCATGGTTTTAAAGCTAGTAGAAGTGGCTATGCAATCTCACATTTACTTTTTGCAGACGACTCACTATTATTCTGCAAGGCCACAGACGAGGAGTGTTCAACTTTGTTAAGCATCCTCAAACAATACGAGCTAGCTTCAGGTCAGGCGGTAAATTTTCACAAATCTGCTATTACTTTTAGCAAAGGACTAGATTCAGAGAGCAGAAACAAACTCTGCCAGATGTTAGGAATTTATAAAACCAATGGTTTTGGTAGATATCTTGGTCTACCGGAATTCATTGGTAGAAATAAAGCAAATGCATTTTCTTACTTAGCGCAGAGGATAGACCAAAAGATGAATAATTGGTATGCTAAGTTCCTCTCACCTGCAGGTAAAGAGGTGCTTCTCAAGTCAATTATCACAGCAATACCTACCTATAGTATGTCCTGTTTCCTACTGCCATCAAAAATAACCAATCAGATTACAAGAGCCATGAGACAATTTTGGTGGTCAAGTATTAAGGACAAACATAAAGTCCCTTGGGTGGCATGGTATAAAATTACTGATCCGAAGAATATGGGAGGTTTGGCAATAAAAGACCCGAAAGATTTCAATGTTGCTCTCTTAGCCAAGCAAACCTGGAGAATACTTCAAGAACCAACGTCACTAATGGCAAGAGTCTTTAAGGCAAAATACTCCCCAAAGTCTAGCATCTTGGATGCCCCAGTTAAAACTAATGCAAGCTATGCATGGAAAAGTATATCTCAAGGTACAAAGCTCATCTCTCATGGTTTGAAATATATTGTTGGCAATGGTGATAAAATTGAAGTTTGGAACGACCCATGGATACCCTTAAGCCCGCCACGACCATGGGGGCCTGGTATGAGTACATTTCCACAATTAAAGGTTAGTAATCTGTTATGTCAGGGTAATTGGAATGAAGAAATCCTCTCTAGAATCATTGATCAAGATGACATTCCCCATATCAAAAATATTCGGCCTTCCATTACTCAAGCTCACGATGTAATTAGTTGGATGCACACCAAAGATGGTACTTACACAGTCAAATCCGGATACAAATTACAGCGTAAAGCTTTCTCATAATACTTCTCTTGCTGTAGATTCTACACAAAATAATGCGAATTCTAAGATTTTCTCCAAGTTATGGAATCAGAGCTCTCCCCCGAAGATAAAACATTTCTGGTGGAGGTGTCTTCATAATGCTTTGCCGACTGCAGAAAACCTGAGGAGAAGGAAAATACTAAGGGAGGATATCAGTCAAAGATGTGGGGAAGCAACAGAAAGCATAAATCATCTTCTGTTTAATTGTAGAATAAGTAGAGAGACTTGGCATCACTCCTTCAACCTGTCTGGAACAGGTACATCTCCCTTCTCGAACTTAGTTCATCAGAATGTTGAAATGCTTCTAAATATAGGGAACAACCAAAGAAATGAAGCAAGCCTTTTCCCTTTCATTGGTTGGCATATCTGGAAAGCAAAAAATGATCTGCTGTTCAAAAATAAGAAATGGTATATACCAGATATCATAAACAAGGCTATTATGGAATTACAACTATGGAAAGACAGCTTATCCGCTAATAAAGATAACTTGGGTTCCGAACACTTTATGAAAACAGAAGCACAGACTCTGTCATCAGTTGTCGGAAATACATATGTTGTTCCGAAAGTTCATGCTTACTCATGCTTTGTAGACGGATCATGGATTTCTTCCTCTGAATGTGCAGGAATTGGTTGGGCCCTATATAATAACAAACAGCAGATTATTCTTCAAGGAAAGTCAGCCATCAAACCGATGAACACACCTCTTGAGATAGAAGCTGAGGCATTGAGATCGGCAATATATCATGTTTACAGGCTTGGATACGCAGATGTAATGTTCTGTGGTGATGCATCTAACTTATATGACAAGATCCAACATCTCTTCCAGGCTGACCGCAAGGATCATTGGGAACTCTCAACTCTGGCTACTCACATTCAAGATATATGTAACTTAGGTCAATATTATGAAAACATATCTTTTGTGAAGATTCCCGTACTGTAAACTCCACTGCGGACAAGTTAGCTAAAGATAGTAGGATTAGAAACTTAAATTATGTAATTTCATGGTATGATGTACATTAAAAGTTTTATGTAATAAAATGTTACGGTTAACGGCCAAAAAGTCCCCGTTTATAGCTTAGAACAAAAAGGGAGCATTGACGTCTGTAACACACTAATGCTTATAAAGGTTCGGATGATTATTTCTCCGATCATCGCCCACATTAATGTTTTTTATTCAAACCATAGAAAATAAAATCGAGGATATGTGAAGTGACCTTAGTGCAGTGGCAGGAGGTAAGTCTAATTGTAGAATGCACCATCACACCCGGGATCGAGTCTAATTATAATGGGCCGGCCAGTTGTGGCCCAATGGTTGATAAAAAAAAAAATCGACGATATTGCTAAATTCCGAAACAAATCAAATCAATATAACGACCTATGTTAAAATCTTTAATGAGATTGTATAAAACAAAATTTATTGTTTTACTAGAATTTGTACCCGCACAGGCAGAACTTTAATTTAATACATTGTCTATCAATATGAATTATTGAACTTAAATATAATCATTTAAATTTTTGAGCATAAATCTATATAAATATTAAACTTACTTCATAAAGCAATAGATAATTTGTTACAAATACCCCTTTTGGGATATCATTTCTCAAAAATACTTTTTTGAATATTTTTATTTTTACCCTCTTTACACAATTACAATATCTTAAATTAATTTTTAGAATTTTTTTTTTAGGTTTGAGTTCTCTATTTTACATTTACGATATAGTTTTGAGGGGTTAGACAATCTCCAATAGTTTTCCCTATTTTAACCTCTAAAATAGAGGAACTCTATAATAGAGGTCACTTTTGCTCCAATGGATACCTCTATTTTTTCCTCTAAAAAATAATATTCCTCTAAAAAAGAATTTTGGTTTTTTCACTTTTTTTTTTGTTTCTCTACTTCTTTACCTTTGTTTTTTAGTTATAACTACATTAATTTTTTCTGAAGATTTAAATATAATGGTGGACAATTTTATATTATATTTGTAGCAAAAAATAAATTTAGTCCACAAATATAAAAATACACAATGTTAGAAGTTTTTGATAGACAACATTGAAATTTTAAATGGAAATCTTTCATACTCTTACAAATAAACAAGTTATATGAATTATCCCAAGTAAATAAATTGTGCACAACAATGAAAATTTTGGTGGACAACATTAAGTTTTTCGGTAGACAACATTGAAATTTTCGGTGGACAACTTTAATACTCTTACAAATGAAACAAGTCATATTGACTCTC
Organism: Camelina hispida; assembly: GCA_023657505.1. NCBI lineage: Eukaryota > Viridiplantae > Streptophyta > Magnoliopsida > Brassicales > Brassicaceae > Camelina > Camelina hispida. The sequence continues at coordinate 17,704,640 of CP094635.1, read as the reverse complement.
CCAAGTTGTATTGACGGACATAAATTTGAAACAAAAAAAGTATATTAAATCTGGTAGACAATAATTATTGTTCATGAAGTTTATCATTTAGCTATTTGTCCTTTTGTATTTTGGTTCTTCCTTCTAATACAGATTTTTTTTACTTACACACATGATATTTACAACCCATTACATGTAGGTCAGTTTGGTCATTTTCTCTTCATGTTATGGTATATCAGAAAATGTGTTTTCAATTGTGGTAGAACTGGAAAGTTTGAAAGCAAATGTGGTAGATTTAACAAAATTCCCATTTTTTAAAAACAGACACCATGAAAGGATATTTTTGAAAAGTGAGATCGAAAAGTTGTATTTTTGAAAATCCTCCAAGAATTTATAGTATTATTTTCTTATTTTAACATTTCATTTATCTTACATAATTATTTTTTTTTTTTTTAATATTCCTATTAATTATAGGTAACATAAATATGGACTAAATAAATATTTTAAGTTTATTTTAAAGTTAAAAAAATAATGTTGCTTAGGTGGCAGAATGAGAGGAGAGGAAAGCTAACTTTATAGATATACATTCATTTTGTTTTATCCTGCCATGAATTTAAAATTTACTTCCATTCTAAAAATTACTAATACATTTGATATTTTAAATTATGGTCAGTTTAAAAGAAAAGTTAAATTATATTATTATCACTAATAAAGAATTTATAGTATTGTTTGCTTATTTTAACATTTCCTTTATTTTACATAATTATTTTATTTATTTATTTAAACTCTCTATTAATTATAGGTAACATAAATATGGGTTAAATGAATATTTTAAATTTATTTTAAAGTTAAAAGAATAATGTTGCTTAGGTGACAAAACGAGAAGAGAGGAAAACTAACTTTAGAGATATAGATAATAAATTAACTATCATCGCATTTGTATTAAAGAAATAGAGATTACATACACATACTAGCTACCAACCCGCACTATGTGCAAGATAAATCAATTTAAATAAAATAATATATTAGAATTATTATTCGAAATTTAAGATTTTTTTTGTAAAACAAATTATGTAAGTAAAATTTATTTTTTCGTTTATTCAAATTTGCGTTTATTTTTTGTAAAATATGCTTCACCCATGAAGTATTTGAATTTGGAAAAAGATTTAAGTTGGTAGAGAAAGTTTTGATATATTTTTGTGTTTCTAAAAATCAAATTAAACTGTTATATTGGGTAGAATTTCAAAAGTACTCATTTTCTATATCACTTTTCAGAAATACCCTTTCATGGTGTCCATTTCAAAAAATTCATTTTTAACATATAAAATGATTAAATTCTAAATCCTAAACGATTAATACTAAACCCTACCTCCTAAAAACTATACCCTAAATATAAAATTGAGAACCCAAACCTAATAAAAAAAATTTAAGAATTAATTTAACATATTGTAATTGTGTAAAAAATGGTAAAAATGAAAATGTTCAAAAAGGGTATTTTTGAAAAGAGATATCTCTATCTCAAAAAGGGTATTTATAACCAATTCTTTTTTATGTTTCATATTATTATCTACATCACTATACCATTAAATAGATAAAACAATATTTTTTAGACTAATCGGTTTAATTTAAACTAATCCTAAATTAAAAAAATGCAATGAGAAAAATGTTTAAAAGTGGTAAATAAATGAATAATTTTTTTCTTGTTTTTGAAATGTAATTTACATTTATTTATTAAATATGTTGTGAAATTGATAATTTAATACATTTCTTGATTTTAGTTGCTGATTAAATCTTTGATTTTTAAAAACTAAAAGAAAAGAACATTGCCTTATATTTGGCAATAACATATTTATGTAAATGATAATGAGATGTAAAAGTAATTTATTAAAAAAAGCAATAGCAGTAGACGTGTAAATGAAATTAAAATTACAGATCATGTATACAAAAGTGGTAATTAAGAAGACCTAATGCAAACATGCATATAGCTCATAAGTAGTAGCCGAAACAAAACTTAAAGAACAAGTCTAGTAGTCTAATATCACAAACGAAATTTGTTCTTATCACAAAAAAAAAAAAAAAACAAAACAAAAGAAATCGAGAAGAAGAGAGAGTAAGAACAGAGCGCTATGGAGAGCAAGAGAAAACAATTGTCTGAGAACTTGCGCGACCTGACTAAAGCCGTCAATGTGCGCGTGCGCAACAACACGACGAAGGAGGCTGAGTTAGAAGCAATTGCCGAGAAGCTTCTCCAGTGCTGCATTGATATCATGGCGATCACGGTGAGACCGTTGGAGGGAGAGGCCGGACCACTGGAGAAACCATCGAAGGCTAACAAAGCGAAACCATGATCGGCAACTGAAAGATCACCATGATCGACGTCCACGTACGGCGGTATCAAAGTTATGAAGAAATAATATGTATATAACGAGATAGGATGATGATCTATATATCTTTTATACTTTCTAACTAATCATGGTTGTTTCTGTTAAGACAACCTAGCCGATGATGGTATAGACAAACGTTATAATTTATAACAAAATAGGATGCTCGTTTCTAAACCATGTGGAATTATTATATATAACGAATTTACGATGTTCTTTTTCATCTCTAAACAATGATATATGTATGCACAATTACAAATCTTATTACAATAAATGAATTAATTTCACGAATAATAATGGGTAAAAACGAAACTGCATGCTCATTACACATGTTACTTCTCTAGCTCTTAGAAAGTTCATATTTTAACTCTTTTCACATTTTTAGACGAAAATGATATTGCTATTGACCAAAAATCTGACACACCCAGCCCAATGAACGCGATTTCAGCCTCCATCCACAACAATGTCACTCCAGCATGTGGTTTCAACGAATCTTTTGAACACACACTTAATATGTACCAGCTTTAACTCACAGTTCAACCCTCTATAAGTTTAACACGCGATACCTTATCCTTTAGATAATGTTGGACACGCGACAAAAATTTGAGTTTTAGCTGTGAGCTCTAGACCCTCTGATTATAGAAAAGTTCATCTTCAAGCACAAGAAAATGTTAGGAGCGCAATAAACGAATTGAGAAATATACAAATTATATTTATATAACGAAATCAAAAACGAATTACAATAGCATAATATAAAGCAGTAAATAAATCACGGAGGCAAGATATGATATCTCTTTCCTTAATTCAATAAATCGGCCGTAAGTGCTTTCGGACAATCACGATTTATGAATCCCAGGATACAACCGATCACGAACTATTACAGTAGCACACCAGTAATAGAACTCAAGCGAACAGATCTACGTTATACTCTCGAGACTACTAACTATAAGAACTTACTCTGATTAAAGCAAGGAAGAGGGAGAGAGAGAGCTCTGCGGCTGGACTTATTAGAAGGAGGGTTTTCGTTTTTGTGTGTGAGAAATAATGAGACGCTGCACCTCTATATATAGTGGAAGGAGGTGGTCTCGCGTGAATATTTAGAAAATATTCTCTGAATATTCTCGGAGTACTACCCAAGTTTACTTGGAGTTTAAGCCAAATCTTTCCAAAAAATCAAATGGCCTACAGCGGACCAAAAAATCCTAGGCGAGGTGAGAATTCCCAAGAGCCCAAGAGCCCACGGCCCACGCCCGGCCCAGTTTGGTTCGGTTCGGTTCGGCGCGCGTGTGGGAACTTCCTTGTTCCTTCTACACACTTTTGAAACTAGAAGAGTGAAACTATATATATATGAGTGAAAAAACACTCATATTTCGATGTGGGATATTTCCCAAACCATCCCAAGTAGCTCACTTCACACTCTTATTTCTCATTCAAATCAACTCCGTTTTGGACGTATGAGAATACCATCTTGTAGTACTCGTTACCAGCTTTCCATTGCACTATCGACCCGACAATTCCAATCAGCCATTTGGCCAGAATTTGGCCGGAAAGTTGCCGGAAAGTCACTGTCCCAAAACCTGCAATTTTCTGAAAATTCAGTTTCAACAATCCCCCACATGAATAGAAATAAGTCTAAACATATGACGACTTAACTAACCCTATAGACTGACACTACTAGCTAAACTAGACAGACCTTCGAGAGTATATGCAAAAACTAAATGTATCTGAGCTGGTGGCGTTTTTAAACCTTGAGCCGACTCATTGTTATACCTGTCGAGTTTACTCAGCCAGTTGGTGAACATGATGTCTTGAACCATCCGGATTTGTATGTAAACTTAGACAGCAGGCATAACACAACTTCGTTTTCTCGTAGAACGAGGTTCTCTATTGAGTTCATTGTGGTCTTGAACATGCCTGGTTAATCATGAGTGAACTTGGAGAGTATAGCCTCATATATTCTCCTAGAAATGACCCCATTTCACACTCGCAAGGTGATTTTATAAGCTGCTTGTATTTAAAGAAATATCATGTAATTATTTCAAATATTTTACAAAACTAAATTTAAAATCATTAAAAGCATATGCTTAACCCTCGAACATACAGGAAGCACTTTACATCACTCTAGGAACTGGGAAAAGACAAAAGTCTTCTAGTGCTTGTAGCAGATTCTGCTTGATTTAGTTGTCCCTTTGAACCTAGGTCATGGGGTCTCCAATCTGAGTAGGTGAGGTTACCATCAAACATCCTCTTAAGTCGTAGGCTTTAAACCCATTTCTCTTGATGATTTTATAACTTGATCTCGCGCCAAACCTTTTGTAAATGGATCCGCTAGGTTTTCTTTCCTATTGATGTAATCAATCGTAACTACACCAGTTGAGATAAGTTGTCTAACAGTTTTATGTCTCCGTCTGATGTGACGAGATTTGCCATTGTAATGGGTATTCCTTGCCATGCCCAAAGCTGATTGGCTATCACAGTGTACACGTATTGCAGGCACAGGATTCCCTTACATTGGGATGTCTTCCAAGAAATTACGAAGTGATTCAACTTCCGACATAGCTATCTCCAAAGCTATGAATTCAGATTCCATAGTTGATTTAGCTGCCAGAGTTTGTTTGGAAGATTTCCAGGAGACTGCTCGCCTCCAAGTGTAAAAACGTATCCACTCGTGGATTTTGAGTTTCTCAAGTCTGCGATCCAGTTGGCATCACTGTAACCTTCCAAAACTCCGGGTTCTCTACCATAGTGCAAGCCATGATCTTTGGTATAACGTAGATAGTCCAAAACTCTAGTTATAGCCATCCAATGCTTATGTCCTGGATTACTTGTGTAGCGACTAAGTACATTTACAGAGTGCGCTAAATCTGGTCTTGTACTGTTTGTCAAGTACATTAGACTGCCAATTACTCTTGCATACTCCACCTATTGCACAGGTTCACTAGAATTTTTGGTCAAGTGAATTTGAGAATCCTCTGGAGTTTTTGCAGTCCCATTTGAGTAATGCTTGAATCGATCAAGCACTTTTTCTGCATAGTGGGTTTGAGACAAGATAAGGCCCTCATCAGTTTTGATGATTTTTATCCCCAAAATTACATCTGCTAAACCTAAGTTCTTCATGTCAAAATGTCTTTTGAGCATATTTTTCGTTTGCGTTATGATGCCTTTGTTGCTGCCAATGATAAGCATATCATCTACATATAAGCATAACAAAATATACCCTGATGGAGTAGATTTTTAGTATATGCATTTGTCACATTCATTAATGCGAAAACCATTAGACATCATCATACTGTCAAACTTCCATGCCACTGCTTAGGAGCCTGTTTGAGTCCATATAATGACTTCACAAGTTTACACACTTTGTGTTCTTGTCCTGGAATAACAAATCCCTCAGGTTGTTTCATGTAGATTTCTTCCTCTCAATCTCCATGGAGAAAAGCAGTTTTTACATCCATTTGATGGATTTCAAGATTCCTCAAGGCTGCAATACCTATGAGCATCCTGATCGAAGATAGTCTTGTTACCAGTGAATAGGTATCAAAGAAATCTAAGCCTTCTTTTTGCCGAAATCCTTGCACTACAAGCCTAGCCTTGTACCGCTCAATATCGCCATTTGGTTTTCGTTTTATCATAAAAATCCATTCACACCCCAAAGGCTTAAATCCTTGTGGTATATCTGCCATCTCGTACGTATGATGTTGCATGATAGAGTCTATTTCAGTTTTGACTGCTTCCTTCCAATAAGGTGCATCAGGTGTAGACATAGCTTCTGCTTATGTTCTTGGTAGATTTTCAACTAGAAATGCCATCATCAGAAAATCATCACCAAACGATTTACTTTTGCGAGCTCGTTTGCTTCGTCTAGGTTCCAGTTCTGTTTCTACAGACGTAGTACTCAAAGTATTGCCAGCTTCCAATGTCGCTGCATCTCGTTGTTCACGAGTCTGTTTTTGAGTTTTCTTACATGGGAAAATGTCTTCAAAAAATGAAGCATTTCTTGATTCCATAACTGTATTCACATGGATATCTAGAATATCTAATTTATGAACCAGAAATCGATATGCACTACTGTTATGTGCATATACGATGAAGATACAGTCTACGGTCTTAGGCCCAATTGTGACCTTTTTAGGAGGTGGTACAGCCACTTTTGCTAGACACCCCCACACTTTGAGGTATTTGTACGAAGGTACTGTACCTTTCCAAAGCTCATATGGTGACTTGCCAGTAACCTTATGCGGTATCCTGTTGAGGATGTAATTAGTGGTAAGCAAAGCTTCCCCCCACTTGTTCTGGGCTAACCCAGATTCATGCAACAACGCATTCATCATCTCTTTCAGAGTTTGATTCTTTCGTTCCGCTACTCCGTTAGATTCTGGCGAGTAGGGAGCGGTTGTCTGATGTATAATGCCTTTTTCTCTGCAAAATGCATTGAACGGCTCATTATATTCTCCTCCTCTATCACTTCGAACTACTTTTATAGTTTTCTGAAGCTGATTTTCTTCTTCGAGGGTGAACTCTTTGAATTTTTCCAGTGCTTCATCTTTGCTATGCAAGAGATATACATAGCAATATCTTGTGCAATCATCAATGAAGGTAACAAAGTATTTCTTACCGCCTCGAGTTTGCACATACTTTAAATCACATAAGTCTGTGTGAATTAAGTCTAGAGGTTTGGTTGTTCTTTCAACGTGTGGTGAGGGAGTTTTAGTGAGTTTGGCCTGTACGCACACTTCACATTTTTCTTGGTTAGTTTTGAATTTCGAAATCAAATTCAAGTTTTGCATTTTTTGCATTGTTTTGTAATTGACATGTCCTAAACGTTCATGCCAAGTAGTAAACGACTCAACCAAGTAAGCAATAGGATTTTCTTTCATTTCAGCAACAGAAACAGAAGCTACAATTTTGGGATGGACTGTCGTTACAGACATCTTGATCAGTCCACCCTTAACAAAACCCTTTCCCAAATACATCCCATTGTTCTCAAGAACTAACTTATCAGCCTCAAAATTAATGGAAAAAACATGCTTGCTTAGCACTGTTCTAGAGATGAGATTCTTCCGCATATCAGGTACATGCTTCATGTTCTGTAGGGTGAGCTCCCGATCAGAAGTTAGCTTCAGAACCACTTTGCCCTTACCTTGGACATCGCCTTGTTGCCCATGAAAAGCTGCTCATTTGACTTGTTCTGCACATAGGTGGTGAACATGGTCCTATCAGAGCATATGTGTGTGGTAGTACCAGTGTCGTAGTACAACTCCACTTGGTTGTCTTCCACCATGTTACATTCACTAACCACCGCAACCATGTCTTTTTCAGTTAGGTTTGCTTGCAACTTGAGATCTTTTGCTTTGCTTTTGCAAACATCAGCCTTGTGTCCAATCTTACCACAATGATGACACTTCCCTTTGAACTTCCTCTCAAGGTTGCTCTTCTTGAAGTTTGGTCCAGATGACACCTTCAACGGTTTATGAGCAATAGAGATCCCTTTACCCTTGCTTTAAATTTGGCCTTATGCTCAGCTACATGAACATCATGCCCCTGGCTTTGAGCATCCAAATGAGCTCCACGATTCTTGTCCTCAACTCTTAACCGATGGATGAGATCATCAAGAGACATTGCCTTACGCTTGAAGTTAAGGTAATGCTTGAAATTCGACCAGCCTGGTGGTAGCTTCTCAATCAAGCAATTCGTTTTGAAAACATTGCAGATCGACATCCCTTCCAAATTGATCTCCTGAAAGATGCGTTGAAGAGCTTCCACTTGTTCTATAATTGGTTTGGAATCCACCATCTTGAAGTTCAGGAACTTCATAGTCGAGAATTTCTTCATCCTAGACTCTAGCCCTGCGAATTCGGTTAATACGGTTCGGTTCGGGTCGGTTATTTCGGTAATCGGGTATTTACAGTTTTTTGAAGCTCTTCCGCAACTAACCGAAATTAAAATCGGTTCGGTTCGGATATCGGTTCATTCGGTTATGAGATTTAAAACCCGAATTAACCGATTTTAATTTTTAAAATTAATTTTCAATTTTTTTTGGGTTTTTAAAAACAGAATTTCAGTTTTAAAAATCCAATAAAAAGCCCAACAAAAAAACCCATCAAATACAGAACAATAGAAACAATTAGGGTTTTCTTCTTTTGTGGAAGAAGAAGCAGCGGCAGCGGCAGACAACGGCGGTTCACTCAAACTCCGGTTGCGGAAAACGGCGGTTCACTCTGGCGACATGGAACAAGGCAGAAGAAAATAAGAAGAAGAAGAAGAAAGGAAAAAGAACAGAGAAGAGACTGGTTGAAGTGAGAAGAAATCGAACGAAGAAGAAGAATGGTTCAGAAAAAGAAGAAGAAGAAGAAGAAGAAAGGCGAAAGAACAGAGAAGAGACTGGTTGAAGTGAGAAGAAATCGAACGAAGAAGAAGAATGGTTCAGATAAATCAAATGAAAGAAGATTGAATGTTGGTTGAGACTTGAGAGTCTTCGTGTTATTGTTTGGTGGGAGGAAGGTAAGGCTGCGAGTGAAAAAAAAACTAGGTTTAGTCAATTAGGTTTAGAAAGAATTTATAGAAGTATCCTTAATTTTCGGTTATCGGTTACCCGTTCGGTTAACCCGACCGAACCGACCCGAAGACATACCCGAACTTTCTCCAGAAATTGTGCCGATTGAACCGAACAAAGAAACACTAACCGAACCGATTTGTTTAAATCTTGGTTCGGTTCGGTTCGGACGAATCGGTTCGGTTATTTTTCCCAGGGCTACTAGACTCGTCAGTCTTGTACTTGGTCTCCAAAGCTAGCCACAATGCTTTTGAAATCTTGTACATACTATAGAGATCATACAGATCATTTACCAAACGGTTCAGAATCTGACCTTTGCAACAATAGTCTCCTTGAGCCCAGCTATCCATACTTCCAACCACATACACATCTGTGTCACCTTGTGGAAGCGTTGGTGGATCCTCTGTGAGGTACCTTTCCATGTTCATGCTGGCCAAGTAGTAGCGCATCTTGTTTTGCCACGTTTTGAACCCAGCTTTGCCATCGAACTTATCTGGCATCATCCCTTGGGAAGCCGAAGGTGGTATCCCCATGTGGGTTGATCCATTACCGAACAGATTTCAGCGCACGTTTTCCATACCCGAATCGGTAAGCTTCGTGTTTTCAAGTTCTTTAGCAAGGCGTAAAGCCTAGCACCGTCAATGTTGTTGGTGTTGTCTCCAGACATTTTTCTGTTTCACAATAAACAGATCTGATTAATATATTAATCAAACAATTCAATTAATTAAATTACACTTAATTAGTTTTGTAAACTCGCTTAACAAGTGTTCAAAGAAACTTATTTCACAAACTCACTCAATTAAGAGCGTTCGTGGAAACCAGAGAGAGTAGAGAAGAAATAATTAAAGTAAAAGCGTTCTTTAAAAACTTTCCGCGTAAGCACCGAAAGATGAAAGCATAAACAGTTTTTCAGAAGATTTGAAATCGTTTATAAAATAAATAAAAAATTCAAAAAATTCTCAATCCTTTTAAAGCGATAAGCAGAAAGCGGATTTATTGAATTAAGACTGTTAGGAGCGCAAAAATCGAATTGAGAAAATATGCAAAATATATTTATATAACGAAATCAAGAACGAATTACGACAGCATAATATAAAGCAGTAAATAAATCACGGAGGCAAGATATGATATCTCTTTCCTTAATTCAATAAATCGGCCGTAAGTACTTTCGGACAATCCCGATTTATGAATCCCAGGGTACAACCGATCACGAACTATTACAGTAGCACACCAGTAATAGAACTCAAGCGAACATATCTACGTTATACTCTCGAGACTACTAACTATAAGAACTTACTCTGACTAAAGCAAGGAAGAGGGAGAAACAGAGAGAGCTATGCGGGTGGACTTATTAGAAGGAGGGTCTTCGTTTTTGTGTGTGAGAAATAATGAGTGGCTGCACCTCTATATATAGTGGAAGGAGGTAGTCTCGCGTGAATATTTAGAAAATATTCTCGGAGTACTGCCCAAGTTTACTTGGAGTTTAAGCCAAGTCTTTCCAAAAAATTAAATGGCCTACAGCGGACCAAAAAATGCTAGGCGAGGTGAGAATTCCTAAGAGCCCACGGTCTGCGCCTGGCCTGGCCCGGTTCGGTTCGGCGCGCGTGTGGGAAATTCCTTCTTCCTTTTACACACTTTTGAAACTAGAAGAGTGTGAAAAAAAAATATATATATATATATATATATATATATGAGTGAAAAAACACGCATATTTCCGATGTGGGATATTTCCCAAAACATCCCAAATAGCTCACTTCATACTCTTATTTCTCATTCAAATCAACTCCGTTTTGGACGTATGAGTATACCATCTTGTAGTATTCGTTACCAGCTTTCCATTGCACTATCGACCCGACAATTCCGATCAGTCGTTTGGCCAGAATTTGGCCAGAAAGTCGCCGGAAAGTCACTATCCCAAAACCTGCAATTTTCTGAAACTTATTTCTGAAATTTTAGTTCCAACAGAAAACACATACTACTAGAACAATCAGTTTCATGGCAAGTAGATGGTTAAATCATATTCATATATCATTATGAAAGATGGATTAACTTACCAGTAGATTGTGAAATATAAGCAAGGTCTAGAGGTTGTTTCAAAAACATAGCAAAATGTTATTAACATTAACGTAACAAGATAAATTTGCTTGCTACTGTGTACCTTAAGCTAAACATAGAAACATAAATGGAACTCTCTCCCCATTTTTCCAACAAGTTCCCTTTTTGGGCTTTTTGGACCCTTATTTTGTGGGAATCCACTTTGTGAGCATTAACAACTTCATGAGCTGACATTAAGGTATGTCAAAGAAAAAAAAAATTACGTTAAAATTTGTATCTATAAAGTGTATAGATTACAATAATAAAATTTAGTAAATTTTTATTAAGTCGAACTTTGGATCTATAATTTAAAATACAGTGTATAAATCACAGTATTAAAATTTAGTAAAATTTATTTAACTTAATCTTTGGATCTAGAACTTAAACTATATTTAGTATTTATTAGATGTAGGGAATATTGGATTGTTACCTAAATTTGTATTTAATTTTTAAATATAATAAAATCTTATCAAATTTAATACATTTTAGAAAAAATCAAAATATATTAATTTGATTATTAAATGTAACATCCGTGAACCGGAATTCCGGTTTGGGATGTGGATCGATCGATGCAGTAGGAGCATCGGTCGATGATGGCTCAATTCTGTGCGTTTTGACTTAAGTCAAACGCTGCGTTTTGGTGGAAAAGAGAAAGAGAAAACCCTTAACTCGTTTTCTTTTGGTCTCATTCGTGGATGGCCGTTTCTGGGAGAGAAAAGAAAAGAGAGAAAAGTTCTTGAGAATTCTTGGTGATTTCTTGGAGAGTTGGGGCGTTCTTGTAGAGATCTGTAGCTGGGATTGCTGTAGGAGCTTCCTGGAAGCGTGTTCTTGCTTGTTTCTTGCTTGTTTGTTGTTCAGATTTGTCTTGGCACAGGTAAGTGCAGGACCATGTCTTATCGAAGCTAGAGAATTCAGTGATTTGCTTATTGTTTGTTGTTAGACGTATTAGATTGTTGTTATGGACGCTAGGAAGCTTTCTTGTGGATTGGGATTGAGTTTTTGTGGTTGTAGGAACGAAATCCGGCGAGAAGCTTCGGGGAAATCACGGTGCTCGACGTTGCGTCGATCGATGCATAGCCTGCATCGATCAATGCAAGTGCGAGGACGGCGCGATGAACTTTAGGGTTTTTCATGTGCATCGAGCATGCGTCGGTCGATGCAGACTGGGTATCGGTCGAGGCAAGTTACACTTGCATCGATCGATGCAGCTTCTGTATCAATCGATGCTTCTCCATTTGGCATCGGTCGATGCAAGTGTGGCATCGGTCGATGCTAAGTCCTGTTTTGTTATTGTCGTGTGTTGATTGTTGTGTGAAGATTAATGATACTCTATTGCTTGTGTGTATAGCCCAGTAGATGGGAGGATTGCCTTACTGAGTGTTTGTAAAATACTCATGCATTGCGATATGTGTTTGTGGTGTAGGTAAAGGCAAAGTGTGATCGTGGAATCCAGGCAATGAAGAGGAGGATGTTCTAGGGACTTGGATTTTATGTTGTCTGGCATTTGCTAGGTTGCTAGAGTTGGGTCATTAGAACATTGCTAGGTTGTTGGTTCTATGATTCATGTTGTTTGGTTATTGATTATGTTGAATATTGTTATATTTTATTATTGGATTATTAATGGATATTGGTTGGTTATTTCCGCTGTTGAATGTGTTTGTGGTTAGGTCTCTAGTGGGTATGGGACCACTAGTTGTAGTTTATTTCATTATTTTCCTATAGTATATTTATTATTTATTATTTAAAAAAAAAAAGGTCGGTCCTTTCATTTTGGTATCAGAGCCCTTACGGTTCTAGGTTTGGGTTCACTAGGCTTTATGCTGTAGATGTTGGGATTGCATGTCTTGATTGATTATGTGAGTTAGTTAATTGTGTGTGGCATGGAGTCCTAGAACATCCTCTTCGAGCCTATTGGTGATTCCACGGTGAGTTTCTATTTCTGTGTTAAATAGTAATTGTTTGCTTAGCCTTCTGTTCATGGTAGTGCAGATGGTTAGAGAGGATGCTGTTGCTGGTCGAGGTCATGGACGCGGACGTGGTCGCGGACGTGGTCGTGGTAGGGGCAGAGTCCCAGTGGTTAGTGAGACCGAGGACCAGAGTGTAACAGCTGAGGGTGTTGGCGAGTCGCAGGGAGTTCCGGGGGACTCAGTGAGTGTGGCCGGAGGGGGCGGTGTTGATGCTCCAGTGGCCGGTGATGCTAGGGTCCCGGGTGTGGGAGCCCCAGCGGGTGGAGTCCCCGGTGTTGACATTGCGGCTTTGCTAGCACAGGTGTTAGAACGGTTACCACCAGTGGTACCGGCTCAGGCTCAGGTAGTGCCACCAGTGGTGGCGGAGGAGCGGCAGCCAGCGGCTGCGGATGTGGGGATCCATGCTCGTTATCTCAGCATGTTGACAGAGATGGGTAGGTTGCGTACTGAGCAGTTTTCGGGAGGTGTAGATCCTACTGCTGCGGATGCGTGGAGGACGAGAGTGGAACGTAATTTCCATACTCTGAGATGTCCTGAGGAGTTCTGGGTGGACATAGGGGTCTACTTTTTGAGTGGTGATGCTGAGTTGTGGTGGAGGTCAGTGGCTGCTAGGAGGGTGCAGCGGGAGATGACTTGGGCTGACTTCGTTTTGGAGTTCAACCGCAAGTATTTTCCTAGAGAGGCATTGGATCGTTTGGAGGTGAAGTTCCTTCAGTTGTCTCAGGGGACACGGTCAGAGCGGGAGCTGGATTTGGAGTTCAGTCGACTTCTTTGTTATGGGGGTCGGGCTATGGAGTCTGAGGAGGCTCTGATCAGGAGGTTTTTGAGGGCTCTACGTGATGATTTGAGAGTTCATTGTAGAGGGAGGTCTTATGCTACGCGTGCAGAGCTGGTTGAGACAGCAGCAGAGATTGAGGAGGATATCCGGGCACAGTCAGTGTCGGTTACTCCAGTAGCTCAGCCTGGTAAGGCTCAGCAGCAGGGTGGTTCTAGCAGGGGCGGTAGGCATGCCCATGGAACCAAGAGGAAGTGGGCGGCTACACAGAAGCCGAGTGGTGCGGGTTGCTTCGGTTGTGGGAGCAAGGATCACAAGGTTGCTAGTTGTCCCAAGAGGAGTGTTCCGACGGCAGGGCCTCGGGTATGTTATCATTGTAGGGAGGCAGGGCACATCAGGCCTTTCTGTCCCAAGTTGCAGCTAGCAGTGGCGGCGTTGCAGCAGGTGCAGCCTGGAGGTCAGCAGGTGGCACGGATTGAGCAGACGCCATGTGCTTACACGACAGCAGAGACTGGTGGAACCAGTGCCGGGGCGATCACAGATATAATTTCTGGTACTTAATCCTTGTGAATTTAGTAGGGTCAGAATTTATGTTTTCCTGTGATAAAGTGTTAGGTTCTCAACATATAAGGTTTGTGTAGGGACCTTGTTAGTGGGCGGGTTTAAGTCCCACGTTATGTTTGATTCTGGAGCTTCTCATAGCTTCATTACTCTGGAGTGTGCAGAGTGTGCGGGAATTAGAGGGGATCCCGGGGAGCGTACAGGAGTGGTCAGAGTTGCGGGAGGCAAGTTCCTGAGAGTTATCGGACGAGCTAGAGGGGTTGATATTCAGATCGCAGGAGATTCATGGCCAGCGGATTTGCTTATCAGTCCAGTGGAGTTGTATGACGTTATTCTCGGGATGGATTGGTTGCATCGGCATATGGTGCATTTGGATTGCCATCGGGGTAGAGTGGAGTTTGAGCGTCCATGAGAGAAGTTGGTTTACCAGGGTATTAGACCAACTTTGGGGAGTCTCGTGATCTCAGCCATTCAGGCTGGGAAGATGATCGAGAAGGGCTGTGAGGCTTATCTGGTTACTATATCTATGCCAGAGTCAGTGGGGAAGTCTACGGTTAGCGGTATTCCGGTAGTAGTCTAAGTCCTGTTTTGTTATTGTCGTGTGTTGATTGTTGTGTGAAGATTACTGATACTCTATTGCTTGTGTGTATGGCCCAGTAGATGGGAGGATTGTCTTACTGAGTGTTTGTAAAATACTCATGCATTGCAATATGTGTTTGTGGTGCAGGTAAAGGCAAAGTGTGATCGTGGAATCCAGGCAATGAAGAGGAGGATGTTCTAGGGACTCGGATTTTATGTTGTCTGGCATTTGCTAGGTTGCTAGAGTTGGGTCATTAGAACATTGTTAGGTTGTTGGTTCTATGATTCATGTTGTTTGGTTATTGATTATGTTGAATATTGTTATATTTTATTATTGGATTATTAATGGATATTGGTTGGTTATTTCCGCTGTTGAATGTGTTTGTGGTTAGGTGGCTAGTGTATATGGAACCACTAGTTGTAGTTTATTTCATTATTTTATTATAGTATATTTATTATTTATTATTTTTTTAAAAAAAAGGTCGGTCCTTTCATTAAAATTTATAATATACAAGATACAATAGTATTATTGTAGATTTTTTTATAAAAGAAAATCACTTTATTTGGGTAACATTTAATTTTTGGACCTATTTTACTTGAAAATATTTATGAATTGTGAGTATATATAAAAACATGTAACTTATGCACACAAAAAAAATATCCCTTCTATGTCACTTTTCAAAAATATCCCTTTTAATATATAAAACGACTAAAGTCTAAACTCTAAATCCCAAATCCTAAATCTTATCCCCTAAAAACTATACTCTAAATGTAAAATAGAGAATCTAAACCTAAAAAGAAATTCTAAAAATTAATTTAACATATTGTAATTGTGTTAAAAAAAGCAAAATGAAAATGTTAAAAAATGATACTTTTGAAACGAAATATCTTAATAATGGCATTTCTAACAAATTCCAAAAATATATATATATACTAGTTAAAAGGTGCTTAGACTGAAAGCAGATTTCTTTGGATTTTGAAGCTTGGTTGAGATAAATTAGATAATAATCTCCATCTCGGTTTTCAGTGTGTAACGATTATAGATTCAAAAATGGTAAACATGACAGAAATTGAAGGCTCATCAACCTCGATATCATTTTTCATCACCACAACATATGACATGGTCGATGATGGTTCATCAGATTCAATAATTTCTTGGAGCCAGAGCAGCAAGAGTTTCATCATTTGGAACTCGGAAGATTTTACAACCATCTCATTCAAAAATTCAGTTTCAAGGACAACAGTTTAGTGTCCTATTTCCTTTACCTTGATACACATGTAAGTTATTTATATGATTACTTCTGTAAAATCATGTCATGAGATATAGTTTTGTTGTCTTTCATGTGTCGGTGCTAGGGTATGGAGCATGTGTCGGTGTTAGGGTTTTTGGGTCAAGGATCGGAGGAGTGTCGATTGACACCAGGAGGGACACCAACCCTTTCATCAGGCGGCTGCTACTTGTTTGTCTTTGTTTATTGCGTTATTTGTTGATTGTTTAACATTAGATTCTCAGTTGTTTGTGTGTATAGCCTAGTAGATGGGAGAATTGTCTCACTGAGTGTTTATAACAATACTCATGCATCTCAATTTGTGTTTGTGGTGCAGGTAAAGGCAAAGTGTGATCGTAGAATCAAGGCAATGAAGAGGAGGATGTTCTAGAGGTTCGGTTGTTTGTTTTATGCTGATGTTAGGTTACTATAATGAATTGTGGTGGTTTAGAAAGGTTTTTTTAGGATATTATCTCATTGCTTTATGACTCTGTTGGTTATTGGTATCAAATTAATTGGTTATTGGTTATTATTTCTGTGGAGTTTCTTGTTTAATGTTATTGTTCATTTTCGTTGTATGTTGATTGGGGTTAGGATGTTAGTGAGTATGGGATCACTAGTTTAATAATATATTTAAAACAAAAAAATTGGTCGGGTCGTTTCATTTTGGTATCAGGGCCCTTACGGTTCTAGGTACGGGTTCACTAGGCTTTGTACTGTTGATGTTGCGGATTTATATGCTTTGATTGATTATGTGAGTTAGTCAATTGTGTGTGGCATGACATCCTATAACATCATGTTCGAGCCTTCAATGTAATTCCACGGTAAATTGTGTTTTTGTGTATGGTTTAGATTGTTTGCTTAGCCTTCTGTTCATGCATGGTAGTGCAGATGGTTAGAGGTGGTGTTGTTTCGGGCCGCAGACGTGGTCGTGGACGCGGACATGATCGTGGTAGGGGTAGAGGTCCAGCGGTTAGTGACTGATAGCTCTCTAATTTACATGTGTTTTTTAGCATCATTTTTTGTCCATATTTTGCATTGTTCATACCTCTAACTTAGCATTTTTAGGTCATTAACTGTAGTAATTCACTTTTAGACCATTTAGGGTGTTGCATTTTTGCATTTGCATGTTTTGGATGAAAACAGGCGCTAAAGAGCCTAAAATGGGGAAAAACAAGGACAAACCCGAGCATGTACCCGAAGGAGTCATCGACCTGGAAGAACAAGTCCGAACCCCAACATGATCAAGGAGGATCCAAGAGCCGGAAGAAAAAATCCAAAGATCTACCCGAGGAGTAACCCGACTTCATCCTCGTGTACCCCATCGAGTAGACCATTGGGCAGGTCTGGGAAGCTAGGTCAAAGGGGTTTCCATATATAAATCCCTCCTCTCCTTCCTCGCAAACGAGCACGCCGCAGACCCTCAAACCAGAGAGCGAGAGCTTATGTGAGAGAACTGAGCGACTCAAACACTTTTCCCTTTGTTTTAGATTTTTTCATAACTTTTTATCATTTTTTAGATTTCTATCCTGTATTTTTTCTACTCTACTCTACCGTTTATTATAATGCAATTTTTGTTCTTATTTGTTGTTATGTTTCTTGTTATTATGTCCAAGTAGTGTAGTAAAGTTTCTAGGGATGGGATAGATGATTTTGTGTTCTTGATCGGTTAGGATGTCTTAGTTGATTGTATATGTTTAATAGAATTCCTTCTAGATTGGTGTTCTTAATGCTGTCAACAGACCTAGAGGTTGAGATTAGATCTAAGGCGTTTTACCACCGAGAGGTGTAGATGAGATGCTTGAATCAACCAATGCTATAGGTTTACTCACTTAGCCTAAGAGATTAGATGAGTAAGGGGATTAGTGACAATAATGAATCGGATCTTAATGTCTGATTGGTCATGTTTCTCCAACGAGAGTTGGGTAGGGAAGTGATCAAGGTTGATTGTTTCTAGTGCAAGAGTATTTTAACAAGGTTTTAGAGATTCATTGTCTAGGAAATATTTGCTTGAGGCATGTAAGACATTTGTACCGGTCAGGAATGCTTAGGATTCGATTACCCCATCCTTAGAAGATTTCGTATTTTAATTGCTTGCATTTTCATTCTCTACTCGATCCCTTACCCGATAAGGTACACGATAACCTGCATCGAGTAATACCTCGAGTTGTTCATATCCCATTTGCTTACTCGATCACCCCACCCGATCATGTACTCGAATGCTTGCATCGAGTTCTTAGGTCTTGTGGTTTTCTTGTTTATATTATTTTCTTTTATTTATTTTAGGATTGTTAGAACAAAACCCCACTATTGATTGGCTTTACTTGCATTGTTCTGATTGCATCCTTCCTGCTATGCATAAACAACCATTTGGATTGATAACCCTTTGTACTACAACTGCATACGGAATTGATATCCTTGGTGAAAACTTATTTGTCAGTGACACCGTGGATCAAAGTGTGACAGCAGAGGGTGTGGCAAGTCGTAGGCACTACAGAGGGGTATGTGAGTGTGGTCAGTGGTGGTATCGATAGGACTATAGGCTCTGATATAGTCAGTGTGGGCGGTGTCAGTGTCAGGTTGGCCAATGGTATTGGAGTTTTGGGTGCAGGAGTTTCAGTAGGTGGAGCCCCTGGTGGAGGTATTGACCTAGCGTTGGAGCTGTTGTAGGGAGTTGTACCGATACAGGCTCAGGTGGTGCCGCATGTGGCGGTAGATTTGTAGCAGCCAGTGGCTATGGGTGCAGGAGCACATTCTTAATATGTAAGCATGTTAAGGGAGATGAGTAGGATTGGTAAAGATCATTTCTCGAGTGGTTCTGATCCTACTGTAGCTGATGCGTGGAGGACGAGGCTGGAACGCAACTTCCAGTCTCTCAGATGTCCTCAGGAGTACTGGGTAGACATATGAGTCCACTACCTGGTAAATGATGCTCACTTGTGGTGAAGATCAGTGGCTGCCAGGAGGGTGCAGAGGGAGATGACTTGGGTTGATTTCGTATAAGAGTTCAACCGCAAGTTCCCTCCTCCTCAGGCACTAGACCGGTTGGAGGGGCAGTTCCTGCAGTTGTCTTAAGAGACTCGGGACTGTGCATGAGTTAGACGTGGAGTTCAATCGGTTTCTGATGTATGGGGGCCGGGCGATGGAGTCCGAAGAGGCACAGGTCAAGAGGTTCATGAGGGTCTTTCGTGATGTTTGAGGGTTCACTACAAAGGACGGAGCTATGCTACGAGGGCGGAGCTGGTGGAGACCGCAGCAGAGATTGAGTAGGATATCTGGACACATGATGTGACAGTTAGTCCAGCGGTCCACCCAAAAAGGCTTAGCATCCTGAAGGTTTTGGCAAGAGCGACAAACCTGTGTAAGAAACAAAGAGGAAGTGGGAGGCTATGCAGAAACCGAGTGGTGCAGAGTGCTATGGATGTGGTAGCATGGACCATAAAATGCTAGCTGTCCCTGGAGGAGTGCTTCAACGGCAGCTTAAATGATGGTTCTTGTATGCTATCACTGTAGGGAGCATGTGTATCAACTTTTTCGAGTAGATAAGTCGTGAAGCACACTGCCAAGGGATCACGACTTTTTGGAGGAGATAAGAACCTACGATCGACCAGGCAAGGACGGAATGTGTCCTTTCTCACTCTTTTCATTAGTTATTTGTTTTCTACTTTTTTTGTTCTCATTCAAGATCATAGGCTAAACCTGATTATCTAGCTAATTTCGAAGATGACCTATTAATTTTTTTTGTGAATTAACGCATGCATGCGCAAATAGCGTAGAGGCGTAGATTATGTACATGTGCATAACAACCTCCAAGCGGTCCTTCGAAGCATGAACCTATTAATGGATAGACGGAGGAAACTGAATATGCATGGTAATATCTAAAAGTTCCGTAATTTTTTTTAAGTAAAAGTAAAAAAGGAAAATAAACTAATATCTAAAAAGGTTTCAAATAAATCCACCAATTCTTCAAGAATTCTTTAAGTTTTGAAATGATGTAATCATGTAACATTTTTTTCCTTTGAATTTCTCAACAATTGCTCAAAAATTGCTCACAACATATGTTACCATTTAGACTCATAGTTAACACGTAACACCTAAACAAAATATCATGTTAATGCTAGACACTGCTGCTCAAAATTCAAACCCAAAAAAATTATAGCAAATTTTACAAAAAATAAATATTCTGTTAAGAAGTTTATTTCTTCAGTTACATCTAACACATCGGAAATATTTTCTCTAGCGTTCACGACTTCGTGCGCCATTGTAGCTTTTGCAAATGAAGCAGATAAAGAAAAGAAGAATAAAGTAAAGTAAAAGCTTGGAAATAAAATTAAGATGAGAAGATGATGTTGATTAAGATGGGATTATATAGTCGAAACGTGATCATTTTTTTTTTTTTTTTCATCTTTTTCACATAAAGATGAAGGAAACGTGATCATTTTATGTAGGTCTTTTACAATAATACGAAAGAAGTTATGATCATCATTTCCGGTAAATTGTTTGAAACTTGATCGGATGTGGTTTAGAATGACTGTGTAAGCAATATTATTTCTTCCTAAATCGTCTGTTAAGTTCTACCCACCAGCACATAACATTAAGAATTACTGTTTTCAGAATTGTATAGAACTAGGTTCTCACCCTTGGTACACCGCGAGACTAAATTATAAGTTATTGTATTTTAAATAATAATTTTTAATTTATTTAATTTTTAAATTTCCACTAATTAATTTATAATTTTGTTAAGAATGTTTTTATTTCTTCTTATGTTTTAAACAGTTTAGAACCTAATTACATTAAATTTGTTATTAGATAGAATATAAAATTTTAAAACACTTAGTTTTGTTTTCTATAATTAAACATAGATATATATACCTATATTGTATGTTAGTAGTATATATTTTTATGTGTCTACAATTTTTTTTTTTGGAATATTAAAAATGTGTTGTAGTATGTATAATATCTTGTAATTCATATACTAAATAATTTATAAGTTAAATTTTCAAACTATGACTACAAATCTATAGTATATGAAATAAACTAATATTTTTAATGTTGGTTCTATAGTCCAAATCCGCCATGCTAGGCGGATCACGAAACATGTTCAAAACTTTTTAATCTGCAAAAACTCATCATACGAAACCCGTAAAAGTGAAATATAATATTTAAGGCTAAAAGTCACTTTTTATCAAATCATTCACCTCTTTATAAAATAAGGAAATAAAATTTGTATACATTTGTAATTATGTTTGTTACCTTTTAAAACACTTAGTTTCTATAAAAAAAATCAAAATATTGGTAGAATAAATTTATTTATTAATTAATTATTTAATGCTAATGACATGCTTGTAAATAGATTTTAACTTCATAATTTATTTATTAAATGTCTCCAAAAATGTATATATAATTTTTTTTTTTAACCACATTAGCGTTATCTCTAAATTCAAATTAATTAATTTCTTGTAGTACTCTAATTCTTATCATTTCCCATTTGTGAGTAGTGAATTTCAAAACATTCACTTTTTTATTAGTAGAAGCGGTTTAGTAATAATTGACTACCGGAAAAGTTACTGATCACATGTATTCTGATTTATATCTAATTTTTAATTACGTTGATTAATTAAAGAGAAATACGATCAGGAGAGCTAAATATATATACCAGCAAAAGTTTTCTGATTATAAATTACTTTATACTTTTAATGTTACTAGGTTGGTATGCGCGCGGGATTGGTTTTATTTTATTTTATTTTTGTTTTGTTTTTATTGATTTCATAATATAATATGTTATTTGGAATCAATTCATAAGTTTTTGATAATTTCAATAGTGTTTTTGTTATTATTGTTTACATCATTTAGTTTTTGAATATATTTTAAATTTATGACCAAATAAATTTAGGATTATAAACTATTAATTCTTGATTTGTTTCTCACTCGCAAACCCTCTAGAACAGTAAGAGAGATTACTCTTTGATGTCTACATTGTAAATTTTCTTGATGAATCTCTTACAATACTTTAGGTTTAAGCACTTCAACATTTTTTTCCTAAATCTCGCATAATTTATCTCTTATAACATTATAACATATTTATACTTGAAAAACTTATGATCTTAACCTAATACCTAAATTAAATAAACCCATTTAATCACTTGAAAAGCTTAGGATCAAGTTGGAACCTTCTAGTCACTTGACAAGCCTATGATTAAGTTTGAAACAACCCTTCCCGTTTTTTTTTTTTTTATACCTAAATTTACTAGTGGTCCCATACCCACTAACATCCTAACAACAATCAATAACCGCGGAATAACCAAATAAAAACCAATTCCATTAAACCAAAGAATTCCAACAACAATAAACCAATACTCAATAGCAACATAATCCAAATCAAGAAATAACCAACAACTAACATCCTACATTGTTCCATAGACTTAATCTAGCATCCTAACAACAGCTAGACCACAATCAACCAAGCCTCTAGAACATCCTCCTCTTCGTAGCCCTTGATCCCACGATCACACTTTTCCTTTACCTGCACACCACAAACAACAATTGAGATGCGTAAGTATTATCACAAATACTTAGTGAGGCCATCCTCCCATCTACTGGGTTATACACACAAGCAGATGAGACCCTCAAGTTCAAGCAAAACAAGCAACACACAATAATACATCAAACCAGGAAAACAAGTCTCGGATACGACTAGTGTCGACCGATGCCAAACGGTGTCGATCGATGCTACGAACAAGTGCCGACCGATGCTCCTCAAACGGTACCCATCGATGCTACTCATCACTGGTGCCGACCGATGCTCCTCGAAATGGTATCGATCGATGCCTCCTCTGCAGACACGATCTGCGCGAACACGAACGACGAATCCCGAATCCAAACCATCTCGAATCCATCCCAAACTCACCCAATTACCTCAGAAATCACTGGGAAACACAAAAGCAACGAACCCAAGCAACAAAACAACACAAACAACAAAGAAAACACACAAACAAGAGAGAGATCTCATGCTTAGATCAACCATGGTCAAGCACTCACCTTTTCTCAAGAAGATTCTGAGCAGTAGAAACGAAATCCTCACTCCTAGCAAGCTTCTAACACGTTCCCAGCTCCAAAACTCTCAAGAACAGCAAGGAATCTCACCAAATCTCTCTTAGGAACTCAAGAACTCTCCTTCCTCTCTTTTTCTCTCAAAAACGGCGACTGAACAACAAAAACACGACCCTAGGTTGTTTTCTCCCTTTTAAGACACGAATTAGGGATTTCCCTGAACCAAACCGAACCAATTCGGCAATTAAATCAAACCGGTCGAACCCAGAAATTAGTGGTATCGATCGATGCCACAAGGGTGTCGATCGACACTCCTTCCAAAATCCCAAATTCTGGTTCGCGGATGTTACAATTCTCCCCACCAATATGGATTCGTCCCCGAATCCCGCAATACCGTCCATCTGCCAAGGACCTCCGTGCCACCGTCATCACGGCCCGCACGTCCCCAGACCGGACTATACATCATCAGTCAAGGTTTCCCGTGCCACTGTCGCAACAGCCCGCACACCTCCGACTGACCCTCGAGGTCTCCCTCTAGCCAATATACTCACATCATAACACTATTTGCTCACAACTCGTGCTTCCCCGTCCGTGGTCGCAACCAACGAATCATGCCGGCTCGCTATCAGGCCAACCGCCTTAAGCTACGGCATCCAGGAAGTCACTCACACACACACTCCCCGCCTCGGGTCGCAACCTCGAGACATACCGGCTCACTGCCGAGCCTCGGCTCACAGCTACGGTATCCAGGGAGCCTCACATATCCCGCTCCGGGTCGTCACCCTCAAGCGCGCTCTCGGATCGTCATCCGAAGCAACATACCACTCCCACTCTCTGGCCACAAAGTCCATCGAGCTATCGGTATCACGTGAGTTGGGCCCACACGGCCTAGAGCAAAACAAATACTGATGCCCACGAGTATCTCCCGGCTAGATCTACCTCAACATTTCCACAAAACTTTCCTTCCTAGAAAACTTTCTAATTCTGGAAACTTTCCTTTTGTGGAAACTTCCTATTTATGGAAACTTCCAAAAATAGAAACCCGAGCTATTTCTCTTTTCCCATGACAATCGCAGTCAAACAAAAGAAAAATACTCATCTTATTAATCTCAAAATGTCATAATCGTTACAACTCAACGAAAATACATCAGGAAAACAAAAATACAACAACTGGAGTCATCAACCCGCATCCCGAGCACCACCTCATCTTGATACTTAGTCGCACAACCAACCACCCCTAAGCGACCAAATATCAAGAGAGATGGGCTGGAATACTCCGTACCCGCTCCAGCCACGGACTATAACTCGGACCCGGCTAGACAAGCTCAAGCGGTCTGCTTCTCAAACCACTTCTTAAACCTTGCCTTCATCCTCGCCTCGGGCTCCCAAGTCTGCTCCTCTACTCCGTCACAGTCCCACAGGACTCTCATCAAAGGAATCTTCTTCTTCCGGTTCCTTGACTCTCCTCTCGAGCACCCTCAATGGTCTCGCCTCCAAAGTCATGTTAGGCTGAAGATCCTCAGGAATCTTAGCCAACAACTGATCACCCTCGTGAAGACACTTCCTCAGCATCGACACATGAAACACCTTGTGGAACGCACGCATAACCTCAGGCAACTCCAGCCTATATGCCACTGGCCCCACCCGCTCAACTACCCTGAACGGACCCATGTACCTCGGACTCAACTTAGTCTCTGTCAATGACCTGTTCGGACCCCGCAACATGGCCATCTTGAGGTACACTCTATCACCAACCTGAAACTCAAGATCCTTTCTCCTCCTATCAGCATAACTCTTCTGCCGATCCTGAGCTTCCTTCATGTTCAGCCTCAAAACCCGGATCTTCTCCGAGATCTCCTGAACAAAATCTGCACCAAATATGCTCCTCTCCCCCACCTGAGTCCAACATAACGGTGTACGACACGGCCTCCCATACAAAGCCTCATAAGGAGCCATCCCAATACTAGCCTGGTAGCTGTTGTTATAAGCAAACTCCACCAAGCTCAAGTGATCTGCCCAATGACCACCCCAATCCAGCACACACATCCTCAACAAATCCTCCAAAATCTGGATCGTCCTCTCGACTGACCGTCCGTCTGAGGATGGTAGGCTGTACTCATATGCACCTTCGTGCCCATCTCTGCCTGAAACGCCTTCCAGAACACCGAAGTGAACTTGGAATCTCTATCAGACACAATACTGGCAGGCACACCATGCAATCTGACTATCTCCCTCACATACTTCTTGGCCAAAACCGCTGCTCCATCAGTTTTCTTGATGGCCAGAAAATGTGCAGACTTAGTCAAACGGTCCACAATGACCCAAATAGCATCAAACGTCCTCGACACAGGCAAACCTACCACGAAGTCCATCGTGATCAAATCCCACTTCCACTGGAATAGGCAAACTCTGCAATAACCCACCAGGAACCTGATGCTCTGCCTTCACCAACTGACAAGTATCACACTTAGCTACCCAGTCGGCCACGTCCTTCTTCATCCCGACCCAGTGATAATACCGCTTAAGGTCACGATACATCTTGGTCGCCCTGGATGAATAGAGAACTTGCTCGAATGAGCCTCTCTCAGTATCTCCTGCCTCAAATCCTCACCCTTGGGCACACAGATCCGACCATGCACAAGGATAGTACCATTAGCAGAAACCTGATACTCTGCACCCGCAGCCTTAGAGGCATTCATCAGCCCCTCATCGCTCCCCTGAGCTAACCTCACTCTGCTCAACAAATCTGCTCTATCAGCTGCCTCCAAACCCAAAGGTTCCTGTGAGATAGCACACAAAAATCAATGCACTAATCTCACCTACCAATGCCTCCATATCCTGCTCCTGAGCCGAAGCCACCCTCTTTCGACTCAAGGCGTCTGCAACCAAATTAGCCTTACCAGGATGGTAAGCTATATCCAGATCATAATCTGCTACTAACTCCATCCAACGCCTCTGCCTCAAATTCAGCTCAGGCTGAGTAAAAATGTACTTCAGGCTCTTGTGATCTGTAAACACCTGCACCTTCCCACCATACAGATAGGATCTCCAAATCTTAAGAGCAAAGATCACTGCTGCCATCTCCAAATCATGAATAGGATAATTAGCTTCATGCTTCCGCAACTGCCGCGAAGCATAAGCTATAACCTTCCCCTGCTGCATAAGTACACAACCCAACCCCACTCTAGAGGCGTCTGTATACACAACATAAGGCTCGTCCTGCTCAGGCAGTGCTAACACCGGCGTGGTAGTCAACATCTGCTTGAGACTTGCAAAGCTCGCCTCACACTCTGGTGACCACACAAATGGGACATCCTTCCCTGTAAGCTTAGTCATCGGCTGTGCCATACTTGCAAAACCCCGAACAAACCTCCTGTAGTAACCTGCTAACCCCAGGAAACTCCGAATCTCAGTGGCACTCTGCGGCCTCGGCCACTCCCTGATGGACTGAATCTTCTCTGGATCCACTGAAACTCCCTCTGCAGAAACAATGTGACCCAAGAGCCCCATCTCACGCTGCCAGAAACTGCACTTGCTCAGCTTAGCAAACAGCTTCTGCTCCCGCAGCTTCTCCAACACTGCTCTCAGATGTGTTGCATGCTCCTCAGGACTCTTAGAATATACCAGGATGTCGTCGATGAAAATGATGACTGACACGTCCAGAAACTCCTGGAACACGCTGTTCATCAATCTCATAAACGCAGCTGGCGCGTTTGTCAACCCAAACGGCATCACCACAAACTCGTAGTGTCCATATCTCGTCCTGAAGGCTGTCTTCCTCACATCTGCCTCATGAATAGGAATCTGATGATATCCTGATGCCAAATCGATCTTGGAGAACCAAGTAGCACCCCTCAACTGATCCAACAACTCATCAATCCTCGGAGAGGGTACTTGTTCTTCACAGTAACTCGGTTCAAACCCCGATAGTCAATACACAACCGAAAACTCCCATCCTTCTTCTTAACAAACAACACCGGAGCTCCCCACGGTGAACAACTAGGACGGATAAAACCCTTGCCCAACAAATCCTCAAGCTGCTTCTTCAGCTCTGCCATCTCTGCTGGAGCCATCCTGTAAGGAGCCTTAGATAACGGCATCGTCCCCGGTTCCAGCTCAATAGTAAAAGGATCCGACCGAGATGGTGGTAATCCCTGCAATGACTGGAACACATCCTCAAAGTCCTCCACAACCGGAATACCGCTAACCGTAGACTTCCCCACTGACTCTGGCATAGATATAGTAACCAGATAAGCCTCACGGCCCTTCTCGATCATCTTCCCAGCCTGAACGGCTGAGATCACGAGACTCCCCGAAGTCGGTCTAATCCCCTGAAAAACCAACTTCCCTCCTGGACGCTCAAACTCCACTCTACCCCGATAGCAGTCCAAATGCACCCTATACCGATGCAACCAATCCATACCAAGAATGACATCATATAACTCCACTGGACTGATAAGCAAATCCGCTGGCCACGACTCCCCTGCGATCTGAATATCAACTCCTCCAGCTCGTCCAATAACCCTCAGGAACTTGCCTCTTAGGGAAACTTCCACAAGATAGCTTAATCCAAAATTAGCTTCCCGCTTAGCAATTCTCCACAGAAAATCATCAATGCGAGCGTAATAAAACAAACAAGTACCATACGTTCGCATATTCCGATTCACCGTATCGAATGCTTTGCAGGCAGCTAACTCAAACCACTTGACTTATTCCCTCCAACAAGCTTACCAAAACCTTGAATCTTGCAACCCTGTCCATCTCCAATGAACGTAATCCAACATCGTCGCAACGATTAGTTTATCCTGCCATGAAGGCTTCTCGTGAACTTATGCATCTGGCAAACATGCCTCTCCCGGCTCAAACCTGCTGTAACTCCCCTTCTCGGGAATCCAGCACCACCGGCCTCACAATCTTGGCGCAAAGCCAAAAATTCATAACCGCTCTGGTCATAAAATCCTGGCCCACCGGCCAACATAAATCTTAAAATCCAAGATTAAACCATCATCACTCTCGAGGTTTACATTCCGTCGTTATGTTCATACTCACGTCCTAGGATTTGCTTGCTCCAAACTCTTCCACTCTTAGGTCGCAACCTTCGAGTCATACCGATCTCACTCTCAGACCAGCGTCTTCGAGTTATACCGTCTCACTCTTGGACCACAATCCTCAAGATCTCGGTATCAGGGGAACTACACATCCCCTCAGGAGAACAACATCCCCTCTGCCACTCTCGGAGCCCTCAGCCCCTCGAACTATCGGTATTCAGGGGAATCACCATCCCCTCAGAGCAACAATCCTTAACGACTATAAACATCTCTCGACACAAGTACCTCCTGTGGTCCGAGTATAACATTGCAATGTTACAACTGCCCACTCAACTTACATTAACCAACTGGATTAACCCCGAAAGAGAAATATATGCTCCACTGCATATGTCCACCTATCCGCCTCTCTAGGTCTGATACCTCTTGAGAATAATCTCATA
This sequence comes from Camelina hispida, assembly GCA_023657505.1. Classification (NCBI taxonomy): domain Eukaryota; kingdom Viridiplantae; phylum Streptophyta; class Magnoliopsida; order Brassicales; family Brassicaceae; genus Camelina; species Camelina hispida. The sequence continues at coordinate 17,675,945 of CP094635.1, read as the reverse complement.
CCGGTCATCTACAACCGCTCCATCCTCTTAACATAAGGTGGAAAGTCCTCAATATCCGCAACCCTTGGCTGCACCCCGCCACATGCGGCACAACTGGAGCCTACACTGGTACCCCTCTCGGTAACCGCTCCAACAGCACGCCAACAGATCCGCCAAGCGATCATCTCGACCCTGGGCTCCACCTGCTGCAACCCCACACCTGGGTTCCCAGCACCCCGGCACGCTCACCGGCTAACCCCCACTGGTCCCTCCCGATACGCTTGCGACCCCCGACGTACCTCCCCGTGGAACTCTGGACCACACACTCGCTGGCCTCGGGACCCGCCCGACAATGACCACGACCACGTCCCCGTCCACGACTAACAACTCCAACACCTTAACGACTGATCTTCCAAGAACAGAGGCTAACAAGCAGAAAACAAAACAATACCACACAAAGAAACATAACAATAACTCACCGTGGAATCTCATTGAAGGCTCGAAGAGGATGTTCTAGGACTTCATGCCACACATAATTGACCAACTCACACAATCAATCTTAGCATAGAATCCTAAACATCAACAGCAAAAGCACACTGAACCCTAGACCTAGAACCGTAAGGGCTCTGATACCAAAATGAAACAACCCTTCCCGTTTTTTTTTTTTTTTATACCTAAATTTACTAGTGGTCCCATACCCACTAACATCCTAACAACAATCAATAACCGCGGAATAACCAAATAAAAACCAATTCCATTAAACCAAAGAATTCCAACAACAATAAACCAATACTCAATAGCAACATAATCCAAATCAAGAAATAACCAACAACTAACATCCTACATTGTTCCATAGACTTAATCTAGCATCCTAACAACAGCTAGACCACAATCAACCAAGCCTCTAGAACATCCTCCTCTTCGTAGCCCTTGATCCCACGATCACACTTTTCCTTTACCTGCACACCACAAACAACAATTGAGATGCGTAAGTATTATCACAAATACTTAGTGAGGCCATCCTCCCATCTACTGGGTTATACACACAAGCAGATGAGACCCTCAAGTTCAAGCAAAACAAGCAACACACAATAATACATCAAACCAGGAAAACAAGTCTCGGATACGACTAGTGTCGACCGATGCCAAACGGTGTCGATCGATGCTACGAACAAGTGCCGACCGATGCTCCTCAAACGGTACCCATCGATGCTACTCATCACTGGTGCCGACCGATGCTCCTCAGAAATGGTATCGATCGATGCCTCCTCTGCAGACACGATCTGCGCGAACACGAACGACGAATCCCGAATCCAAACCATCTCGAATCCATCCCAAACTCACCCAATTACCTCAGAAATCACTGGGAAACACAAAAGCAACGAACCCAAGCAACAAAACAACACAAACAACAAAGAAAACACACAAACAAGAGAGATCTCATGCTTAGATCAACCATGGTCAAGCACTCACCTTTTCTCAAGAAGATTCTGAGCAGTAGAAACGAAATCCTCACTCCTAGCAAGCTTCTAACACGTTCCCAGCTCCAAAACTCTCAAGAACAGCAAGGAATCTCACCAAATCTCTCTTAGGAACTCAAGAACTCTCCTTCCTCTCTTTTTCTCTCAAAAACGGCGACTGAACAACAAAAACACGACCCTAGGTTGTTTTCTCCCTTTTAAGACACGAATTAGGGATTTCCCTGAACCAAACCGAACCAATTCGGCAATTAAATCAAACCGGTCGAACCCAGAAATTAGTGGTATCGATCGATGCCACAAGGGTGTCGATCGACACTCCTTCCAAAATCCCAAATTCTGGTTCGCGGATGTTACAAAGTTCTTCAAGCTATATATGTTAATCTAGCAACATCTTAAAGAAAAAATAGAAAAACAAATCAAATTTTAATATTTTTCTTTTTTTTGACAACAATTTTTTACATTCTTACATATAAAATATGACAAACAGCGGGATACTATTTTGAATATTTTTTAGTATAAATATAATTTGTAAAACATATAATTTTTTTAGAATTTGATGAGTTATCTTTACTTGTAATTTTTACTTCTTGAACTAGTATTTCACCCGCGGTACACCGCAGGACTATGTTAAAAATTATTATATTTTAAATAATAATTTTTAAATTTTTAATTAATTAACTTTTTGTCTAATTAATTTAGAATTTTGTTTAGATTTTTTTTCTTCTTCTTACGTTTTATAAAGTTTATAACCTAGTTACATAAATTTGTTATTAGATAGAATATAAAATTCTAGATTTGTTTTGTTCTATAGAATTAAACAGAGGTATATGCCTATATAGTATGTTAGTGTATATTTTTATGTGTATTTTGTTTTTTGGAATATTAAGAATGTGGTATAGTATGTGTAATATTTTGAAATTCATATATTAAATAATTTATAAGTTAATTTTCAAAACTATGATTAAAAATCTATAGTATATATGAGATAAACTAATAGTTTAGTGTTGGTTCTATATTCTAAACCCGTCATGCTAGGCGGGTCAGACAACATATTCAAAGTTTTTAATCCGCAAAAACTCATCATATGAAACCCGTGAAAGTAAAAATTATTTTTAAATACATAATAGAAAATAAAAATAAATCTGTGAGCAAGCAATATCTTTGATATTTTATTATTATTCTTTGAATAAGATATCAAATTAAATGGTAAATATGTTTGTATTCTTCTGAATACAATTTATAGAAAATCTAATAATAAAAAGAGTATTGCATTAACAAATATAAAAAAAATACATAACACATTTTATTGTATTGTATTGATATATATTGTATACATAACACATTTTATACACAACACATTTTATTGTATTGTATTTTAAAGAGTATAGTATTGATATATCTTTCTCTCTCTCTCTCCTCATTTGTTGCATTGCATAACACATTTTTTTTATATCTAGAAGCTAACTAGATATACTTTGGTTGGGACATATTTGCCTATCAACAAATACATATAGTTAACTGGAACACATACAACTATCAACAAAAACATACATTTAATTTGGACAGATCGCATATTTGAAGGTTCCTTCTAAATACATATGTTGGACGTTATACTTGTGTTTTACATAATTTGATGGTGATACTTGTCCAACACTACTTAGCACACTTCAAATACTTTTAACTTCTCGTGAATTTGGAACATGGCTTCCATCCACAAGTTGCCATGACGATCTCACAACAACATAGATTCATCAATTATAAAATAGTATATATACAGTAAAACCTCTATAAATTAATAGACACTATAAATTAATAAAATTTGCTAGTCCCAAGTCGAGCAAGTGTAAAAATTAACAATATTCGATAAGATAATAAGATAATAATTTTTTTGAAATCTTCGTGTAAAATAGGGTCCCAATAATATCATAAATTAATAATCATATAAATTTACATATATATATATATAATAATAATATATATTTCTTCTAAAGTTTATTTCTATAGAACAATTGTAATGTATTATTTCCAAACTATAATGATATCTCTTAATATATTTTATAACATATCATAAAAATAGTTAAATTTTGTAAAGTTTTCAATTTTTAGATATGCATTATTTACAATTTAATAATTTGACAGATTATTAAAATAGAAGAATTGATATTATTATTCATAAATTTAAAATTATGTATGTCATGTGTATAAGTCAAATTTATCTAATAGTATTTGTAATTTATTGTCAATAATGTTTTCTAAATATTACAAGTTTAATCTTATTTTGCTAAAATTATTTGAATTCATAATTTTTAAAAATTAAAAAATTAAAAATATATCTATCAATTAATAATTATTAATTTACACTATAAAATAATAATTATTAATTTATAAATAAATTAATATCACTATGAATTAATAAAATATTTTGGTTCTAACATTATTAATTTATAGAAGTTTTACTGTATATGATTGAAAAAAAAACAAATGGGATACTCTTCTAGTCCAAAGAAAATGAAGATATTTTTTCTTATGGGTTGTCACCTTTAAATATATCGGGAAAGCCATATGTAGTTTCAAAATGGACAATTTATGGAATATATTTCATAAAATAAATAAAGCATGCAGCCGGCGAATGCTTAAAATAAATAAAGCATGCAGTCAAAAAAATTTTCTTACGTTTATTTGTAATATTGCATTGGGATTCTGTGGATAATGTTAAGCCTACATAGGCTCAGATTAATCTCCTGAAAAAAAAACAATCCATGAGTAGATTCTTTTCCGGGTATTTAAATGAGTCGAAATCAAGGATTCATATTTATGTGGGTGTCTGAAAATTCATAAGGTAATTTTCTTCGACAGGATTCGAACTCGGATTGTGTTTGCAACCAGAGTCCGTTCTTACCATTAGGCCACGAAAACCCGGAATTTGAGAGTACAAAATTTTATCTTCTTTTTTACGAAGTCATAAAATATTACAAATGTATTCAACAAAACTAAAGTGCAAGGACAAAAAATAATGGTTTGTATTATCGTATTGTTCATCAAAAAAGTTCTAAACAATATCAGACAGTATAAGGCTTATACTACAAGCATTATAAACTCTTATAGAAGGTTGACAAATATTATGGAAGAAAATAAATATTCTGTTAAGTGAAAAAAAATAATATAGAATGGTGCAAAACGAAGAACACAAAGCGAAAATCACTATCCTGTTAAGGAGAGCGTGGAGAAAATAATATACAAAGTATGGAACCTTGCTAAAAAAGATATAGTGATTAGGAACTGCATTTTTTTATGGAAAAATACTTAGGTTCATTTTAGAATGAACCTTGTTGTTCACCTCCTCCTTTTCAACCAATTAGAATTTTCTATATATTATTTCATTTAAAAGTTAAAGCAAAATTAAATTTAAAAAGTAAAATAAATGAAGGAAACAAATTATGTATACTTTTAATTTAAGAAAGTAAAATATTGGCTTGATTTAGATTTTATAGTTAGACGAAATTATAAGTCGGTTTGGGTTTACAAAAAAAATGATTAAGGTTTAGATTTTACAATTAAAACGAAATTATATGTCGGTTTGGATTTATAAATGAAGTGGTTAGAGTTTAGATTTTTTAATTAAAACACAATTATATGTTGGTTTGGGTTTACAAATGAAATTGTTAAAGTTTGGATTTTACAATTAAAACGAAATTATATGTCTGTTTGGGTTTACAAATGAGATGGTTATGATTTATATTTTACAATTAGAATAAAATTATATGTCGGTTTGAGTTTAGAAATGAGATGGCTAGGATTTAGATTTTACAATTAAAATAAATTATATATCGGTTTAAGTTTATAAAAAAGCGGTTTAAGTTTTTAATTTTATAATGATATATACTTTGTTTTTTATTTTATAAAGAGATAAATAAATAAGTTTTTAAATGTGACATGTCATAATCTTATTGGTTAATAAATTAAAGAAAAGTGAATCCAAGAATTATTCTTTCTTTAAGTTATAGTTAAATTGATACAAACGTAACCAATAATTACTGACGCTTATTCCACTAAATACAACGTCACCATTTGTGTGAGTCTTACGAATAATGAATAATCCCACTAGCTAGTTAAGAACAGACTCAGCTGTAAAATTCTTAAGAAATAATAATTGACATAATAAAAAACCAATTAAGGATTTAAGGTGACTCTATATGACTATATTCCGTATCAAAACCAATTAACGAAGAAAAAAAAAGAAAAAAAAAAAGAGTGTAGACTGGGGATTAAGGGAAACAACGATTAATCGATGTTTGAAAATTTCCGGCGTCAATTGGTTCACCGGAATCGGAGTGTTGACGGCAAAGGTTGACCGGAAAATAAGGTTATCTTTTTATGACACGTTTGTTCCAAGTGTATGTGTGTATGTTAGGCACGTGTGATTAGGCATGTCAATTAGGATCAAAGCTCGCGGGTTGGTTCAGCCCGGCCTTAAAAATACCGGGTTTGCACTTAAATATATATATCCAAAAAAAATTGGGTTTTCCCGGTTTTGCTTATTTGGGCTGTAGGGTTTTTCAGGTTTAGTCCGATCGGACTCGGATCAGCCCGAAAAGTCCTTTAACAAATATATTTATACTTTTGTGTTTTTGTTTGATTGTAATATTTGATTAATGATTTATTGTAAATAAAGTTTTAAACTCTAATCATAGTTTTCATATTTACTTAATAGCCTCACTTCTTTAAATTTTTTATCTATGATATTTTATATGAATTACTAGATAAGGACCCGCCCGATGTGCGGGTTTAAACTTTTGTAAATAAAATTAAATTTAACAAAAATATATTAAAATTTGTTGTATATTATTTATAATTTTTTTTTGCTACAATATACTAAATTATATCCATTTACAAATCTTTTATTTATGTTACCATTTAAAGCGTATTTTTTTTCACCTAAATATATTCTATGTTACAAATATATTCTTTATCACCACCTTAAAAAATGTCTGTATGAACACATTAAGCCAACTATTATGTCTTTTTACTTTCACTTTTGAATAGTTTTTAATTAATAAAATTATTGGCTCAAATAATATTTCGAATAAAAAATATATTACATAGTATACTAATCAATGATGTATCATCATAATAGTGTATGACCAACCATGGAGAGAGCCTCGGTTCTGTCTTCCTCCTTTATGGAGAGAATTTTGCGTCCAACCTCCTCCACCATGGAGAAAACCTTGGCTCCACCTTCCTCTCTTGGGGAGATAATCTTGCGTCCAACCTTCTCTACCTTCTTCCCTTAGGGAGATAACCTTGGGTACAACCTCTTCCACCATAAAGAAAACCTCGGCTCTACCCTCCTCATGTGTGGAGAGAACATGTTCACTTCTTTTAGCTATCTCAAAATGGTTTGCTCCGACAACCAATGAAACTAAAGACCCTTTTCTAACGTCACAAAATCTTTTGATAGTAACTAACGTTAAATTTTCCAATATATTCGTGGAAGTATTTTTAACACACCATGATGTAGCTAAAAAAATATTTCGAATAAAAAATATATTACATAGTATACTAATCAATAATGTATCATCACAATAATGTATGATCACCATGGAGAAAACCTCCGCTCCGCCCTCCTCCCTTATGGAGAGAACCTTGCGTCCAACCTCTTCCACCATGGAGAGAACCTTGGCTCCGCCTTTCCTCCTTGGAGAGATACCATTGCGTCCAATTTCTTCCACCTTTCTCCCTTGGGGATATAACCTTGTGTCCAACCTTCTCCACCATAGAGAACCTCGGCTCTGCCCTCCTCCTGTGTGGAGATAACTATTCACGTCTTTTTGCTATCTCAAAATGGCTTGCTGCGACAACCAACGAAAGTAAAAACATTTTTCTAACGTCACAAAATCTTTTGATAGTAGCTAATGTTAAATTTCCCAATGTCTTTGTGGAAGTGTCTTTGACAAACCATGATCTAGCCTCTTTCTTCGTAATGCCCCCAACCGCCACCTTACTTAGTGAGCCCATGTCCACTCTCATTCCATAGGCCCACCTTCCTAAGTGGGCCATACATCTATTCCCGGCCCGTGGACCCACCCATATTTGATGGCCGGTTTGTTACGTTTTGGAGGTTTTAAAAACTTGTTTACCAACCCTACAAATTAACAAATGATCCTTTCCTGTGTTTTGTCCTCACTCGCACAGTTCCGACAATCACTTCCAGGAAGGTCACCCATCATGAAGTTCTCTCAGGACCCTTGACCGAAAAGATAAGTGCATTTAGGTGATATAGGAAAGGATGTCATAGTCTTTTAAACTTTTCGGCAAACCAGGGTGTCATAGTCTTCGAACTCCTATGGATCTATCAACAACGATTTATGATTTTTTCAATCTATTTATCAATGTTTGTTGTAAGTTTGTGTTTGATTAGTTTATTTTATCCATCCATTAGGTTGATGAGCTTCTACTCGTTATCTTCCTTTTGGATTAAATGAATAATGGTAACAATTATGTTTTTTTTAAAGGGTTTATGACCAACCAATCAAGGTTGAGAAATTAGAAGAAAATTAATTTGACATAATTAATGAAATAATAGAAAATTATAAGCACAGTAATATATGAATCCCAAATAATTCAAAGATAAAAATATAATTAAACAAAACAATATAAAAATACTACAATAAATTTTAAAATAAAGTATTAGGAAACGAAGACCCATATATTAATCTTTTTTTGGGTTTAACATATTAATTTTACCTATTCCCAACTGAAAAAGGAGAAAGTAGGAGAAAATTTTGGTTTAAAAAAAATAAGAAAACTTTACCATCCCATTAAAAAATTTCCCAATTACAAAAAGTTAAAAACAGCGTTTTTAAATAAATTATTTTGTTAGATAAAAAATATGAGACGATTGATGTTTATATAGAAGTGAATATTTTTAAAATTTAAAATTAACAATTAACTATATATTTTCCTTAATCCATATTTCTGTTTTTTTTCTAGAATTAATAACTTAAAAATAAAAATATGTAAATAATACTATAATTTCGAATTTTATGAAATATATATATATAATCTCTTTATAATTATTTAATAAAACTTTGCAATTTTTTATAATTTTTTTTAATTTTTGATAGTTATCTTTTTACATTATTAATATTTTTAAAAACAAAATATTTTATTTTTGTTGTAATCAAATTTCTCTTATTAAATATTAACTTTTACACATGTCAAAATCCCAGATTGATAACTTGACACATGTCAAAATCTTGTTAATGACTAACTTTCAAAACCCAACTTTATATAATAAGATATATTGTTTTATTTGGTTAAAACATTAAAATTTTATTTAGTTTTAAAAATTTTCTTGTAAATTAAGTTGGTTGTAGTAAATATAGATGAGTTATTAAAATTTTGATTGATTTGTTTTATAATGCATCTTTAAACATTGTTTTTTAAAGCTTTAAAATTTTTGATCTTTAACATAAATCTAGAAAAGTCCGAAAAGTCCTGTAACCCTGTTAGGATCGGATTTAGACTTCAGAAATATTTCGGATCGGATTGAGCTGGGCTCAAACATATTTCGGGCCAGCCTGAGTGACACGCCTACGTGTGATGTCTTTAAGAATTTTTTCTCTTGGGCTATAATTGGGCTTGTAAACTTTGTTTGGATCTTTCAATAATACTCAGGATTAAGGAACAGCATATATGTTAATGTAATTTTATCCGAGATCAACCTCAACATATGGAGAACATTATTCGACAGAGTATTAAAGATGAGAAGGAAAAACTATATAAGAGAATTGATATGAGAAAGAAAATGAGGAACACGAAGCAAGTAAAGGAACTAGAGGTTTAAACTTCAACCTATAAGACTTTGCAAATTATGATTTCGTTCGAAGTCAAATCACATCTAGTGAAACAACATCCATAAGTTCCAGCTAATTATCATTACCACTGAAGTTCATGTTTATCAGTATTATTTTACCATCTCTTTCTGCATTTTGTTTGAATCCATTAATTAGTTTTTCGGTTAAGCTCTCTAGTCCGGACCAGATTAATGTTACATAGTAGTCATCTGCTACAATGAACTGTGGAACATACATGTGATAATAAACAGCTGAACCAGACCCAAATACTATAAACCGAAGACAACAAAACTGCCAAAACCTATTTTACAAAGAAACTAAAACAGACTAAAAGAGTTTAATCTTTGACTTTATCAACTTCTCTCTGAAGAAGTCAGATGTCCAAGCTGTTCTGTAATTGTATTTACATTCCTTGAACTCCACCACAGTTTCTCACTACGATCTTCAGCTTTATCCCGTTGCTCAGTTGAGCCAGGATTCTCTGAGAAGAACTGCTGCCAGAAAACATCATTTGCTCCTGCTACTGAAGGAGGAGGAGCAGCAGCAGCAACAACAGGGTTGTTCTGTTCTTTCGTAACATCGGGCTCAGAGTTCATGTCGATGATCCTCGGAGAAGGAGGAGATTTGGGACGCTTATCGATACTTAGCTGTATGCAAGAAAGAGGAGGGCTTTCTGGACAAGTAGAAGAGTCATCCACATCAAGTGTCATCATGCTTCTTGTTTGTAACATACTCTCACAAGAATCCGATACAAGATTCTCCCAAATCGCTATTGATGACCCTAACTGTTCCACCTGATGCTCTGTTGTGTGTGAAGAAGGGCTTGTGGAACCTTCCTCTCTCACAGCAACACATGTTTGGTTCTCTTCCATCATCGGTTCATCAGGCAAGAACCCGATCCTAGGGAACCTTCTTTTCCTCTCGTTTGCTTCGGGAACACACGGTGAGAGGTTCAAAGCAAGTCCTGGTTTTTCAAGTACTTGAGAAACAAACGAAACCATTGTTTTCTGACGCTTCTCCATATGTTGTAACCGTTCTTTTAGTTCTTTCACTTGCATTTCAAACCCTTCTCGTTCCTCATCTTGTTTCTGTAACTCTTCAAGCAACCCTTCTTTCTCTTTCGTCAACCTCTCGATCTGATTTCTCATCCTCACTCGTTCTGAATCCGTCAAGAGGTTTTGCTGAGCTTGAAGATTCGGTAAAGAGTGGCTATGAACAGGTTTGCGTCTATGAATGTTCTTCATAAGATGAGGTTGACCTCTCACAAAATCATCATTTGCAAATTCCCACTGCTCAGGATCAGCTTTTCTAAAACCCTACAATACAAAAACCCAAACTAAACTAAACAAACCAAAGAAGATGACTGATTAAAAAATTAACCACACAAAACACAAAAAGACCAATACACTTACGTATGTGTTAAGCTGACGGATAAAACTTGAGAAGTTATTGTGCTTGAAGAATCTGGGAAGAAGGTCTCTAGAAAACTCCGGGGGATTCCAAACGATGAAACTCTTGTTGCTCTGACTCCACGAGACGATCGAATCCGATGAAGAATCATCAACCATCTCATATGTTTTTGTAAGAAAAGGTGGGAGTGAGCTTGATGAACCTCCATGATTATTCTCATCCATCTCTAAAACACTTTCAAAATCTTTTAAAAATCACAACTTTCAACTCCTTGATTCAATCTACTGCCACAAAAAGCAGAGCAAGTTATATCAACTATAAGCTTCAAGAACCAAAGGTACAAGCTTATCAAGTCAATAACTTTAGTAAACATAAACTAGAGTTAAAGGACTCGCTAGTTTCGATCAAAACTGGATAAGATACAAAACCCCAAAATTCCCTTAAAAAGAAAAAAAGAAATCTTCGAACTTGAAACAAAAAAAAAACACCAAAACCTCACCACTGTTTCTCAATGAAGAAAAAAGCTTCTAAGAAGCCCTTAAAACCATAAACCCTTATAAAATTCAACGAATCTAGAAACCCTTTGTAACATTAAAACCTCACTTAATCAGAGAAATAAAAAAGGAACAACCTTTATATTGCTTCTGGAACCCTCTCTGCTTCTCGAACACAAAGAATGAAAGAAAGAAAGAAAGAAAAAAAAACTTCTCGACTTGTGTGGGTATTTATTTAAGTAAATCAAACAGAGAATAATATCAAACAGAAATGATTTGTCTTCTTATGTGTACCTCTCTCCTTGCCATTATTGCTGCTGAAATATCAAAGTTATCTGTGGAGAGAAGACCGTAGAAAAGTAAACGAGTCGATTGACCCGGTGGGAGCAGCTGCTGCAGATTTACGAAGAAGATTCGTCAAACCTTTCTTCGTTTTTTATTTGAACGATTAGTAATAATTACGCGCAACCGAGCAACAAAAACAGAAGAAAGAATTATTGAGAGATTATATAAATTTCTGGGGATTTGTGAGTTTTTTTTTTTAAGTCAGGAATTTTTTTTTTAGCTTTTGATTTGATGAAGCCGTGTTCGAATCAGAACAGAACACCTGTTTCATTGTTTTTGCTAAGATTGGGTTTGGTCGAATTTTTATTTACTATTTTATTATTTTATTACTTTTTCTTTATATCAAAATCACCCCATGAGATGATGATAGAGCTGTTTTTAGCATATAACTTTTTTAAGTATAAAAAATGTGAATTAGTCAATGAATAACAGAAAAAAAAAAAATCATTTAGAGATCTTGTTTGTTTGTGGTAATGTAGAAGCATTTATGACCGTGAGAAAAAAATTTAGTTGTTATTATCTTTTGGAATTTATAAACAAAATTAATAAAAAGTCTTGTTTTTTTGGAGGGCACGAAACGAAATCGAAAGGTCCACTTTGAATATTCTATTGTGAATTTCTGATGGCATTTCGTAGAGATATCAATATGCATGCCTTCTTTTGTTTACTTAAACGTCTGAAAATTCTTTATTGTTAATTTCGATGAACATCTAATAATTATCATTAAACATACTGTATAGTTGCATGGTAAAACAAATAGGAGGATATGTAAATAGTTTTTATGTGGCCTTGCGTACGTTGTCGATATACCAATTTTGGCTTTGTAATCTGCAGTTGTACTGACAGTATTGTTGTACACCACTTAGAGTATCATTAGTGGTAGAACAGTTCACCGTTACTCAAAAAAGAAAAAAAATTAACATTTTAATATCTACTAATAAGAAATCAACAGCTGTGAAAAATGGAAGAGGAAAGTTTCTTCTCCTAATATTTAGAGCACGTTCTCTTACATTTCTTTTCTTTTTATATATTTTTTCATTAATTTTTAATAAGAGAATTTTGGGAAGGAATTATGATCTTATAGTACTAGAACTCATCTGTAGACTAAACATGCTCGTGAAAAAATACATGTTCAATTACAGCTCTCTAACTTTTTTTCTTTTTAAATGCATTCAATTAAACTTAAGAAGGAAATAAAAGTTTACAAAGCCAAAACCCAACCGTAAGTCCAAATACAAACCCATAAATCTTGAGAAACAGAAATGAACCAATAGTGAACCAATACTTAGGAAAGAACCAATAATTAGATAAGAACCAGATTTATGGTTGGGCATTCAAAACCGCCTATACCATCCTCAATAAAAGCATTCGAAACGTCATTGAGAGAGAAATCAAGAGGAGGAGATCGCATCTGAGATTAGGGTTCTTTACCTCGTTGTCGTCACAGTAATTGCTCCAGAGAACCAGAGATGGAGTAGAGATAAGGAGAGATCAGGGTTGCTATCACGGAAACTCAAAGCTCTGTTCCGAACAGTGGTGTCGATTTGACGAAAGAAGTAGATCAGCCGATTTAAAAGAGTTCCGATGAAGACGGTTGTTTCGCTCAGTCCAAATCACATAGACGACAGTCTGCAAAGCGATCAGTAGCAGTTTCTTTGCTAAACGTGGCCCTCGATATTGTATGAGGGAGTCAAGTGTCTGGGACCAAGAGCTTGAGGGAGTAAAGGCACATCTTCGTGCAACATCCGACCATATCGACCAGCTGAAAGGACACTCGAAAAAAATGTGATCTCGAGATTCAGGCATGGAGGCACATATAAGGCAATGAGGAGGCGATCCCTTGTCGGACATCGATTCAGCACAAACAACCAGGATAGGAACTTGTGTTACGGAATTCCTCCTGAAAACCAAACAATGCTATGCCAGGGAACAATAGGGAAGGTAGCTCTAAGAGCAGAGCAAATACTACATGTGTTATGACGGTCCTTGCGATGGTCGTCAATCCACCATTGGTAAGAGTCTTCTTCTTCATTTAAAGTGAGTGTTGAGAGTTCAATATGAAGATTGACCTGCGCTTCTGATCTTGCAGGAGGAAGGTTCCAATTCTCACGCCTTTAGAGGTCAGCTAAACGAGTACCCCTACGAATGCCAATTTGGTAAAGCCCATCACCTTGAAGATAAGTCATCATCTTACCCAACTTACTCCAGTGGTCAGTCCAAAATTGTGTAGTTTTACCATTACCTAGTTTAACTATGATCCAAGGGTAAGCAATATCTCTAATCTTTAGCAACTTATTTGATAACCAGGAGAAACAGTTGCTTGACTTGCGGGTCCAGAAGGAACTCATGTCACCAGATATAACAACTCTTCGAAACCAGGCCACCCATACCGAACCAGATCTGAAAAGAGTAACTAGATGAGCTTGACCATGCAAGCTTTATTCCATGTAAGTAAGTCTCGTACTCCTAATCCTCCTTCTTTCTTATCACAGATGATTGTTTCCCAAGCCACACGAGCTGAATGATGACTCTCTGTCATACCATTCCATAAAAATGCACTTGAGAGTGAGTTTAATTATTTTATACATTTCTTTGGCAAGACAAAACCTGAGCACCAGAAATTAGATATGCCAGCAATGACAGAGTTTAACATTTGGAGTCTTCCCGTAAATGAGAGAGATTTTATAGACCAAGCATTGAAGCGACTTTTAACTTTCTGTAGCAGTGGAGCACAATTAAGAAGGGTAAGCTTCTTAGTACAGAGAGGTAGTCCTAGATATCTTATTGGAAGTTGACCATGACTGATTTCGATAGTGGTGACAATGTGATCAATTTCAGACTGAGAGAGTCCATATGTGAAGAAGCTAGTCTTTCGGAGACTTATCGCGAGTCCTGAGACATCTTCAAAATCTTTGAGTACTTGGAGAACATTCTGCAAGAAAGATTCTGAGCCATCTATGAAGATCAGTAAGTCATCTGCAAAGCACAAGTGAGTCAGTTTTATCTCTTCGCAGCGTTGATGATAGTGTATTTTTCCTTCTTCAGCTGCTTTTTCCAAACAGACAGAGAGACAGTTCATAGCTAACACAGGTAAGTAGGGCAAAATCGGATCCCCTTAGCACAGCCCCCTTAGCCCTTTGAAGTAGCCATGAACATGACCGTTGAATCCAATTGAGAATGAAGGCGTGGAGACACAGGCTTTAAGCCAGCGTAAGTAAAGTTAAGGTACCTCAATCCCTCGCAAGCAGCTAAAAATAAACTCCCATCTCACAGTATCAAACGCATTTGCAATGTCCACTTTGATAGTTATTCTTTTAGGACCGTTTTGCTTTTGATAGCCATTTAATTTTGCCGCTAGTAAAGTGTTCTCCACTAAAAGTCTACCTTTGATGAATGCAGTTTGATTCTTTAGCACCAAGTCAAGGAGAATGGGCTTCAGTCTTGCAACAAGCAGCTTAGAGACAACCTTGTACAAAGTTGTGAGGCAGGAAATGGGGCGATAGTCAGAGACAAGAGAAGCTCCTGGCTTTTTTGGGACTAGAGCGAGGATGGTGGCATTTATTGCAGATGGAAGGAATCCCGTTTGGAAGAATTTGAGTATACTGGTAGTAGCATCCTTCCCTAAAATTCCCCAAGCAGCTTTATAAAAGCCTGAGATAAAACCATTCGGACCAGGTGCTTAGTTGGCATTTAATCTAAACATTACCTGCTTAATCTCATCTACAGTTGGTATCTTGATCATTGTCTGTTTTATTTCAGGGGAGCATCAAAAAGAGATAATGCTGCAAAACCAAGAAGGTGGAGTATTGACTGGTCGAAGGACTACTAGAGCAAGTAGAGATTTGAAGTGATTCACTGCCATTCGAGACATCTCTAAAGGATCATCAGTGAGCCAGAAGGGTATGTAAATGATCTGATAGCATTAAAAGCATTCCTCAGCTGCATAATCCGATGGAAGTAAGTAGTGTTTAAATCTCCGTCCTTGAGCCAGTTGATTTTAGATATTTGCCTGAAGTACGCCTCTTCTATACTCCTTAGGAATTTCCATTGAGAATGAACAAGCTTTTCTTGCTGAAATAGATCTGCAGAAGGGTTAGACAAGGATTGAACATGCACATATTGAAGCAAACTGATATTCTCTCTCTCGGTTTTGAATATCTGAAAAATTCTCTCTCGAAAGTGTTTTTAATTCTCTTTTCAGTGATTTTTGTTTCTACAAACAGGATTCCTGTGGAGATATGCTTCCAGCCAGATTCCAAGTAGATTCAACCGTGGAAAGGAATTTTGGGTGTTTGGTTAGACCATCAATAGTCCAGTAACGCACTCAACGTTACTTTAAAAAAAACAAAAATATTATTTTAATTTTATATATATATTTATTATCTTTTATTAATAATAACCAATAAAAATTTGACACATGTTTATTTATGCAAAGGAACGATGCTTGCAGAAGTAACTGAAGAAACGATTCTTCTCTTTTTTTTCTCTCTCTCAATATTATATTAATTTATAAGAGTAACTTTGGTGATTAATAATCACCACTAAAGATGCCCTTAGGAAATTGAAGAACTTGAAAGGCTTAGTACCAGCGGAGGGAAGAGAGGCGAAGAGGTTTAAAAGGCAAAGGGAATGAACAGAGATATCAGACGCAAGGAAGAAGACAACATTGTCCGGGTAAAGAGAAAGCCAGAGATTGTTTACTAACACTCGATCCAGTTTTTTGGCTATCGGGTTAAGAGGGTTTTTATTTGTCCAGGTATAAAGGGGACCTTGATAACGTAAGTCAAACAGCTCAAGCTGCAGGAGACAATCCCGAAGTTCCAACATGCGAGGGGTAAGATGATTAACACTTGGGTTAGAATGCTCTACAGGGTGAATAATTTGGTTGAAATCTCCACAAAGGACCCAAGGAATGGAGATTTAGCTCACACCAAAGGTCAGTTCTTTCGTCACTAAGATTTGGCGCGTAGATGGCCGTAAAACAGAAACGATGACCTCCTTGAATTGAAACTTCACAGGTGAGCAAATGCTTGGACTGATGAAGAATAGATACCGAAGTCGGAGCTTTCCAAATAACAACTATCCGACCATCCTCATCAGAATTATGATTAGAGGTATAGTTCCATCCTGGACACGCAAGGTTCATAACATGGTTCAAATTTGTTTCCTTAATATGGGTTTTGATTAGGGCATCAAAAGTAGGCTTATTAATAGCAAGCCAAATAGCAAAAGGCTGATGTTTATCCTTGTCATTTAGTCCTCGGATATTCCAACAAAAAGGTTTTATATACATAGGTAAGGGTTAGGGGTTAATGAGAAAGAGGGAGTCCCCCTGGGGAAGGAGACTTAGCCTCAGAAAATGAATCAATGGCTTCAGTGGTTGGTGGGTCTATCGCCATATCATAGAGAGAAGGGTCTAAAGGAAGATTTGAAGGGCTTATAGAAGAAAAGGAGGTAGGATTTGAGGGGTTAGGAGGATTAGGGGAGTTGGAAACAGGTTGAGAGGGCTGTAAATGATGTTGGGGTGTTGATGAAGTATGATGAGGGGCTAGAACATCATAATGGTTGGAAATGGTTAATTTTTTTAAGGGGGGTGGGCGAAGGAGTTGGACAAGGAGTTGTTCGTAACCTAGGCTTAGGTGAGGAAGGCAGAACATGAGGTTCAGGGTTCAGACTGGTAGGAGGAGAGGGATCAGCAGAAGTACCTTCAACCCTCATCATTAACAGACTTTGCAGAATCAGCGGTGAGCTTTCCTTTACCCTTGTTAATGGTTGCAGTTTCTTTCGACACTTCTTTGATTATTGTCTGCTTCTTTTGTGTCCATGAGGGAGTCACCGAGGGACAAAACTTGATGACATGCCTTATTTCGTGACAGTGGGAACAAGTAGGAGGGATCCATGGATATTCAACCTCGATAGTAATGACTTCCCCTCTGTTCCTAACAAGTTCAACTGAAGAATGTAAATGCTTGTTAAGATTTCTTTCAACTTTTACATGCGAAACTGACAAACTAATGAGGTTCTTCGTGAATTCATCCATTTTTTGGCTCTCCGACTAGACCAACCACTAAACAAATACCTTTGTGATGCATCAGATCAAAAGGCATTCCTTTTAGATGAGCCCAGATAGGGATAGCATCAAGATTCGTTTCTTCACCACCAGAAGAATCCCACTGAGCGACAAGGAACATACACTCTCCTACATACCACATCTTTTTCTCAAGTATTTTAGTTCTCAGGTATTCGTTAGGGACAAGCACTAGCATGGAGTTACTGGACTGGTTTAGGTAGATCTCAAGGCGTTTTCCACGCCCCCAAATATGACTAAGCACACTCTGGATATGCTTGTAGGTTGGGAGTCGACCTTTGAATTTACCAACAATGAAGTCCTTGGGAATATCTGCACCTTCTTGGAAGACGGAGTCAGGGATACTTACTCGAGGTTTCCCAGTAGCAGAGTAATCAATTGATGCTAGTCTAGTAAGTGATCTATCAGCTACAGTTTTTAGTTTTTGCGCTAAAGTTTGTGTAGATGGATCCTTAGCTGATTGCTGCATAATGATAGGAGGGGCATGAGCTTCAGCGGGCACACTGACAGGGGGTAAAGAGGGAGGCGGGGGAGAGGTCACAGAAGGCAAAAGGTTAGGGGTATCAGCATTAGGGAAAAGAGTAGTTTCAGCATGTCCAGAGGCAGAAATAATAACAACCGCTTGACCTGCAGAAAGGGAAATAATAACGTTCCACGGGGATCCAGCAGTTCGCCATCCGTACGTTGCGGCTCCGTACAATACTCTTTTTTTACAATGAGATTGACAACGGATTTCACATAATATGATTCTTAAAGCCCTCATACTATTAGTATACTATTAGTAGAGTTGAGAATTGCTTGCGCCTGAGGATTCACTACTATAGGAGTAGATTTTGAGCTCTCTAACTTGCAACGACGTGATGAAGAAGATGTGCTTGAATTTGCAAAAGAAAAAAAAACAACAACAAAATTATTAGATTTTGCAAAAAGATATAAAAAAATGGTATTTTTGTAAAAGGAATTTAAAAGACGTATTCTTGCAAATATATATAAAAAAAAGGGTATAGAAAAAATGTATTTTTTGTAAAAAAAAAAACATAGAAAATGATATTTCTGCAAATACTCCTTGTGTAAACAAGAAATTGAATTAAGTCTGTATAATCATTTTTTTAGTTTAACACTATTGTATAAGAAAAAAGTCGGAGATTAACTTGAATTTCAAGTATCACCTAGATTTTAAAGTATCACCTGAAAGAGGATTTTAAATTCATGTCAAACGTTAGATTACACCTGTGGCATGTAAAATATTGTGATGATATCAATCCCGTTAGACGAGCAAAATACAATATTTCTCCAAATAATGTATACGTATGTGCTTAGTTCACTGTTCCGAGTCAATGGTGTATTCCAAAATTCTGATAAGAAAAAATGAATTTAATTTTTTTCCAATTTAACAAGACTAACTAATTAAAAAATATATAATTGTCTAACTAATCTATAATAGTAAAAGAAAAAAATATGAAAAGAAAAACTCAGTTTTGAATTCAGGAGTAAAATGCTTCTAGACATTGTAGATAACCAGCATGCAATCGGAATTACATGTAAAAGAAAATTCAAATATGTAACATATATGTAATGTGGTTTATTATTTGTTTTGTTATCCAGTAATGTTGTTTACATGGAACTAAATGAAATTGTTTCAACTTTGGGGTCCGACTATTGTTCGTGGAACGAAGTGTCTCCTTCATAGTCAAGTCATATATATGTATACACAGATACGACATATTAATTACGTAACGTGTGTTGGTTAGTATATAACATAACCAAGTCTAATTTAACACCAAATATATAGAGAGAGACATAAAGGCAAGTAGTACTACAAATATTAAGTGTCGGATAATATATAAAAGGCAAGACACACAAACTGTTGTTCATTATAAGAATTAAGAAACTTGGAAACAAAGATGCAAATATATAGATTACACGAACATCATAGGTATGTGCAATTCTATAATAGTAGTGGTACGAATATTTATTGGTTGGGTAACAGATGGTATGAATGTGGAAGTAATGTCAAAGAATAGCTTATTTATTCTAATTGCTTTAATACTTTTATAGACTAAAAAAAAAAAAGTGATTAATGGAAAAGAAAGAGCAAACGAGTCACGAGCAATGACAAGTTGATGGGAAGCAGATCGAGAGCATCACGTGACCCACCCGATTTAACGGTTATGATTAGATATTACTAAAAACGATTTGTGGTCTCTCTAACAAAGTTGAAAGGTGACAAGTCACATTCCTCAAAGAAGATGCCGCAATCTCTGCCACGTATATTGGAGTCGACAATAATTTTAATTAACTAGTACTGTAATTAGTTTAGCTAAATCTTGATTAGTAATTAACATAATGCTCCTATGTTTTGTTTATTTAAAGAAAAATCATAGTTCCTGGCTCTTAGATGTGGATAGTTGGAAAATGCTGTCAATAAATAAAGAATAAAGTTTATTGATATATATATATATATATATATAATTATACTAAATAAAAGTAGGAGCTATAAGGTCCTAAGACAAACCAAGCTTTAAAACAACCAATAGGAATTCAACATGTCACTAATTAACATTTTTAGAAATTTGCAGAATTTTATATATTAAGAATTATTTTAAACAACCTATCAGGATTTGACATGTCATTCATTAATATTTTCTAAATTTCCATAATTTTTTAGAAAAAGGAAAATTTTAAATTTATGGAAATAAAAACTATATACAATATCCCACATTGGCTAGAAAATTTTTAGACAATGGTTCAAACCAAGATAAATAAGATTAATATGCTTCCAACAACGAATGAGCAGAAATCTTGATTTAACGTTTAAAAGTTTTATTCGGTTTGATCCGGTTTTTTATTTTTATTTGATCAAACTAAAACTTCAAAAAGTTCCAAAAAATATTATAATATTTAATTTTTTAAATATTATAAATATTGAAAATTTTAAAAGCTCTTAGCTTTTAAAAAGCTTTTCAATATTATAATATTAAAATTTTAATAGTTTAAAATATTATAAATATTTAAACATTTTAAAAGGTTCAAATATTATATTCGAATCTTTTAAAAGTTTAAAATATTATAAATATTGAAACTTCTTAAAGTTTTAGCTTTAAAAGGTTTCAAAATATTATAATTTTAAAATTTTTAAAATTTCTTAACATTTAAAAGCTTTTTAAAAACTTAAAATTTATAAATATGTACAACGTCTCACATCGGCTATAAAATTTTAGACAATGCCTGAGAACCATTTTAAATAAAAATAATATGTTTTTAACTATAAATTTATCAGGTTTGCTTTATTTATGCTTATTTATTAGGTTTCCAAATTTAAAAGTTATTTGATTTATTTTAGCAAATTAAAATTTTTAAAGGTTTAAATATTTAATATAGAATGTTTAGAAATATTATAAATACCTCCATAAAAATGTTAAAATATTATAACTATTTAAACTCTATAAAAAGTAAAAGTGTCATTAATATTTAACTAAAAAAATGTTACATATAATTAAACTACATCTAAATTTGAAATATTTTAAATATTTAATCTCTTTTAAAAATTTAAAAGTTTAAGAATTACTAAATATTATATATCAAATTTTTTAATATCTTGAAAATATCTTACTTATTTCCGTTTGTGCTTTATATCTCTTATGAGCTGTAAACATGTTTTTGTGTATGACTTTACAGATGATTTGATACTTTTTTGAATTTTTATTTTTAAGTCTAAGAAGAATTGGCGTCAAGACCTTGATTTGATGTTATTTGAGTTTAAAGAAGAAGGATCGATAAAAAGCACAAATATTATTTTTACTATACATGTGTTCATATTACTTTCTCGGCAAGTAAGGATTTTGGTTTGAGAAGTATATGGATGAAATTATCAATAATTGGGTGCATGTGTTGACTATGCTGGTTTTCATGAATCGCACAATTTTTATGAGAAAAAATGATTTTGGTCTTGGAGTTTGATGGGTTAACAAGTTGTGTGGTAATCTAAAAAAGTTTTTCGGTGAAAGAATATGAAAAAGTTGACGAGGAAGAACAAGAAGAAGACTATAACAAAGAACTGGACGGTAAAAGTAACGATGACAATTACCATAAAATTTGACAATAAAAATGACAAGAAAGAATATAAAGAATAAGAATACATTAAATAAAAAACACGAAAACATAGGTGATTGCGATCAATTAAATATGAAAAAGAGATAAATTCATGATTATAAAATTGTTTGTTTTTCTGGTGGCCAAAAAATGGTTTAAGATATGTGAGGTCACCGTTTGATCCACTGGACGTCGAGTTAGATTCATAATTTTTTTATCAGACTTGATTTTAAAACACAACTGATTTTTATATTTTTAAATATTGTGTATATAAATTTAATTTTTTCCTTAATAAAAATTTAAAGTTTTCTGTAATATAATATTTCATTTCGATCATCAATCATATATAATTTTTATCAACATATATCAAATAAACCCACGCGTAGCGTGGGTTCAAAACCTAGTAATAATAATAGAAGCTGGATTTATTATATACAAAAATAGACATTTATAAAAAGATAACTTATAAAAGCAGCTTGATATTCTTGACTTTTTTTAAAAAATTGAACTCTAATTCTCCATAACAATGTACATGAAACGACGTCGTTGTGGTGAAAACACACATTTTCATCTTTTTCCTGCTTTATTCCAAAAAAAAGAAAAAAAGCCAGAGGCCCAGAGCACGTGTTAACACATACGATGCATCCTTGTAAATAACAATATACTGTAAGGGTAATTTCGTCTTTTTAAAATATCTACCTTTTAACTTTTTTTTTTCCCTTCAACCTTGCTTAAGTGCTTCTTCATTTATTACTCGTCACCAGACCAGAAAAACCAAAAAAAAAAACTTCAAAAAAAAAAACATAAAGCGCGAGTTTTTTGTTTTTGTTTTGTCTTTTCTACGACGAGCTATAAAGATTAGAAGAAGAAGAAACGACGCTGTTCTTTTCTTTTCTTCTACAATTTCCGGCGGTGACCCTAAAAAAATGACGTCGGGGACAAGAACGCCGACATGGAAAGAGAGAGAGAACAACAAACGGCGAGAGAGGAGAAGACGTGCGATTGCGGCTAAGATCTTCGCAGGGCTTAGGATTCATGGAAACTTTAAGCTACCTAAACACTGCGACAACAACGAAGTTCTCAAAGCCTTATGCAATGAAGCTGGCTGGACTGTTGAAGACGACGGAACTACTTACCGCAAGGTAAACCAAAACCAAATCCCTAAACAAAACAAAAACTCTAATTTTTTTAATCGATTTTGTAGTTTTTTTTAAAAAGGTTTTGCTTGTTTAAGACTTGTGAATAGATCTGAGCGTTATTTTTTTTTTTGGGGGGGGGGGGGGAGAAAAATAAAAAATGGACGGTTGTGATTTAATATTTGACCGGGTTTAGTAAAAGTCATTGCAAACGTCAGATCGAAACCGTTCCGGTGAACTGAAACAAAAGCATGAATATATCTTACTAAGATTCGCTGATGCTGCTGCTTGCTTCGACACTCTCTGTTTCACTTTCAGATGGAGAATTTACTTGCTTAATGACTAGTTTACCCTTAAGTAATCACACGGTCTACCAAGAATTTTTCAGGGTCTTATCGTCATTTTAGGTATTTCTTTTTGTGTTTTTCTTTGGTCATTTACAAAACCTTTTGCTTTATGTGAAATTTTTAAAAACTTTAGGACACGTCTGTTTCAAGGAACTGCTGTTTGGTAATGGGTTGGATTCCTTAGTACAACGATCGAGGGAGACTTTCTTTTTTCTCCTTCCTGCCCACATGGATTTTTTTTCCTTTTCAGACTGACGCTTTCTCTGAAATTCCAATTTTGCTTTTCTTTCTTGAATCATATAAATTTTCTCGAAAACACTTTTTCTTTATTTGCTTACATTCACACTTAACATTAATAAAGTACAGTCCATTTTGTTACATTGACATCAAAATTAGACCCAATTGGAGCATATGTAATACTACTACTAGAAAATAGACTAAAATAAAGTTTTTTGGATTCTTGACTCGTGTGATCAAATAGTTCCATGAGTGTTTATTATTGATGTTGGTTAAATACTTTATAGTACAGTATTAATTGTGCTAATTCTTGTTTTAACCAGTCAATGGTGAGACTGTGGAAATGATTTCCCTTTTGCCAACATCTAATGATGATGTTTTGATTTTGCTTGTGTGGGGATAAAAGGAATTGGAATTATTTCATTGTTTGACCATTAAATGCCAAATAAAATCATTGTTTTTTTTTAAACCTTTTTTTGCAACCTTAGTTGCATATGGATTTTCAATTATCAATTATAGTGTCATCTTGTTCGTTGCTCACCAGCTTTTTTGCATTTCGTAAAATGGGAAAAGAATAAAAGAAACATTTTTAAACTCTCTTTTATTTTAGAGATATTCTCGATCCATTAGCAAAGATTGTTCTACGACCACTTATATAGCACCAAAGAAAATCATTGTTCTTTACGCTTTTTCCTGCTTAGGTGCATTTTGATTTTCAATCATAATGTTATCTTGTTCATGCTCACCAGCTCTTACATTTAGTGACAACGATATAAACATTCTATGCTCTCTTTTATAGTTTTATGTAAATAATCAATTAGCCAAGATTGTTCTTTTGACCATTATAAACCAAACAAAATCATTGTTCTCTACTTTTTTTTTCCTGGTGCATTTAGATTTTCAAATATCAATCATAATGTCTTTTTGTTTTTTGGCTTGTGTTGCTCACCAGCTTTTGCATTATGTAAAAAGAAAGACACATTCTAAACTAATCCACTAGCAGAAGATTGATAGGTCTTTTGAGAACATCTCAGCTTGAAATGGATTGTTTTGGTTATATGTTTTGTGTGCTATTTCTTACATTATGCGTAAACTCTTGTTTAGGGATGCAAACCAATGGATCGAATGGAACTCATGAATGGTTCTACGTCAGCTAGTCCATGTTCATCGTATCAACATAGCCCTCGTGCTTCCTACAATCCAAGCCCTTCATCTTCATCATTCCCGAGTCCTACTAACCCATTTGGTGATGCTAACTCGCTAATCCCCTGGCTCAAGAACCTCTCTTCAAACTCACCTTCCAAGCTTCCATTCTTCCATGGGAATTCGATAAGCGCTCCTGTGACTCCACCATTGGCTCGAAGCCCTACTCGTGATCAAGTAACCATCCCTGACTCTGGATGGCTCTCTGGAATGCAAACTCCACAGAGCGGACCGTCTTCTCCTACGTTCAGCTTAGTTTCAAGAAACCCGTTTTTCGACAAAGAGGCTTTTAAAATGGGAGATTGTAATTCACCAATGTGGACTCCTGGACAAAGTGGAAACTGCTCTCCAGCTATTCCAGCTGGTGTTGATCAGAACTCTGATGTGCCAATGGCTGATGGAATGGCGGCTGAGTTTGCGTTTGGTTGTAACGCAACCACTGTGATAGGAATGGTTAAGCCTTGGGAAGGAGAAAGGATACATGGAGAATGTGTTTCAGATGATTTAGAACTTACACTTGGAAACTCAAGAACCAGATGATGATTTCAGAGAACAATCAATGTCGTTTACTATTATCATCAATCAAACTCTCTTATCATATTAGTTCTTTTTCATCTTTTTAATTGGTCTGTTTTTTTTTTTTAAGTGTGATGTTGAAAGGTGATTGAGAGGGGGAAAAAAAAAGAGAGATAAGAAAGAAAAAGGAAAAAAGGACATTTTGAGCTCTGTTTTTACTCTTTTTTTGTTGTTGGCTTTTTGACTAAAGTTGTTGTAGTTAGAATCTATTTTACCACTGGAAGCTTTTTTTGTTTAACTATAAGTGGAAACTCGATTTGAGATTAGTGATGTTATATTATAAATTTATGATCGGCTTCGTATAATACAATGAAGCCAAATTGGACTTTCCGTTACCATTGTGAACGTGAGAAAATATCAGTATCTATCGTTGAAAATTTTGCATATTTTAAGCTAATTAGTAGCGTAAAACTAGATTACGTTGAAAGACTTTAGTCTTAAAGTCGTATGAAACCCAATAAAAAGTGGGAGTCAACTATTACAATGACGACCACATGTGGTTTATCTTTTCCATTAACGTATACGCTACACAGTTCGTACGCAATTGCACGAACAATATGAGTTGCTACTTTAACACTAGATACATATGAGTCAATAAATTGCTTATTGGATCCAGTTTACATGTCCAAATGATCTTAAAATTTAGGCCCATATTTACAGAAACCTTTTTTTTGGAAACGAAATGATTTATTACCAAAGTAATTAAGAAAGGGTTACCAAACCGAACCCCTACATAAGTGTTCCCTGTTTCTCTGTCTTTCCTCTCGGCGGTCGGTAGATTGTAGTTCCAGCGTTAAGTGTAGTTTCGTTTGTAGCGTAAGTTCTCTTCTTCTCCTTCTCTATCAAAAAGAATTAAATAATTTGGTCATCTTCTTCGTTGGTCGGTGATTTTAGGGGTTTCCGTTGTGGTAACGTTTCATTTAGGATATGGCTTATTGTACTGTTACATAGGCTCTTCTCTATTAGGGTTTCGGTGAGAGGCTGATAAAAAGGGTTTAAGTTGATTTAGATTTTGTTTTATTTTGGCAGAATGATAACTGCATTGTCATGGGTACCAAAAGGGGCTGCAAAAGCCATGCCCGATCATGCTAAACTTCCTTCTAAGGAGGAAATCGAAAAGCTCAAAGAGAGTTGTGAGTTTTACAGTGAAGATGAAGAAGAGGACTCAGAGCCCGATGATGAAGAAGAAAATGGTGAAGTTGCTCATGCAAAAGCCGTAGCGGAAGAGTTTGGAAAATCTTTTAAAACCAAGAATGCTTCTTCTTCAATGGAGGTTGATGATGAGGTAGCTGATGGTTTGAAAGAACTCGACATGGATAATTACGATGAAGAGGATGGTGGTAAGCTAATCTTATTCTCTTTTCGAATCTCTGTTTCTGTTTTCATTGTGTAATGCTATATTTTCATTTTTGTGTTTTGGATTCATCAGGAATTGAAATTTTTAGCTCCGGGCGTGGGGGTCTTTATTACCCAAGTAATAAGATGGATCCATACCTCAAGAACAATGATGTATATCACTATATATGTTTTTGATATATTTTTCCATGGAAACTTGTCGTATATGTTTTGTATATATATAATAAAAATCTGTGTTTATTCCAGGATGGTGGTGATGACTCGGATGATGATTCAGAAATCTTACCAACCGATTCACCAATTGTTTGTGCTAGGACCAACAATAATCTTGATGTTTGTCAATCCTTCTCGATATAAATATAATTATTAATTAATTGTGAAAATATAGTAGTGATCTCACATGGAATTTGTAAATGAATATGTGACCAGATTTATGTATGCGAGGAGACATCTATTGGCTCTCCAAACGTATATAGTCATCATGAAATAATGCTACCAAAAATGCCATTGTGTACTGCTTGGCTTGATTGTCCACTTAAAGGAGGAGAAAAAGGTTAGTGATATGTATCAAAAAAAGTTTTATCAATCATCTCAATGGGACTCTTCATTCATGCAATGGATGGAATTTTCATATTTTTCTAAAATCCGTTTCGTGTTGGCAGGGAATTTTCTAGCTGTTGGTTCGTATAAAACGTCCAAGATAGAGATATGGGATCTTGACATTGTATGTAGAAAGTAAAATATGTTTTTTTTGTGCGTATATTATATATATTGTTTCTCTTAGAATCTATTGTAATTAAAATACTTGTATGTAATGCTTCAGAGGGAAGAGGTACTCCCTTGTGTACAACTAGGAGGAAAAAAGGCGAAAGGGGTGAGTAGTACTTAATTCCGTTTGATGGCAACAACAAAATGTATCCGTTAATTTGATTTCTCGTCTTTTGTCTTAGAAATACAAAGAAGGCAGCCACACTAAATCAGTTATTGGTCTTGCTTGGAGCAAGGAGTTTAGGTATGTCCAATACGATTTTGATTATTAGATTTGCTTGTTTCTAGAGTGTCTGATTATTTATCTTTTGAAACTTTATTGGAATAAATTAGGAATATGCTTGCTAGTGCCAGTGCCGACAAACAAGTTAAAGTTTGGGATGTTGCTACTAGAACATGCCAGATTACTATGGCGCATCACACAGATAAGGTATGAAAAGGATTGGTAGAACGATAAATTTCTTAATTCAGTGGTATCATCATGGTTTATATATTGGTTGTGCGGTTCACACAGGTTCAAGCGGTTGCTTGGAACCATTATGCTCCGGAAGTACTTCTTAGTGGGTCGTTTGATCGCACTGTTGTATTGGTAAGTGTTTTATATCAGGACCTATAAACAAGAAGTGATCATTGATTAATCAATCCCGGTTTGTGTATATATTTATATATGTTGCAGAAAGATGTAAGAAAGCCTTCACACTCGGGTTTCAAATGGTCAGTCAATTCCAAAGTTGAAAGCTTAGCTTGGGATCCACATAGCGAACACTCCTTTGTGGTGCGTTACACTTTAAACTACGATCTGATTTTCTTAGCGGTTGTGAGGCATTTTTCATTTGTTTCCCTTCTTTATAGGTAAGTCTCAAAAATGGAACTGTGAAGGGCTTTGATGTTCGTCAAGCCTCAAGTTCAACATCTGATTTAAATCCAAGTTTCATTCTCCAACATGGAACTAGAGCAGTCACTTCCGTCTCATACAACGTTTCTGCACCTAATGTAAGTCTCTCTCTCAAGTGATTCGATTTGAAAATCCTAATAAGTAATAATAACTCTAGTTCTATGGAGCAAAGCGAATATTAAGAAAAATCAGGATAAAGTTTTGAAAACATAACACTAGTGGCTTAGATACTACTATTCTCATTTAGCATATATTTGGACTTATGGTGCCCTTACGTCCACCCTCTTTTAGTCTTTTGTGTCATTGTTCTTTGTGATGTTTGTTTTTAGTTGGTCTCACAATGGAGTTGTAATTAACAGCTTTTGGCAACTGGATCTACGGATAGATCGGTAAAGCTTTGGGATCTTTCAAACAATGAGCCTTCATGCATCGCTACACACACACCAAATGCTGTAAGAACCACTAATCAATTCTTTACTAAAAAACATTAGTTTCCTTATACAGTAATACAGTATTAACTTGGTTTGTTTTATATGTTTGTATGAATCAAAACTTTTGAAATCACACAGGGAGGCTTATTTTACATTGCTTTCTCTCCGGACAATCCATTCTTACTCGCTATGGGTGGCGTAAAGGGGAAGTTAAAAGTTTGGGATACACTTTCGGACGCTAATGTCTCCAACAGATACGGAACGAGACCTGTCCGACCGTGAACGTCCAGCTAAGCTATGATTGGTCGTCTCACATTTGGACACACTTAATTTCTTGTGATGGCTAGGCTATTATAACTTCTGCCTAAATGTTTGTTTAATCATAACAAAAGCCCATATATATATTTCATGAGAAGAAGCTCAGTATATTTATGATTTATTTACTTATTTAACAAGCATATGTATGTGGTTAGCAAGGGCTCTTCAGTTAGGATTATTTTGATTTGTGAAAATTTATTTCTCTAAAGTTCTTCTAGTTCATAGAGTAAAAATAAAATAAATAAGATTATGAACAAGTTGTTATAAAACACTTAGTGGACTCTATTCAACCGGGCCATTATCCTATCCGTCCGTGCGCAGCCTCTCGACCACACTTGGTCGAGAGCCTTCGGCCCATCGGTCGAAGCCCATCGACGGTCCGCGAGTCTTATGTCGGTTTAGGGTTTAGTCCTTGTAATGTACTATATATATTGTAACCTCGAGTCTTGATCATTAATAAGAATCAGAGCTTTATCCTAAACTCTATTTTACAACACGTTACCAGCACGATAGTCTCAAAACCCTAAAACCCTAAGGCAGCCGCCGATTCTCTCTTCTTTCCTAAACCCTAAACCGCCTTCTTCTTCTTCTTCGAGATTCATCTTCTTTGTCTCGAAGATCTCTTACTGATCCACGAGCATCCTTAGCTCGTGATTAAGTTCTTAACAAAACCTGATCGAGGTTCGTTGGTTCGCGGTTTCGGGGGTGAGTTCGTGAGGAGCTGTTCGAGAGAAGCTGATCGCGGAAGCTGTTCGTGATCGAGGAAGAGAGGAATTACCGAGGTCTTTAGCTCTCGGTCCATACCAGTCAGAATTCCAAACGGGAAGGTAAAGAAATCTAAACATCCTTAAAACCCTATAACTCGAATTTGGATCTAAAGCTATAAGAACCCTAAAACATCCAAGTACACAATCTAAAAAGTTTAAAATTCAATAAATCCTAAAACTTAAAATCAGTTGTTAGGTTGTTAGATTGTTTGTAAATTGCACCAAATAATATCAAGCTTGAAATTTGTTGATTGAATTGCTTGATTGCTGCATAAGAACCTAGAACTGATTTAGATTCATAAGGATCAAATTAAAACAAATTGTTCTAGGAAATTAAAACTTGGATCATTCATGCATAATATAGAAATCGGATCAAGTAGAATTAATTAAAACTTGTTCTAGTAAAATCGGCTGCATGAATCAACTCTTAGGAATTCTTAGACAAAGCTTGAACATAGATTTCCTGGAAATTTTCGGCCATGGAACCATAAAATTTCGAGCATGAACATGTCTAGAATCAAATAGGATAATTTCCAAAACCTTAAATCATTATCCTGAAATTTAAGTAAAATTTACTTTAAAATTCTAAGAGTATATCCTATTAAATAAAAACTTTGTTAAATTTCTATAAACATTAAAACATGAAATCAGAAATTAAAATATTGGTTAGGATAAGTTCCTAATTAATTATGGTATTTATCTAAAAACCTTTAAGAAAATAATTACTAAATCCTAGACTAAAAAAGAAAAACATAGAAAAGGAAATCCTAGTTAGAAAAGGAAGTTAATAAAAGGAAATATTTGCATGCTAGTTTCTATCTAGGTTTGTTGTTCCTCATGCATAATAAAGCCACGAAATTGAGTATAATAAAGGTATGTTTCAGTCTCAAATACCGCATGACCTAAGTTCAAAATTATGAGTAAAGGCAAGACATGTTTCGGTCTCAAATACCGCATGACCTAAGACTAAAACAATTCCATGGTTCGGTCTTAAATACCGCATGGCATGATCCAAAGTGAATTACATGGCTCGGTCTCAAAAACCGCATGATATAATTGGGAGCATGTTTTGTAATAACCTAAAAATCAAAGGACTTATGTGAGTATATCAAGGATGATAATGATCGCACTGAAAATATAGATATCGAATGATTGTCTTGCTGAGAGTGTAGAAAACCAGTACCTCACAATAGATAATCATATTGACATTTGGACAGAGCTTAAAAACAAAAATGGACACCAAAAGATGGTGCTCCTACCAAAGGCTCAATTTGATTGGAAAACCTAAGGAACCAGGAATTCAAATCCCTGGATGAGTATAACTCAGAGCTTTTAAGATTGTCTCAATCCTAAGGTTGTGTGGTACTAAGGTCATTGAGAAATAATTGTTGGAGAAGACATTCTCGACATCTCACACAAGTAACATTGTGCTCCAGCAGCAATATCGCAAGAAAGATTTTAAAACCTATGCTGATTTAACCTCTTGTTTGCTAGTCGTTGAGCAAAACAATGAGTTATAGACAGTGCTGTGAAACCTCCAGGATATAACCCATTACCAGAAACTCACAAGGTTGATTTGGGAAAGAAAAATGCAGTAGAGCCTAAAAGAGCTTAGAGAGCCTAAGGAGATCAACCACGTCCACAGAGAAAGACACTATGGCCGTGGCCATGGTGGCAGAGGACGTGGTGGTCGAAGAGGTCAAGCCAGCCGTGGATGTGGTGGTAGGGGCCGTGGGTCCTTTAAACCACACACCAAGGCAAAATCGGTATGTCACCGATGTGGTATGTCTAACCACTGGGCCAAGAACTGCAGAACACCCAAACATCTCATTGATGCATACCAAGGACACAAGTATGATGGTCAAGGCCGTGTAAACTGACTAGGCTTCGGCCATGGTCGGGGGAAAAAGGCCGCGAAATATTTAAAACCGCAACGTAAGACCAAGTCCACTTATCATAAATATGGTATGAAGAACCATTGAATAAAGACATGCATAAACTCCTAAATAATCTCTATCAAGAGAATTTGAGAAAAAAAATCCAGAAACTAATTTGGTGCTTCTCGATGGTAAAGGAAAATTTGGCCATGAGAATGATGACCAATTAAATTAAGAGATTTCTGGTTGCCTAAAGAAAAAAAATAATTAAACTCATGTGGTGTATTAATTTAATTTATATGCTTTGAATTTGATTGAATTATTATTTTATTTTTAATGTATATTAAAACATAAATTATTGTCCTATTTATAGAAATGGCCGAGGACATATAATGAAAAGTGCCAATGTTAGTACAATTGCGGGTATAGCAAGATTTAATAGAAGGCTACGGCCAGGCTCACATTTTGTTGCCTAATAGCACACATATTGAACTAAGTGATGCCTTATACTCATCCAGTTCTAAGAGAAGCTTATTGAGCTTTAAAGATATAAGATCAAATGGTTATCATATTGAAACCAAGGGTGAAGGAACTAAAAGAGTTCCTATACATTATAGAAAGTATAAAAGGATAGAAGATCCTAGAGACTATACCTGCACTAGCCTCTGGTTTATACCATGCTAAGATTAACATGATAGAAGATAACTTGGCAAAGCAAAGAAAGAAAATATTCAACGAATAATTCACTCTATGGCATGACCGGCTTGGCCAGCCGGGTTTGAACATGATGCGTAAACTAATTAAGAGTTCGAAAGGGCACAACCTTAAAGAAAGAAAAGTTATCCCTAAAAACTCATGTGTGTAGCATGTACACAAGGGAAGCTTATTATATCCCAAGCATTTAATCATAATGGTATGTCCATGGGGGGAAGTGTGGACCACCCTGTGGCACATGTACATACAGAGAATGGATTAGATGAATCCTTCATTAAGTGTATTCAATTAAATGCTCGACCATTACTCATGAGGTCGTAGCTTCTTGTGTCGGCTTGGGGACACAAAATATTACATGCAATAGAACTTATATGCATCAGGCCATCTAGTGAGAATAGATATTCCCAACGGGTCATTAGCCAGACATATCCCATCTAAAACAATACTCGGGTGTGCCGCTTATATTGCATCCATATAGAGAACTTAAATGGGATCTCAAAGGAGAATGGGAATATATGTTGATATGAGTCTCCCACTATTATAAATTATCTTGAGCCAACCATATGTGATTTAATTGTGGCCAGATACGAGGACTGTAAGTTTACAGAATCCGAATTCCCTGTGATTAGGTGGAGAGACTAGCAAGCTGGTCAAAGAATTAATATGGAATAAAACATCCTTAAATTGGCAAGATCCTCAGACTCTAACATGTGATGCAGAGGTCCAAAGAGTTATATGTTTGCAAAAGCTAGCTAATAAATTGCCAGATTCCATTTGACCCAAAGAAAGTAATAAAATCGTACATACCAGCTTGCAATGCACCAGTACGAATTGATGTTCACAAGGAACACAATAATCAAGTTGCTACAGAGTCTAAACCATGTTTGAAAAGAGGTAGACCATTAGGTTCCAAAGATAAGAACCCTCGGAAAATAAAAGGTGCAAAACAGACCGAGGTTCAGGGAATTACAGAACAAACAGACATTACCGCGGAAACCCCTAAGGTACCAGGTGACGTTCAGGACGCTGAACCACAAGAACCTGAAGGAATTGATAATAATGAGATATCAATCAATTATATAATGTCTGGAATACAATGGAACCGAAAAGATGTCGACATTGATGAAAATATTATGCATACAAGGTAACACTTGAGACAAATGAGGATCTAGAGCCCACGTATATATTAGAGTGCACTCAAAGCAAAGATTAGAAGCTATTGACGTGGAGCTTAACTCTTAGAAGAAGAGAAGTGTGTTTGGTCCGACCTTAAGGACAACACTTAAGATAAAGCCAGTTGGACATAGATGGGTCTTTGTAAGAAAGAGATATGAGAGAAATGAAATCGTGAGGTATAAGCACGGCTTGTAGCACAAGGATTCTCTCAAAGACCAGGAATAGATTATGAGGAGACATACTCCCCTGTGATGGACGCAGCGACTTTTAGGTATCTAATAAGTCTGGCCGTAAGAGAAAAACTAGATTTGCGGTTAATGGATGTTGTCACCGCATATTTATATGGTCCACTGGATAATGAAATTTATATGAGATTACCAGAGGGTATAGAAGTATAGAACACAAGAAAGGTGGTTCTCGAGAACAGTGCTGCATAAGGCTAGACAAATCGCTTTATGGACTGAAACAGAGTGGTCGAATGTGGTATAACCGACTAAGTGACTATTTAGCTAAGAAAGGCTATAAGAATGACCCCATCAGTCCATATATTTTTATAAAGAAGTTTGCAAACATCCTTGGAACCTCTGGGGAAATCGCCCAAACAATAGAATATCTCAAGAGAGAATTTGAAATGAAAGACCTAGGCAAGAAGAAAAAAAAAAATCTGTTTGGGATTACAGTTTGAGTACATTGATGATGAAAACCTTGTGCATCAAAGGGCATTTACAGAAAAGGTACTCAAGAGATTTAATATGGAGCAAGCCCACTCATTGACTAGCCCAATGGTAGTGAGAAGTGTAGAAGTGGATAAAGATCCATTTGCTCCCAAGAAGGACAAGGAAGAAGTCCTTGGTCCAGAAGTGCCTTACCTCAGTGCTATAGGAGCATTAATGTTTTTGGCTAGCCACACTAGGCCAGACATAAGTTTTGCCGTGAATTTCCTAGCAAGATATAGTTCTTGTCCGACCAAAAGGCACTGGAATGGTATTAAACATGTTCTGCGTTACCTTCAGGGAACAACAGACTTTGGTCTTTATTATACTAACCATAACAAGGATGGTTTAGTTGGTTTTGCTAATGCAGGTTACCTATCAGATCCACATAATGGTAAGTCACAAACAGGTTATGTGTTTACACACGGTGGTACGGCGATCTCCTGGCGTTCCATGAAGCAGACACTTGTTGCTACATCATCAAATCACGCGGAGATCCTAGCAATCCATGAAGCCAGCCGTGAGTGTGTTTGGTTGCGGTCCATGACACAGCATATTCGGACAGATAGCGGCTTGGACGACAACAAAGAAGCAACCATACTCTATGAAGACAACACAGCCTGCATCGCACAGCTCAAGGAAGGTTACATCAAGGAAGATCGGACGAAGCACATCCTGCCGAAGTTCTTCTACACACACGAACTACAGAAGGCCGGAGAAGTTCAAGTGGTGCAAGTTCAGTCATGCGACAACTCAGCCGATCTCTTCACCAAGGCATTACCGACAACAACATTCAGGAAGCTCACGCACCAGATTGGAATGCGGAGGCTTAAGGACTTGGAGTGATGCTTGGAACAGGGGGAGCAATGTGTGCTGTACTCTTTTTCCTTCACTAAGGTTTTGTCCCAATGGGTTTTCCTGGTAAGGTTTTAATGAGGCAGCATCCCCTAAGCACATTGCATCGATCCCTTCCTCGCATAGGCACGGTTGTATCGTCCAAGGGGGAGTGTTATAAAACACTTAGTGGACTCTATTCAACCAGCCCATTATCATATCCGTCCGTGCGCAGCCTCTCGACCACACTTGGTCGAGAGCCTTCGGCCCATCGGTCGAAGCCCATCGACGGTCCGCGAGTCTTATGTCGGTTTAGGGTTTAGTCCTTGTAATGTACTATATATATTGTAACCTCGAGTCTTGATCATTAATAAGAATCAGAGCTTTATCCTAAACTCTATTTTACAACACAAGTTACTTAATTTGCATCTTTAATAGTTTCAGGGCTTTCTATGCGTATTTTTAAGTTTAAAGTCTTTAATGAAAAAACATAAATAGTTTTGGGGCTTTTAAGTATATTTCCCTTAATTTGTTTCTTCTTCTTCCTCTTCGCCGCTTAGCGCCGCTATATCTCACTCTCAGGGAAAAAAATAAAATCCTCAGAGAAGCAAAACAAGTCTTCAATTGTTAAACCCTAAACCTACAAAATAATAACCTTTTTGTTTGTTGCTCATCTTGATTCTACGCCGCGTTAGGTCCTGTTTATAAACGTAAGTTCTCTTTGATTCCTCTTAGAGTTTAAGAAAGGCTAATCAAAAATCATAACTCAGTTATGAAATCGTTGTGCTTAGTTGATCAAATGACGAAAAAAGCCTAATTTCGAGCTGCCCTGTACCCAAGAACGTACCTTTTGATAGTTTCACCGATTTGATGATTCTCTCTCTCTCTCTGTGCTCAATTCGAAATAAGAGAGTTGAGGAGGGGTTTATACCGTATTTGAATTCGTTTTCATTTCATTGGTTTTGCGTATTTTTTGCAGAATGATAACTGCAGTGTCATGGATACCAAAAGGGAATCTAAAAGCTGTTCC
This sequence comes from Camelina hispida, assembly GCA_023657505.1. Classification (NCBI taxonomy): domain Eukaryota; kingdom Viridiplantae; phylum Streptophyta; class Magnoliopsida; order Brassicales; family Brassicaceae; genus Camelina; species Camelina hispida. The sequence continues at coordinate 17,639,822 of CP094635.1, read as the reverse complement.
TGAGGTTGCTGAGCCTCCTTCAAAGGAAGAACTCAAAGAGCTCATTGAGAGTGGAGCTTTTGCTAGAAGGTAAGATTTTTATTTCATTTTTACTTATTGTTCCTGTTTCTCTAGTTTTAGGAAATGAGGAGATTGTGATAATCATATTTTGGTTTTGTAATGTATAGCGTGGATGGTAGTAATGAGGATGAAGAAGAGATTGAAGAAGATGGAGAAGAGATTAGTGAAGTTGATCGTGCCAAGGCTGTAGCTGAAGCTTTTGGTAAGTCTGCTAAAAGCAAGATTGCTTCTTCTTCGATGGAGGTTGATGAGGTAGCTGAAGGATTGAAAGAACTTGACATGGATAATTATGATGAAGAAGATGATGGTACGTTTTTTAGCTCATTCAGTTTTTGTTGGCTTCTTTGGTGTTTGTTCTGCAATTGTGCAAGTGATCATTTTGATTAGAACAGCAAATTTGGTGTCGTTGCATATGTAAAGTTACCTTCTTTTTTGGGCTGTGTTGGACTCAGGAATTGAACTTTTCAGTTCTGGAATTGGGGATCTTTATTATCCAAGTAATGAGATGGATCCATATCTGAAGGATGTTGAAGTAAGCCATTTAACTGTTTCTATCTACATTGAAACTTATAGTGGTTAAACTCCTTTTTTATGCAACCTAAATGTTTGGTCTTTTAGGATGAGGATGATGAAGAGGATATTGATGACACCACAATCAAGCCAACTGATTCAGTGATTATCTGCGCTAGGAATGAAGATGAAGTTAGCCATCTAGAGGTACGGTCAATCCTTCTTGCTCTGTAGGTTATATATGTTATAACATTGGGGCTCATATGAAAGCTATGTATATATACAATCAGGTTTATGTATATGAGGAATCATCTGGCTCACCAAACATGTATGTTCATCATCACATAATTATACCGGAGTTTCCATTGTGTACTGCATGGATTGATTGTCCTCTTAAAGGAGGGGAAAAAGGTTGGTGTACGCTTTTGAAATTCATATGAGTCTGTTTTTTCCCTTCTTACTATGGATGAAATATCATTCTTACTCTGTTTTTTTTTGCCTTGGTACTGGCAGGGAATTTTGTAGCTATTGGTTCAAAAGAGTCACCCACAATCGAGATATGGGATCTTGACGTTGTATGGAAATATAACTCACTTTGTATTTATGTTTGCCTTAATCTATTATGAGTCTATTGATTAGGTTATTATAAATGCTTCAGAGAGACGAGGTGCTACCTTGTATACAACTAGGAGGAATAGAAGAGATGTTAGTGACTAAGAAAAAGAAGAATAAGAAAGATAAGAGTAAGAAAGAGAAGAGGAAGAAACAGGTGTGTGCATCAAACTTGTCTGTTTCTAGCTCTTCTAAATTTTTCTTATGGCAATTACCTATGTATTTATTGATGTAATTTTGTGGTCTCTGTCTTTTTCTTTATAGAAATACAAAGAAGGTAGCCATACTGATTCAGTACTTGGTCTTGCTTGGAACAAGGAGTTTAGGTATGTCTAAGTTCACCATAATTTTGAAACTTTATTCTGGTTTGTTCCTTATGCGTGTCTGATTTTCTTTTGGTTTGTTTGGATAAAAGGAACATACTTGCTAGTGCTAGTGCCGACAAAAAAGTTAAGGTCTGGGATGTGGCTACTGGAGTATGTAAGATTACGATGGAGCATCACACAAAGGAGGTAAGAACGAGATTCGTAGAACGTGAAATTTCTTAATTATATGGTATTCTCATGGTTTACTGTTCGTATGATCACAGGTTCAAGCGGTTGCTTGGAACCATTATGCTCCTGAGGTGCTTCTCAGTGGGTCGTTTGATCAAACTGTTGTCTTGGTAACTATTTTGTTCCATGGTTTTATTTTTCTGTGTTCTGGTCTATTCCCTTAACAGTGATCATTAATATCTGCATGTATATAATGTTGCAGAAAGACGGAAGACAACCTTCGCACTCGGGTTTCAAATGGTCTGTCATGTCTGATGTCGAAAGCTTAGCCTGGGATCCTCATAGTGAACACTCCTTTGTGGTACATGACACTCCCTTTTTCTTCTGATAGACAAAACAGTTGTTTCAAGACATTTCTCAATAGATCGTTTGTTGTTTCTTTTCCCTCTTAAGGTAAGTCTTGAAGATGGAACCGTGAAAGGTTTTGATATACGTACCGCACAGTCAGGTTCAGATTCTGATTTAAAACCAAGTTTCACTATCCAAGCACATGACCAAGACAAAGGAGTCTCCTCTATCTCATACAACATTTCTGCACCCAACGTAAATTTCTCCCTATCTTCTATGTCCTTATGGCATTTCGTTTTTTTTTTTTTTTTTTTTTTGTAAACAGTTCTCACCATTTATGAGCTGTAATTAACAGCTTTTGGCTACGGGGTCTATGGATAAAACGGTAAAGCTTTGGGATCTTACAAACAATGAACCTTCGTGCCTTGCTTTACACAAACCAAAAGCTGTAAGAACCAATCAACATTAATCTTTTGCCCCTTCCCCATTAGTATCTACTGCTTTATCCCTAACCATTCTGATTTTTGCAATCAGGGAGCTGTGTTTTCCATTTCCTTTGCGGTGGACAACCCTTTCTTGCTTGCTATTGGGGGCTCAAAGGGAGAGCTACATGTGAGTGGAAATAAGATGCAAGAAGATTAATAAATCATGTAGTTAGCATCTTATCATAAATTTTCAATTAATCTTGTTTACGTTTTCAGGTTTGGGATACACTATTGGACGCTGATGTCTGTCGCAAATATGGAAGCAAGAGATCTTGAAAAGACCCGCTGGGATCACTTGTTTCTTTGAAGCCGTGATGGTCGTTGGATTCGACCACACTGATACCAGATTTTGCAGTTTCTTTTCTTCTTTATCTTTAGGTTTGTTTTTATCTCCTATGATTATGGTAATCGTGTGAGTGTGTGACCTTATACAATGTTGAATTTCGAAGCCTTTTTTCATCTCATCAAGAATCTCTAAGTTTATATATACGTTCACATTTATGTATCAAGAATTGTCATTTGTCAGCTTATATTCAACTTTTAACTAACCATGCATAGTGTGATGTGAAATAGTATTCTATTGTGCGTTTCACTAGTATATTTATAAGTTTGTTTATCAAACTAATAAACTGATTTAAAATCTCTACTGAAAAACGCTATTTTCTTTGAAACAAAATAAACAAGACTTACTAACCGAATGTATTATACAGAAAAAGCCTAAGAACAATAAAGACTCTTCATGCTTCATGCCTTCATGCGTTCAAGCACTAGAGCATAGGGGTACCCGCACACCTAAACTTGATTGTTGAAGAGCCCGACGTATAAATTTGGGAACCGTGATTAGTTGACGGTTATACTAACGACTTTTACGACAGTAGGTAACTAATTTCAACACAGAAAAAAGAACACGTACAGCAGTATACTCTAGTAATTAAAGTCTTTGTCTGCCACAAAACTTAATTATGAAATCTTAACAACTAATTCTTCTATCTTTAGGACGTAAAGTGTCAAAAGCCTAAGATCGTTACAAAATCCCGATTTGGTATTGTGAAGAACTTTAAAAATTTATATATTCGTATCTTTTAAAGTGAAGTCGTTTTTGTTTAATCAAATACATACTAATATAGTAAATGCAATAAACAAGCAATACTTCTAAACCTTCAAGGAAGAAAATGATCTACGCAAGCTTGCAAATATATGTAACAATCATGTAAATAATTTGATTTCACACTTCTTTCATGAATTACTAATCAAATAACAATCCATTTAATTAAATCAGTTTAACTAAACACACACTGATTTTCAAAAGGTCCATTAATTTCTAATAATCATTTGTAAAAGTCACGTGGGAATGGGATCTATGTAGAATGTAAATGTAAATAGTGGGAGGTTAGGGAATCTGCATGCGCATTTACGAAAAAATGTAACCACCCAAGTCACTTCTTGAAAGTACAAATTATAGTTATTGTCCATCATTACATTCATAATTCTAACAAAAAAGTCTTTAATTATTAGTTTAAGTTTTTTCATACTACTACTATTATTTAATGAAAACGTTCAAATTGGATGGACGTATTAGTCAAAGTCTCTGTTTAAAAGAAACTTGTGCATCTTGTCAATGACAATATTGTTAATTATCTACTCGACCAATAACGTTATTTTGTCTGAGCAGATCGTGATATGGTTAATTTTACTGTATTTAAATTTCTGTGACATAATTATTATGAATTCAACACGACATTGTGCGCATTCATTAGTTGCATTTTTTTTCTTCTAACTTTCTTCGCTTGTGATTGCGTTGATCTGACGACATTTTCTCGCATCAGCTTTATGAATTTACTTCTAGAAACATGCCAATCAATCTATATTCCTTTTTAATCAAAATTTTTACTTATTTTTTGATCATATGCTAAATTAATAAATTTCCGGTTTTTATAAAGTCAAAAGAATAAAAGCTTTTGTCGAAAGAAGGGATTTACAGTTGTATTGATTCACAGTGAAATGTCCCAAATGTATTTTTATACTAGAAGAAAACGTATTTGATTGTTTGAGAATGATATTTTATTTAATTTAGCTTTGTAGTCCCAAAAGTTTTAAAATAATGAGGTTTAAATATCTCTGTATTTTTGGTTATTAAAACATGTGACTGAAATTTTAATCAAACAAATAATATCAAAATGATTTCCCGTGATCCGTGTGGCTCATCATGACCAATGTCCAATGATATGTAACAAGTTTGTGTTCTGGAGCTAAGACATCTTCCCTTCTGATGGGAACACAATACGATTCAACATTCAATGTATATCCGAACTCCGAAATGTTTCATTTGGTAACAGATGCAAAAAAAAAAAAAAAAAAAATGAAAAACAATTCTCGAATTAGTTAGTCCCTCCATTTCATATATAGTATTAAATACTGTATTGTTTTAAAATAAATGTTGTTTTGTGTTTTTAATGTAGATGTTTGGTAAATTTTTGAGTTTTATTTCTACTAGTTTAATATATCAACTAATAAAAAAAATTGTATAATAAATTAGAGATAAAAAAAATTTAATAGTTTTTTTTAATATGTGTGATAAAAGCATAAACTACAGTTATATTGAAACAGAGGGAGTATAATTTTACATACCATCTGAAAATATTTTAGTTTTCTTTTTCTTTTCTCATACTACAAATGATCAGCTTAGTTTTCACGATTTGTAAATCTAACTCATGTAGTTGTTCATGGTAAAACGATTTGCATGGACAAATGTACAACTGGCAGTTTTATGTGCACCACAAAGTTTACTCACAGATGGTTATAGTGTTTTTTACCTACACCATATTCATGATAGATTTTTTTTTTTGTCAAAGTATTCATAATAGAAAATTACATTCTTTAGTCTTCACAAATGGTACCACGGCGAATGGTTTAACATATATTTACTTACAATAGAGATTTCTTTATGGTTCATAAACCAGATAGCTAGATGCTACTATGTTAGGATAAACAAGACCGTAATAAAAACGAGCAAAATATTTGGAAACTAGAAAACCTTAGGTAAAATTTAACAATTTGATATGGATCACTTCACATTAATTGTTACCCAAAAAAAAAAAAACTGATATGGATCAGAAACTAACAAAACTTGTAAAACCTGAGATAGTTACGCTGGCCCGACAATGACATCTAGATTCAAGAGTATTTTTTTTTTACACTAAAAAAAGTCAATAATATAAAGTGCGTCCATATTTTCGGTTGGTTGTTGAAGACTTGAAGATGCCTTCATCAATTCCGATCAAGTGACACTTTTCAATTTCTAATCATAAATGATACTCATAATTTATAATGTTTGCATGAGTAGTATATTCTCTGGTCTATATAATACAAACAAATTTGGGTGTCTCGAACAAATATGAATACTATTACTAGATACAATGGTGTCTATAATACTTCAAACTCGATTTACTGGAGTATTCATAAGTTTATAACGTTATATATGTTACCCGAGAACATGGATAACTGCCACATTAATGATATGACGACGATCACATAACCCACATGACGTGAAAAAAGAAAGAGATTGAATTATATTTTCCTTATCAACTTAAAGAAAAATATTCTACTTTAACGGATAAGATCAGATTTATCCACATTGTAGTATTGGAAATGCATACAAAGCATTTAGGGGATACTTTCTTAAGTATGATACTATCTAATTGCAATTATTTTAGGAAGTATATCTCTAAAAAAAATTCCATTCATGAATTGAATAAAAATCTATGTTTAAGTTAAATAGAAATTTTTAAAAAATATATTTTGTCCCAAAATTCTGTTATAAAACTAAAACAGAGGTTATATATTTTTCTTTTGACAAAACAAAAAGAGAGAAATATGTTAAAGTTCTTATCTTATTAAAAAAGCAAAGTAATGTCAAATATATCATGTGAAATATTTTTCCTAAATACATCATCGTCTTTTTTTCATTAAATTATTAAAATGGTCAAATTAAAAATCGTCAAAGAAGTCCAATCCTTTCTCTCTCTCGCCATTTGCCAATAAATTGGAGACGATCTTCACCAAACTCATTCACACAAGTCATAACAAGTCTCATCTTTTTTTATCTTCTTTAGTTTTGTGAGAAAAAAAAAAGAAAAAAAAAACAGTTATGGCGGAGATCTCGGGAAACGGACATGGTAACGATGCAAGAGAAGGAGCTGTGGTGGTGAATCTCAAGGAAGAAGTCGAACATCAACAACAACAACAACAACAACCATTGAAGAAACAAGACTCTCTTCTCTCCTTCTCTGTCCCTTTCTTACAAAAGGTAGATTAACACAAATATTTAAACTATCAAAGATCTATAAAACTCACCAAATCTCTCTAATTCATATACTGTCTCGTTACCAAATTACCATAATTTACAAAAAAAAATGGAATACTCTGTTTCTTTTTTGTCCTGTTGTTAAATTGCTCTGTTTTTTTCAGTTGATGGCGGAGGTTCTTGGAACGTACTTCTTGATATTCGCCGGTTGTGCAGCGGTGGCTGTAAACACACAACACGACAAAGCCGTGACTCTTCCAGGGATAGCCATCGTTTGGGGACTCACCGTCATGGTCCTCGTTTACTCTCTCGGTCACATCTCCGGTGCTCATTTCAACCCGGCCGTCACAATCGCCTTCGCCTCTAGCGGACGTTTCCCTCTCAAACAGGTCAATACATACAAAAATACTTATAATGATCGATCAAGTTTTTGTTTTTATGTGATTTTTTAAGTTTGATGAACAAACAAAAGAACATTTGTGTTTTTGTGTTTGATAGGGTTAGTTTAGCTGTCGTTAGATTGTTTTGCACGAAACTGTAAGTTATATCAAATAAATTATAGATTTTTCTATTGGATTCTTTAGAAGTTGCATTTTCTTCAAAAGTTTTACTTTAATGTTTTCTTATATCCTTTCACTAATAATGCATAATCCATATATATTTCGCTAATGAATGCGTACTGATTTGCGTATATATGAGTAAACGATGATTGAGTGGGGATAACTTAAATGTATGCGTCTACGGTATACGATTACAGCGGATACTTAGGTATATAATTATTCTTAACTCAAATTCTTAAAGAAAGAAAAGAAAGTAGAAACAATTTGTTCTCTAGTTCTCCTATTGAACTTTTAAAAAGTGTTAATTTATCATGTAACTTTTGTCTGTATATATGTATATTTTTTCTGCACAAACTCAATCGTCTTAAAGTCAAACAAAATTGTGATATATAAACGTCAAAGTATTTCACAATCATCCAATATTGGGTCCCTAGTTAATTAATTGGTTACTAAAAATTATTTATATATATTTCTTTGGTTTTTTTAGGTCCCGGCTTATGTGATATCACAAGTCATAGGATCGACGCTCGCGGCAGCGACTTTACGTCTCTTGTTCGGACTTGATCAAGACGTTTGTAGTGGAAAACACGATGTGTTCGTTGGAACATTACCATCGGGAACGAATTTGCAGTCGTTTGTGATCGAGTTTATCATCACTTTTTACCTAATGTTCGTCATTTCCGGTGTTGCCACCGATAATAGAGCGGTTAGTCTTTCAAGCTCTCCTTATCTTGCACGGATATTATATTGTCAAATTTGATGAGCTGTATATGTTGGGGACTCTTACTATTTTAAGTATGTTCTCATTAACTTTTAAGTTTTTTACTAATGTGTTTTCATTTTTATATACTTTATTATACCTATTGAACAATCTAGATAGTAACGGAAATAATGCACCTTTTTAAGGTTGTTTGTTTTTTATGAAAATATGGACCCGATACGTTCCTTTATGGTTTTCTATTTGATATTTAAATTGGGTTTACAAGTGAAAAAAATATTATTTTAACATTATATTTTCTTTCACCAAAGTTGTTTTTTTCCTTATACTAGTTTTTATCGTTTTACGGATTGAGTGTTATTAGCGCAATAACGCTCCCTTGCACATATTTTCTTTTGTCTTTCAATTTATGAGAAACTTAACATTAAGTTCAAATGTTTTTATAATAAGCAGATCGGAGAACTTGCCGGACTAGCAGTAGGATCAACGGTGCTACTTAACGTGATAATTGCCGGGTAATTTATTACTTACAACATTTCTATTTGTTATCAATTCTCTGTTTAGAAAAAAAAACTAAAATTGTTGAATGGTTTATATATATTTTTATCAGACCGGTATCAGGAGCATCAATGAATCCAGGACGAAGTTTAGGACCTGCACTGGTTTATAGTTGCTACAAAGGACTTTGGATCTACATAGTCTCACCAATGCTTGGTGCGGTTTCGGGTGCGTGGGTTTATAACACGGTCAGATATACCGATAAACCATTGCGAGAAATAACCAAAAGCGGTTCGTTTTTAAAGACCGTGCGTAACGGTAGCTCTCGTTAATAAAAGGGAAAACAAAACATGGCTATGTTAAAATTAGTCGTCGGAGGTTTAAGTAATAATTTGAGTATTTTGGTATGAAATGTTTGTAATTTTGAATTATACCATAGACAGGGTAAACATTTATGGTATGTGACGAATATATATATAACTGATCTATAACGAGTTTGACCAGACGTAATCACAGATATGGTTGTATTAAATGCTATATTTAAGTCTTCTCTTTTTATGCGAAAGATTCTATATCTTCATATTGCTAGGAACCGCTAATAGTCATAGTGGGATATGTGCAACGTATTGTATCTCATGGACACTTTAAGCAAAATCGTCAAAAGTTGTTATTTCGAACTCGTCAAACGAAGCACAATTTCCGGTGTCGCAAACGTTGCCAAGTGTGCATTACTTTGTCCAGAGCATTAAAACCGGACACGATCACTTTGTCCGGAAAACACTAAACTTAGCATCTCTGTAATCCGCCACATCACTATTCTCTAATGACATATCACACATCAAAACCATTTCACGTCATATTTTCCTCATGCAAACATCACTCCTCTTTTATAAGACCGAAACACACAAACCACCCAAGCTAAAGGAGAAGAAAAAAGGGTTTAATTTCAAACGAAAGGTGTAGTTTAGCTAATGGCGTCGAGTGATAAGATTCCGGTGGCGTGTCCGGCTAGCAGCGGTGATGGAAAGGAGCCAATGGGAGATCCAACCAAGACGACCACCACGATTCTCGACAAAGGAACGGCTATGATGCAATCAATGAAACCGATCAGGCAAATGAGTCTCCACGTGTGTTCATTCGCTTGCTATAGCCACGATCCTGGCCGTCATATGGAAGTTCATATCTACGGCCACCGTGTAAACCAGGACTTCCTACAGTGTGCTGTCTACGATTCCAACTCCTCTAAGGCTCGTCTCATCGGTACATACACTTCCACCTCGATTGCTTGTACTTTCTTTTTATTTTCCATATGAACTTATTCTTCTTTATTAAATTTTATTATTATTATTATTGTAGTTAATAATTATTTTAAGTCTGACAATCGAAATCCATTTCACTATTTTGTTGTTTAAAACTTTGAATTTTAAATTTGATTGGTTTCTTTTAGGAATGCACTACTTGTACGTATATAGTATATACATACGGTTAATCGGTGGTCAAGCTTAAGCATATTTACTTGCCTAGATAGTCATTGACTATATATTATAAGTATGAATGTGTAAACTTGGATATTAAAGCTTTTGTTTGTGATTGTTTTGTGACTTACAAATTCTGTTTGTTACTGTATTAAATTTGTAGGGATCGAATATATAGTGTCGGAGAAGTTATTCGAAAGTCTCTCACCGGAGGAACAGAAGCTCTGGCACTCGCATGACTACGAGGTTCATTTCAATACATTTCCGGTATATGTTTTATATATCAATTACCGAAGAATCGGAAATGACAAAAATGAAATGTTGTTTGTAGATCCAAATGGCTCTTCTAGTAACTCCAAGGGTCCCGGAGATGGTTGCGAAGCCGGAGCTTAAAAATCTTGCCAAATCTTACGGCAAGTTTTGGTGTACATGGCAGATTGACCGAGGTAACTAATTAGTCTTGTAAAATTTAGGTAAAACTAGTGTACTTCGTATGATGAGATATGAGCTTAATAGCTTAAGTTTTGTCTTGTTTTGTTTTAGGGGATAGATTACCACTAGGAGTACCATCACTAATGGTGTCGCCACAAGATGTGAATCTTGGGAGAATCAAACCGGAGATGGTGAAAAAGAGAGATGAAGAACATGGAATCTCGACGGAAGCGTTGAAGCCGTCGAGAGATGGGATCTCTGGACCGGAAAAGAAGAATCTGGTTGCTGATTATTGGGTTCGGTTCAGGAAAGGCTTTGCACTTGATGTCGTTGAGGCAGATATGAAGAGAACAGCTCCCTTCCCGTGACCTTTTTTTGTGTGTGCATGTTTTTAATCTCAGACATTATATAATAATAATATAGTCGTAAGCTCATACTACATTTCATAACGTACCATCCCAAATAAGACTACTAATTAGATACTGATTATAGCGTGATTTTTGCGAGTGTAACGTGCCATAGTAGCCTTGGTGTCGTAATTTGTCTCTTGATCAATCATCAATGTCACTTTAGTTGGGAAAACATGTTCTGCGTAGTCTTTGACGTGATTCTTGTTCGTGGCATGTCGTCTACAGGTCCAAATATTTCGGTAATCTAGACCTCATCATTCCGAAGTAGTCATTAATGATTAATTTATCTTGAGGTCAAATATGTTTATCGAAAACTCTTTTTGCGTACGTTTTCAGTATCGGTTGGACTTCTAAAAGGCCTTGTAAAGTTTCTGATGAAGGCCCATCAGAGTTTACTTTATTGTATAAATTCGCAATACGTCATCATATTAACACTTTCGTTTCGTAGGGAATAAACTATATGACTTTCTAAAGTTTTCCCTGATTAAATATGACTTCTCATCACATTTTGGGATCAAAGAGCATTGACCGATCGATCCATGGAGGAGGTGAAGAAGGACGTATACTCGTTGTGGGCATTACCAGATGAGGAATCAGAGCCAAGATTCAGAAAGCTAATGGAAGCTCTGAGATCTGAATTCACTGGCCCTAGTTTCGAGCCTCACGTCACAGTCGCCGTAGCCACTCTGACTGCAGAGGAAGCCAAGAAGTTGTTCGAATCAGCTTGCGACGGTCTTAAATCTTACACAGCTACCGTTGATCGCGTCTCCACCGGAACTTTCTTTTTTCAGTGCGTTTACTTGCTTCTCCAATCCACCCCAGAGGTATATATATAAAGTTCCAGACTTTTCCTTTCAAGATTCGATCTTTCTGAGAGAATGGTTGATTAAAATATTGCGTCTTGACTAGAATTTATCATCTGAGATGATGAGTAAGATTACATATTGAAATCTTGGGGTTTGTTTGTTTGATTTGTGGCTTTAATAATGGTTTTGGAACCTTATGGTATGATCTGTACTGTAATGTTTTGTTCTGTTTATTACAGGTAATGGAAGCTGGTGAACACTGTAAGAACCATTTCAATTGCTCCACTGCCACACGTAAGCTCGCTTCACCTGAAATCTTGTTGTTTATGTAAATCAAAGCTTTAGATAATGTTAGCTAGTTCCAAGGTATTATTAGGGAAGTCTAAATGTTAATTTTTTTGGGAGTATCTAAGGTGAAGACCATTAACAAAGTTTCTTTGAACTTGAAATTTTAGGGCAAGTGTTGTACATTAGCCTGGAAGGGGGAAGTATATCTTTTTGCTTAAATCAACATTTTGAAACCATATCGGACTTGGTTTAGTATCGAAATCGAATGTATCTGATATAAGGGTTTAAAGTCTAATACATTTGAGGGGGGAAGCCATGATGGTAGTCTGGAGGGTAATCTCTCACTATGGGTTCATAATTCCATATTTATGTTAAACAATCTTTCTTTTTCTACAAATGACTGCAGCTTACATGCCGCATTTGAGCTTGCTTTACGCCGAGTTAACAGAAGAAGAGAAGAAGAAAGCTCAGGAGAAAGCTTACACACTCGATAACTCCCTCGATGGCCTGAGTTTCCGGTTAAACCGACTCGCTTTATGCAAAACCGATACCGAAGACAAGACTCTAGAGTCATGGGAGAGAGTGGCTGTATGCAATCTCAATCCTTAAGAAAGACAACGAGTTTGCTTCTGACTCTGTAATAAAAAGGTCTCAATAAAGTTACTTTTGGCCAATGTATCGTCTCTAATTAAAGATTGAATAATGTTACCTATAATACAATTCCCCAACGTATTACGTACACAAAAAAATTCCTAACAAAACTCGCATGGTGACTGCATATATAGCGAAAAGAAACAGATCATAAGTCTTTTTAAAGTGTTGAACCAAAAAAAAAAAAGTATTTTTCAATTGTTTTCATCATTCTGTAACGTTTGCGTCAACGCTTAAAGCTTTGATTGATTAGTCGAAAAGACATTTTGTTAAAGTCAATCCAAAAGGCAGATTAGGAGAAAGCTGTTACGGCTATGAATAATGTTTATCTACTTTATCGTTGCAGCTATTTCTTATATACATTCAGCAACATTGAGGCGAGTCTTGGGGGAGGGAAAGGGACAATGACGGAAGAAAACGCAACACCACTACAACCGCCACAAACGCAGGAGGATGAGGAGGAGGAGGAGAAGGCCATGTATTCGGTCTGGGCGGTACCAGAGGGTGACGTTGACGATCGGTTTCGGAGGGTAATGGAAGGGCTTAAGTCAGAGTTCGGTGGTCCACTGTTTGATCCACACTTAACCCTCGTTGGACCTTTACCTTACAAACTTACGGCCAGCGAGGCTAAACGGATGTTCAAGGCGGCTTGTGAAGGTTTTAAGGCATATCCTGCCACCGTTGACCAAGTCTCCGCCGGAACTTCTCATTTTCAATGTATTTACCTGTCTCTCCGGCACACCGTAGAGGTAAAGTCATAAATTAAAACAATTAAATCTTATATTTTACGTGAGAACAAGTGAAAAACATTAACAAAATACATACATACCGAAATGGAAACTTTATGATACCGTGACGTGAATCTAACATGAACTTTAGAAAAAATCATAAAAATCATACAGCTCATAGATTTTTAAAAATCTACTAAAGCTATATATACAAACGTTGTTTGTGTTATGTTTACAGGTAATGAATGCTGCCGGACATTTTATGTCCCACTTCAAACCCATGACCGGAAAATGTATGATCCAATCTCTAATAAATCGGATTTTAATAATTTTATTGGGATGTAATTGAACCGTGTTTTATTATATCTTTCTGTTTACGTGTGTGTGAAATTAATGTTGGGATGTTGCAGTTTACGTGCCACATATGAGTTTACTCTACGGAGATCTAACGGATGGAGAGAAGAAGAACGCGTTAGAGAAAGCTTACGCGCTTGATCCGAGTCTCGACGGATTGAACTTTCGGATCAATCGAGTTGCATTATGGATAACCGATGCAGACGTTGGATCTTGGGTGAAAATTGACGAACATAATCTAATTTGTTAAATATAATAAAGTAAAGATAAATGTTATGACTTATGTATTCGGTTTATATCAGCTGGATCGGTTTATGATGTTTCTTGGTTCGGTTTAAAATACATGTATGTTTGCCTCTGGTTAATGAAAAGGTCTAGTGAGAAAATGACATTTATTAATTCTGTTACTATGAAGTATGAGCATAATATATGCATCTTGTGGGAATATTCCTTTTGTTTTCTAGTTAACTAGTGGTTTGGTCTATAGTACATATTAGCCCTGAGATTATTATCTGCTATCCGCGGATATCCGTATTTGTATCCGAATCCGCTCCGAAAAACGGATATCCGGACAAACGGATACGAATATGGATAGTGAAATATCGGATAAAACGGATACGGATACGAATACGGATAGTGCTAAATTTCAAAACGGATAACGGATATCCGTTTTTTCTCGGATACCATGTATTATATTCGGATACGGATACGGATAATACTAAATTTTAAAACGGATATTCGGTTTTTCACGGATATCCGGTATTTGTATACGGATATCCGGTATTTTTGTCCAAAATACATGGTATTTTATACAAATACGATGTATTTTAGTCCAAAATACGTATATTTAAAAAAAAAATTTACGGATATCTGCGGATATTCGCGGATAATCGAATTTTTAACGGATATCCGGATAACGGATATCCGAAATTTTCGGATACGAATACGGATAACAAATTACGGATAAAACGGATACGGATACGGATACAGATATCTCAAAAAAACCGGATATCCGCTCCGTTTACAGGCCTAGTACATATACATATCTTGAAGAAGGGTGAACTTGTCAAAGGATTTAAACTATTGAAATCTTATCAAACTGATATATAATATCATAATAAGATGATTCAAGAAATACAAACACAATCAGGAACCAGTTTGGAGTCTTGTTGACATTTTGTTACTAAAATTACTTTAGATAAAGTTCAAAAAGTTTGAATTGAAACTAAAGATAAGAATCATTTTAAATAATTCTAGGAGGAGGAAATAGATATACTTAAACAACTTGTCATTCGTTGAAACTAAAAATTCTGATAGCCATGTAAATATTTTTAACATATTTAAAATTTATATGTGAATAATTCTTCATGTACACGTAGAAACACTTGGACCAAGTGACTCGGTAAGAGTTGGCTGGAAATCCCTGAAGGAGTTGTTCCCAGTCTACTATTATATACGTATTTAAGTATATAAAATATTTTCTCCACTGTTATGTCTTGATCTCCGTCTATCCATTTGGTATAGATCATTCAACATGGTGTGGCAAGGTGGCTGTATCTTGGACCCCTTCTTGGGCACTCGTCTCTTGGGAATTTATTCCTACCCTACATGTTGTCTCCCTTTCCAGGGAGTTAATGATTCGTCATTAGTGCGAGTTAAGTTTTTAAAAACCCGTCGGAATCTTTGTATTCCATTGTGGTAATTTGTCGTTTTGCGACCGCTGATTCATTCTTAGACAGCCTTTCGCCATCTCATGTGGACTATTATCGGCTTTGTGGTTCACCCTATCTATGTGGCTTGTATGCCGTTCTATCTTCTTAGTACTAGCTTATGTTGTTGTACTTTGTATTCTTATTGTCATGTTGGGATGATGTGGTTCGCTAGGAACCTATTAATATTTGTTTTGATATTTTCCTA
Source organism: Camelina hispida (assembly GCA_023657505.1). NCBI lineage: Eukaryota > Viridiplantae > Streptophyta > Magnoliopsida > Brassicales > Brassicaceae > Camelina > Camelina hispida. The sequence continues at coordinate 17,624,173 of CP094635.1, read as the reverse complement.
TGTAAGTGTGTTGACTGCTGTAAAGATTCATCCTAGAAGTAAGCTCTTGTCACTAGCTTAATGAAATAGGGTTTGTTTGACAAAAAAAAAAAGAAAACAAAAAAAATAAAATATATTTTCTCCATTTCATAATAAAATGTCGTCTGAATTTTTTCACTAATCGAACCAACTTTGAAATTCACGTGACGATGTATGTAATTTTAGTCAATATGATGCTATGACATGACATTCTAATACTTATATGTTAATCCAACAAATATATGTATCTAGTGAAAACAGTGCCGTGTCAAGGTCAATAGAGGCCTAAGGCCAAAAAAAAAAAAAAATGTAGCTTCTCACATTATATTTTTGAGAGAAGTTTTATATTATTTTTAGTATAAAAATGATATATTGTTCATTTTCAAAACAAATTCTTAAAAAGCAAGATTTAGTAGCTAATGCAAAGGAAAAACAAACAAAATTTTCATAAATGTAAACTATATGAGTCTTGTTTCCAAAAAAAGTCCTATAACATTATATATAAATGATTGTTCAGCCTAATATAGGAAAAACTGTAGCTTATTATTTATGTAATTTTTTTGTGGCCTAAGGCAAATGACTTTTTTTATATGCCTAAGGCACGGCTCTGAGTGAAAATACTATTTTCTCATTTAATTATCAAATGATTGCTATAAAAATATCCCTATTAGAGTAGGAACCAATTTGGAATGTATAGTTGACATTTGTTACTAAATCACTTAGAAAAAACCCAAAAAGTTTGATTGAAATCGAGAGAGAATAATTATAAAAACGTTTCAGCAGGAAACTATATATGAGCTATAAGTAAGACAACTTGTCATTTAAGACAACAAATTGATTATTTACATAGTTTATATATACACCCATGTCTTAAAATAAGAATGTCAAAGTCTTGACCTTGCATGTTAGTTGCTGTTACATATGAAAAAAAATAGATAAACATAAAGGTTGACAAAATACAAAACTAGAAAAGATGCTAAAGCCATACAAATTCACATGTTGTGACGTCCAATAGTAAATTAAACGAGTTTTTGTGCTATAATGAAAATTTTGACTAATAAAAGGATGAGGATTAACATCTCAATCTTTACCTATTCAACGTACATACACATCAATAAATAGGATCACATACTTAGCATGTAACCTTATCCAATTAGTGTTTCTTTTTTTTTTTCGTTGGCCAAATAAAGTGGCTATAAAAATAAGAAACAACTAAAGTAGCCTGGAAATTGATAAAATATTTAGAAAAATAGTATTAACCAAGTGGAAAAAATGTGAATCATTTTGGGAATTCAAACGCAAATAGAACTGATTTATCTTATGATTCTTCAAGCCAGCTTGGTTTCAAACTTGCCAAAACAAAAAAAAAAAAAGCGTCGGTCGGCAAAAGTTAAAACGCGGCCGTTTAACCGAATCGAATCCAAACACGTGCGGATTGATCCACACCGTTAATTATTATCTGACTCTGTTAAAATCATCGGTTCAGATCTGTTTAATTCTCTTTTCGTCAACGCATTCTTACCGTGGCGCCAGACATGACGTCTCCTTTTACAAAAGAACTTTTCCTTTAAACGCGCTTCTAACCACGTGACAAACACGCGCAACACAGAAGCTAGGTTCATCTCCTTTTCGTCTCCAATGACTTGTAAAAGCTTTCTCTTCTCCATTACGGCATCCATCACCCACCCACCTATAAATTTCGCCACTTTGTTTAATTCTTTGTAAAGTCACACCAAAAAGCACAAACCTTTTTCGATTTCTTCGTTCAATTTCTTCTCAAGATTGTGTTAAATCGGGTTTTGTCTTGTGTCTCAAAAGGGTATCAAAAAGGTTTGATTTTTCATTGACCCGCTCCGAGATTTTCGGATACAAATCCAAGGGTTTAAGGATCAAAATTTGTTTTTCTGGTTTTTTTTTTGCTATTGTGTAAATGGAAGAGGAGTACTTAGTTCCGAGGTTTACGATTGGTCGTCAATCTTCGATGGCGCCGGATAAGGTTCCGGAGCCGTCGGTTCACTCGGAAGAAGAGGTGTTAGAAGATGGAGAAGAGATCGACGGTGGTGTGAGACTAATGTACTTGTCTAATGAAGGTGACATTGAAGGGATTAAGGAGCTTCTTGATTCAGGTATCGATGCTAATTACAGAGACATTGATGATCGGACTGCTCTTCACGTTGCTGCTTGTCAAGGTTTGAAAGATGTTGTTGAGCTTCTTCTTGATCGCAACGCTGATGTTGATCCTAAAGATCGTTGGGGAAGCACTGTAAGAAAGATGATTCTCTTCTTCTTTTTTTTTGCTATCTGGTTTTGTTGTGTAATACATGACGAATAGAGAGATATAGATGATGATGTTATCTAATACATGTTTTGAAAACAGCCTCTTGCAGATGCGATATTTTACAAGAACATTGATGTTATCAAGATTCTTGAGATACATGGAGCTAAGCATCCGGTAAGAATCTAGCTCAATATGATGTTTGTTTGGAAGATTGGGTTTTTTCTTTGTTCTGATTATAGTTGACACATTTGTATGTTTCAGGTTGCTCCAATGCACGTGAGGACTCCTCGTGAAGTCCCTGAGTATGAAATCAATCCTAATGAGCTTGATTTCACTCAAAGCAAAGAGATAACAAAGGTAAAAAATACATGTCCTTGTCTATGATGAATCTTTCATTGATTTGTGTTCCAATTCCTTTGAGTCTAATGGTATGAAGCTTCTTGTTTTAGGGTACTTACTGTATGGCAATGTGGCGTGGTATTCAAGTTGCGGTGAAAAAGCTAGATGATGAAGTTTTGAGCGATGATGATCAAGTGTAAGTGAATGACTTTTGAAGAGGGTATAATAAGGTTGTAGATTCCAGTTCCTTACCATAATCTTGTTGTGTATTGTGTGCGCAGGAGGAAATTTCACGATGAGCTTGCATTGCTCCAAAGGCTTAGGCATCCAAACATTGTGCAGTTTCTTGGTGCTGTAACTCAAAGTAATCCAATGATGATTGTGACTGAGTATTTGCCCAGGGTACTGACTTTTTCTGCTAAATTAAATTTTTTTTCTCTCTCTTTAGTTTCTAGAAACGATCTCACTATATATTGTTACACTTCAGGGAGATTTGCGTGAATTGCTCAAAAGAAAAGGACAATTGAAACCAGCTAATGCTGTTAGATATGCCCTTGATATTGCAAGGTATGTGATTTAAAGCTATATATATATGCGTCTTCTTCATATTTTATAAGTGTTCTGTAAGATTCTTTAGTAACTCTTATCTGTTTGAAATTTTTTTAGGGGAATGAGCTATCTTCACGAGATCAAAGGAGACCCTATAATCCACCGCGATCTTGAACCTTCGTGAGTTCACACTATCCATATCAGCTGGTTGTTCGTGATCACAAGCTCTTTTATTCTCTGACAATTGTAAAACTATATATGCTTGCAGAAACATTTTACGGGATGATACAGGGCATCTGAAAGTTGCAGACTTTGGAGTAAGCAAGCTTGTTACTGTTAAAGAAGACAAGCCTTTCACATGTCAAGACACTTCTTGTAAGTATTAGTTACTGTAAATTTGGGAGTTTTAATTCTTGATCTGTTTGGTCAAGAATCTTGATTACTTGATATGTTATGATAAATGTTATCCACATTATAGGTCGATATATTGCTCCAGAGGTTTTCACTAGTGAAGAGTACGATACAAAAGCTGATGTTTTCTCATTTGCATTGATTGTTCAAGAGGTTAGTAAAATACACAAATCTTCTCAATTTTCTTCTCTCCGGTTTGCTTTTTACCTGTTCCTTTGTCATTGATTCCTTTACATGTCGGATATATAGATGATCGAAGGCTGTATGCCGTTTGCTGAAAAGGAAGACAGTGAAGCTTCTGATGCTTATGCTGGCAAAGCGCGGCCATTGTTTAAAGCTCCATCAAAGCAGTACCCACATGGTCTTAAAACGTGAGTCTTTCTTCTCTCTTTCACCAAGAAACTGTATAAACTTTACTCATGTTATTAACCGGTTGGGCTCTATCCAATCTTTGAATAATCCATAGGTTGATAGAAGAATGCTGGCATGAGAAACCTGCAAAGCGACCTACTTTCAGAGAGATAATTAAACGGCTAGAGTCCATTCTTCATCACATGGGTCACAAGCGACAATGGAGGGTCTGTTTCTTCAACTCTCTCTCTATAGAAGAACACACATATCATTGAGTTTGTTTGTTGGCTTCTGTGTTTTGTTTGATTGTGTTTTTTTTGTTTTTTTTTTCTCAGATGAGGCCATTAACATGCTTTCAGAACTTCGAGCACAAGAAGAAACATAACTGGGATTTGAGCAGCCATGACGGCTCATCATCCGGTTCACATTTGTGATTCTTTAAAGAAACGATTCTTTTACATTCCTTCCGGTTTAGTTTGGTTTTCCCCCAAAGCAACCGTATTTGACTTTTGTAATTTGTCTTCTTGATGTACACACTATTGAAGAGTTTGACCAAAGAAAAAAAAAAAGATGTACACTGCATTTTCATTGTAGGATAAAAATTGTTGTAAGATTTCTGATTTCAAAATCTCAATATCTGCTGCTGTAATCTAAAATTGGTGTAATTAAGACTACAAAAGTCCATCTATGATCCCTAACTTCAAAATGTAAACATAGCTCTTGCAATGTTAAAAAATTTAATAGTTCTTGTGACCTACCCCATATATCGATCATACTAGTCCCAAATTCTAGTTACAAAGCATATATTCTCAGCATTTTGGTTATAATTGCATTTCCAAAATCTGAAAGGTGGATGTGTTTTTTGCCATGTTTCTTTAACTCGAGCACTTGAAACTTCAACTTGCTTCAAAATCACTTTGGTACTCATTTTTCTTAACATCATTTTTTATTCTTTCCAAGCAATTTTCTTCAGATATATTGTCATAACATCTTGAAAAAGAAAATTATTTCATTACATCAAATGTCTTTATTTGTTGTTGTTAAAATAATTAAATAATGTACCGATCTAAGCTGACTAACACACCTTTGGTTCTTGTCATAGGATCTCATATTATCATGTGAGTTTTACTTTTTCTATCAAAAGCTTACCCTAAAATGTGAATTTTACAAAATCACATGAAATTTCATGTCTATCACAAAAGAATATGAAAACGCACAAATATAATATATACATTTCTTCGAGGGTCCCAACAACAGGCTCTTGATCTGGAAACTGTATTAACTTATATTCAATTATAGCCCTCATGGGCCACATATTTTCGTGGCTTTGCCCATTACCATAAGGTTATTAAGATTAATTTCGTGACGGACGAATTTGATTTTAGTAAAAGTTTACTTTTACACCCTGAGGAATTTGAGGATATTTGCATCTAAAATTTATATTGTTCAAAATCAATAAGAGAAATTATTGACGATTCCACATTTTTGGTAATCATCTATAGGTTTTAAATGTGGAATTTTTAAAGTTACTCAAAATCTATTTCTGACGATTTATGTACATTACGGACGAATTTTTGAAAAATTGCAAATGGTTGGAAATATTATTTGGATCTACTACTATTAACCACGTCATACTAATTTTGGGATGAAATGTTATATAGTATACTAGATTTTAACTTGCAGTACACCGCAGATATATAATTTTTATTATAATTTATATTTCTATTGTAACTATTTGTTAAATATTTGATGTTTTGTAAATAGAGAAATAACTAATTTTTCCGGTTGTTGTGCGGATAAATATTTATATTATTTTTCAACCTGTAATACACTTCATGACCATTTGTTTGTTATATTTAGTTTGTTTTATTTAGTGTTTGAGATTCTATTTTGATTTTTAGTTATTATAACAAAAAATAAGGAATCTAAATACATAATAAGTTATTTATATGCTGCGATTAAGTCACATTTAATAATTTGTTATTTTACACAATATTAGTTAAATTAACTTAATTTTATGTCAAATATTGTAATATTAGTAGTGTTGATAAATAATTAAATGAGGATTTAACCCGTGTTAACACAAAATTTAATAAAATTTTATTAATTCAAATATGTCTTCTTTATAATTCATCTACTATATAACCATATTATATAGTATTTTAAACTTTTTAATTTTACATATTTTTAATAATTAAAAAATTTATTAAGTTTATATATGTTAATTATAATATTTAAATAAATATCAATCAAAATTTCTCTTACGTTAATAATCAAATCTCACAGGTTTTGGAAAACAAAATGGGAATCAAATTATTGTTTTCTTTTTTTAGGGAATGATTCAAGTATAGAATATTTTCAAAATACAACAGAATGTGTGGTTAAATATATGATAGTTTATATTTCCATATTGATTACTGTTATTTATTTAGTTGGAATAAAATGTAAAATATTTAGGAAACAAAATCTGTAGTATTGTTAGTTTTGGAAATTTTTTAGGGGTAAATGTTGTAAATAACTTTTTATTTAAATAAAAGTAAAAGAGCATAACACAAAATGTACTTAAAAATGTTAATATAGATAACTTCAAATGGGAGAGAGTATTAATTTTTTTTTTCTAAAGACAAAGGAAGAAAAATTAGGGAGCAAAAGAATATGCATTATTTATATGATTAGGTTGATCCCTTCTACAACACAAAATATATGCTTTGACGTCAAATGTTTCAATCCCTGCCTTTACCGTATTAGATGTATAGATGATACGTCTAGTTGAGTAAAATACCATTGAACCGTTAATTATTTACCAGCCGGGTAAATAATTCAGCTAGCTAGCGACTCACATATTTTTCGTTAAAAAATAATACTCAAAAGTGATCGAAAATATGGTAGAAAGCAACCTTCGATTGTGGTCCATCATGGAAGATACGAGAAGATTTTATGGTTTTTAAAAACTCACTTCGACCATGAAAACTTGACCCAAAGCAATTGAGTTGTTTCTTTTATAAATGACCTAATCAATTTCTCTACATAAGTACAGCATACATATGACGTTAGGGAAAATCTAATTATATGTACTAATTTGTAAAATATACTAACAAATATATTTACATTATGTAGATAAGTTGATATAGTGTACTTTAATTAAATAATTTCTTCATAAACCAAAATTAAATCTTGCTAATAAATACATTAGAAGAGAAGGTAAATCCTAGTTTAAAGCTGAAATAGATTTTTTCTAATTGCAAGAAAAGAAAAGTAAAAAATAATAAAGCACATTGCAAGTGGGTGTATATAGTTAAAGGCACATAAATATAAAAATGGATTGTATGTATAGGATCTCTTATCTCTATCAAATTACCCTAAATGGGTTCATAAAGATGGAGATCAAAGACTACACATCACATGCTACTATCCATCTTCTCTTGGCATAACCATACTCCATTTATACATTGTGCCCCCTCAATAATTCAACATATATTGAAAATGAATAATTAAACAAAAACTTTAAAAAAAAAAAAAAAAAAAAATCTACACCATTTTTTCTACCACATAAATTAAACGATATTTTCTTTGGCAAATATTTATCAGTTTAGGGAAATTATTTGGACACAATTCAATCGTCTAAGTATAAATTGTTACCCGCTTATGTATAAATCATATAGTTCCACAAAGCAAAATACAAAGAGATGTGATTTAGACGAGAGGGTAACAAAGGTCAAAAAGGAAAACGTAAAAGAGAGAGAGATTAAAAAGTAGTTGGAGATGAGAGAAAAGTCTGGTTACCTCCTAATTGGGTCAGAAGCATTACACTTAGATAACTTTCCAAATTAAGCCCTACGTCTTGTCCAGCCCCATTAAAGTACGGTTCATCTCCCTATTTCCCCTATAAACCCTAAAACCCTATTTATTTTATTAATTTATCTTTCTTTTTATTTTATTTTTATATGTCAATATCACAACTAGTAAACATCATCAACTTCAAATCTCACTAGCTGACACAGAAATAGCATGCTAATTTTCTTCACTATCTGAGTAGTTTTCTCCTTTTACATCTTTAATTCTATATTTTCCACATAAAAAAAAAGAGAGATAAATATCTATTGCTTATGATTAGTTTACCCATAAATAACTGTACATTTTTCTTTTATATGTTACTATTTAAACACTATCAGTTCCTATATCTAAAAATAAATTTCACCCCATGTAATTACAACATTCTCATCAAAATTCGGAAATTTTAATTTTCTGTTATTATCAAAATCTATTTGCTAATATACATTCTTGCAAAATAATATAAAAAAGTATATCAAAATTTACAGAAACATCTGTTTATAAATAAATATATATGACTTCCGTAATTAGTGAAACAAAATTCCCTGCAAAAATGTCACTTAAAATTTCAAAACAATTCACAAAAGAAAAGGGAATAGAGCTAAATAATTTTCCTCTTTAAAAAGATCAAGATTTAGTAAAAACTAAAAACAAAGAAGAAGACCGATATTTGTTGTAACAAAAAAAAAAAAGTACTGAGATTTTTTACCTAAATATTTTAGTGCCTTCAAAAACTTTCACATGAAAAGGAAAGACAAGTAATGGTAAGTAGAGTCTGCATCTCATGAGTGATTGCCCAACTTGAACCCTCTTTTCATTTAGACTTTTGTGAAAGACCACACAAGAACTACCCACCAATAAAACTCTTCATATATATATTTTTCTACATTTCTAAAAATATATATTCATTTCTACAGTTTCTCAATTTGGGGGATGTCCTTAATAAGTGTATATTTACGAAAAAGTCTGGATGTATGGTGGGTGTTATTTATGGTAATTAACCCTCTATTTATTAATAACATTTTTCATGTGATTTCAAAAAAGCTGCTATACACTCATCCTTTGTTGAACCTTTAGATTACTCTATGTCAAACCTAACATATATATATGTCTAAATGTACTGAAAAGAAACAAAACAGTTTAGAAAATTATACTCATATGTATAACTATATCAACCAAGTACAAACCTTTTGTCAATACTCAAATTAAATCAACTTTCACCTCAAAACAATATAACATGTGTATGTTCCAAAATCAGTTTATATATATAGAATTACTTTTTAGAAAAAAAAATACACGTATATCATTCTATCTAGTAAAGAAGAAACACATACTTATCTAATAGATTCGATTCATAAAAGAACTATGCTTTAGTGAGTAAGAAAACAAGTAAACAACACAAATTGACATGACACTATATGGATGTAAAAAGTGGGAAAGAAAATGGTGATAAATATGTAGTTTTGTGAAAATTAATTTTTTTAAAAAGAAATAAAAACAAAATATAATATTATTCCTTTATAAATGTGTATATACCCATCTCTTCACCAGCACAACCTTACCTTCCATTTTCTGCAACTTCTCCAAATCTCATACTTTCCAGAAAATCATTTTCCCAAGAAAAATAAAACTTTCCTCTTTGTTCTTCTCCCCCCAACAGGTCAGTCTGATATTTTCTTGTTCCCCAATCCTTTCAAACATTATCTTCTTCATCATATTACTTTGCTTCACTTCTTTTGGTCCTATAAACCAAATCTATGTTCTTCTTTTTAGTTTCCTTTTTTTTTTTTCTTTCTTCTGTTTTAATTTGATTCTTTTTATGTTTATTTAGAGAGAAACAAGATTTAGAATTTCTCTGATCTTCTTTATTAGCTCTTTATAACTTTTATTTTATTTTCACAGTCTAGATTTAAACTTTCTTTAGAATTCCAAAAGATTTGGTCTTATAGTTTAGCTTGTTTTACCATATATACTTTATTTGTCTCCTTAAAAAAAAAAAACAGCAACAGAATCCATGATTAACTCTTGTTAGGAGAATATGAATGTAAGATCAAGACAAGTTTGTCGACTTTGTAATTCTTTTTTTCAGTTATGTGTGTCGGCAAGTTAGAATTAAATCTTTACAGTTTATTATAATTCAAAAGAGATTAGAAAACATGAAGAATCTTGAGTCTTTTCAAGAAAATCATTTGATGGGTCTTTTTTGGAATCTTGTAACTGTAGATTAATCAATTTTGCCCTAATTTTTTTTTTTTTTTTTGTTGGCTTTGTGGAGCAGCAATCACGGCGTACCAACCAGAGCTAGGAGAAGACTCCTCTCCCTTGAGGAAGTCTGGGAGAGGGAAGATCGAAATCAAACGGATCGAGAACACAACGAATCGTCAAGTCACTTTTTGCAAACGTAGGAATGGTTTGCTCAAGAAAGCTTACGAGCTCTCTGTTCTTTGTGATGCTGAAGTCGCACTCATCGTCTTCTCTAGCCGTGGTCGTCTCTATGAGTACTCTAACAACAGGTTTCCTCTTATTCTTTGTGCTCTGTTCTTAATTAATTAGTTTTTAATATATTATTAAAGTCTGATTTAATTAATTATGGCTTAATTTCTTTGTATATGTTAAAAAGCATAAATCTTTACTAGGGTTTCTGGATCTTAATTCTCTGCTAGATTTGATTCTATTCTTCTCTTATATATGATTTTAAATCCTCTTCTGGTTAGAATTATTTTTCACTTTTTTTTCCTTGATATATATTCCACACATATATAACCACACTAACATTTGTGGGAATCTTTGTTTGCATATATGTGTTTATTTTAATTGCTTTGGAGGTTTTTATTAGTTATGAATTTGTAACAATTTTCTAGATCTATAATTTCTTGTTATATCTGAAGTGAGGAAAATGGTACAAAGTTAGAAAAAAGGAGATCTGAGTGAGAGTTAGATAATAAATGAAAAGAAATAAGAAACAATCAGGTTTTTTTTTTTCTTTCTAATGTTGGAGTTTTAGATTCAGTTTTGTAGAACTAAGATTCACTTTGTTGGGTTTGTTTTCTTCACTCATTTCTGTTATATTTATATAATATTATAACTTTCTATTTTCCCTACTAACAAGTACTTGAAGATTTAGATATATTTATAGATCTGGTGTTGTAATAGGTAAAATCTTGATTTTTATGACTATAAAAGTAAGTTTTGGGGGAAAACAAATTGGTAGAGAGAGTAAGGACTATGAGGTCATATCTTCTGTTTTGTGATCATCTTTCCTCCTATCCTCCATTGTTGTTAATGTCTGTGTCTCTCTTTTTCTTCTCTTCTTTCTCTCACTTTCCTTTCTCATCTCTCTCACTTTCTCTCATGAATTATCATTATCATATCTATATTTGATATAGTTTTGATACAACACATGTGATGGTAAGTGAGAGTGAATAAGGTGAAACTAGATTTTTGGATTTTCAGGAAATTTAACTTGTGTGTGATAGAAATAATGGAACGTACATGTAGCTAGGACAATATGATTATAAGGGTTTGTTTTTTCTTTGTTTTTCTTGTGAATGTAAGAATTTAGAGTCATTTTGTAGTTTTGGAATAACATATTTGAGGTACAGGATTAGTTAGAAGTGGTTATAGCTCATTTACTAATCTTTGAAACATTCAAAGTAGTTTTTTTTTTCATCTTCAAACCAATAAAGATTTGGAACTCAAGTGGATATTTTTTTGAAAAGAATTCAAATGGTAATTAAGAAAATAATTAGTGGGAGGGTCCTTCTTTTACCTTAAAATTACTCTTAAAAACAATCAAACTTAATTTGAATTACATTACTCAAACTAGTAATCTCTAATCCCACACGCAATTTCCAGTATTTATTATTTAGAGACCCACGTGATTTTTTTCTTCTTCTCTGCATTAGAAACATAAAACATGTCCAAATTAAATGGTGCTTTGATTTATCTTTCTTTTTCTCTTAATCGCTTACAGTTGTCAACTCATGTCCTGAAATATATAATTCTCATGTCCAAAACAAGAAAAAGCTAACAAGGACTTCAAAATCACCCAATCAACTTTAATTTGCATTTACATAATATATATATCCACTGGGTACTTCAACGAACATCAGAGTTTCGTTTCTTATTGTTATTTTTTTTTTTCAATTTTACTTTTTTTTTTCTAGAGGTTGGGATTGATCTCACAAGATTAGGTTTTGGTGTATGTATGTAAGATTTGTTGTCTTTGTTACAGAATCTTTGATCACGTCATCACTCAGATATTATCTCTTTTATTTTTTTATTTTCACTTATATTTACTATTTTTTAATAAAGTTATGTTAGTTTCAGTTTCTTGACTTCTGACAGGAAAGGTTATGTCATAATGAATTAATTTGGAACCTATTTTTATAAATTCAAAAATTGTCATCATATTACTACTTTTGACCATTTAATATTAGATTTCACATTTGGTCAATACCCAAATGTTCATATTATGTGGTGTATATACACATAGAGACAAATAATAAGGATACTAAATTTTCATATTTCTAGAAAGTAATCACTGTGTAAATATAGATTTGGTATATAAGTAGAGCATTGGAATTGCTTCAACATCTTTGGCGTAGATAGATCTATGCAATTTCTCTTTCTTTTAAATTATCACCTTTTTTCTTCTAGAGAGATGTTAGGGATTTTTTCTCATTTTCTCTCTCATTATGGGCAGAGAGAAAAGTGAGATTTTTGGTACGGATCCAATAGATTAAGACTTTGTTCTACCTTCTACGATCTCATAATGGACGGTCGTGATCTCTCTCCATCGAAGATTTGAGAGTTGAGACATCAAAGTCTATAACATGTCATCGTAATAAGTATTTTGTGTGTGTATATATGTATGTATGTACAAGTACATCTATATGCAGAAAACTCAGGAAAAGAAAGAAGAAATGGTTAGAATAGTGATTTGAATTATATTCCAAATAAGGAAAGTATAGAACGTTGTGATGTTACTGAGACAAGTCATTATAGTTACATCCATCACGTTTAAATTAATCCAGTGGTTAAAATTTTGAAGACTATCAAATGTATGTTGGGTTTACCAATGTCTTAATGGGGGTTTTTAACACATGTCACATGTCTAAAACCCTAGACATCTTCAGACCAATCATGTCACTCTAATTTTGCCAGCATGGCCAGTTTGCAGCCAATCACTAGCTCGATGATTTAAGGTTTCAGATAGGGAATATATATTTATTTATTTTGGGTTCCTTTTATTTCATAAAATGTTTCTTTATTTGCTTTACAACTTTTTAGGTATATTTTTATTTACTGTATTTATTTTCACATCATGTGTCACATTAAGTTGCATTTTTCTGACTCAAAGAACCGATGTTTGCTTTTAAGGTTTCGTATTAGAGTTACTTAACTGTGCAAGTGGTCGATTTGACTCTTATAATTATATTTGTTGTTTTTTTTTCATAATGTAGATTTAAATAAAGTTTTACTGGTAATTTATACTTCTAATTTACGTATTCATTCCTTTTTTAATAATCCTTGCAGTGTAAAAGGGACAATAGAGAGGTACAAGAAGGCAATATCGGATAATTCTAACACCGGATCGGTGGCAGAAATTAATGCACAGGTAACTTAATTCTACTACACGGATGCTATTAATATATGTGTTGTATGGGTATACTAATATGACAACATTTGCTCATACTTTTTTGAAGTATTATCAACAAGAATCGGCCAAATTGCGTCAACAAATTATCAGCATACAAAACTCCAACAGGTTAATATTATGCTAATGACTTGAATTTTTTTGATTAAATATTCGTTATTTAAATTATTGATATAGTAATATATTTTGATAATTCAACTAGGCAATTGATGGGTGAGACGATAGGTTCAATGTCTCCCAAAGAGCTCAGGAATTTGGAAGGCAGATTAGAGAGAAGTATTACCCGAATCCGTTCCAAGAAGGTATTTATATGTTTTGATAAAATGCTTCAATATCAAATTAAGTCCTATAAAAACTAGTATCTATTTCTATATACATTAATTGTCGCTAAGTTTTTCTTTATTTGTTAATTTTACAGAATGAGCTGTTATTCTCCGAAATCGACTACATGCAGAAGAGAGTGAGAAATATAAAAAATCCAATTCAAATGCTATGGTTAATGTTTATTTTACTCATTTGCAATAGTTCGTGCAGGAAAGTGATTTGCATAATGATAACCAGCTTCTTCGTGCAAAGGTAAAAAAACTATACATAAGATCCATTTCCTATATTTCTCCCCCATTGATTTTTTTTTAAAATTAATTATAATATGTATTTTTTTTTTTTGTAATGTGTGTATATAGATAGCTGAGAATGAGAGGAACCATCCGAGCATAAGTCTGATGCCAGGAGGATCTAACTACGAGCAGCTTATGCCACCGCCTCAAACACAACCGTTTGATTCACGGAATTATTTCCAAGTCGCGGCATTGCAACCTAACAATCACCATTACTCATCTGCTGGTCGCCAAGACCAAACCGCTCTTCAGTTAGTGTAAGATAACAAAAAATCTTGCTCTTCACTTTATCCATTTTATGTACACTTTCTACATAAGGTGAGTCTGATTAGTAATATTTATCTTGTTTTTGCAGGTAATATTGGCTGAAAGAAATGGGGAGTGAATAAAAAAACCAGAACTGGGTTGAGCAATATAAATAGCTAATGCATGTTATCATAAATATATTTCATGAATGTTGTATTGATGATTTCTATACTTATTTGAATTTCTTATGTTGATGTGAAATATTAATATCCTAAAGACAATATCATCAATGGTGCTTACTTTGTTTAAAGACATCTATATATATGTGTATAAGTGTCTTATTAATTACTTAAACTGATGAACCTAATTACCAATTCCATGCACCTATTAATGAGTTGCTTATAATAAAACAGATCTCAATATGATAATAATTAAATTTTATAATCAGTTAAATTAGGATATTCTCTGATCATCTAGAAACTGGGCTGAGCTCCATCCTCTTCCCCCGAGTGTGGTATGGTACAGGCCCGGTCCAACAAAATTTTTGCAAAGGAAAAAGTTAAACTTTGGTTCTTTCTAGGTCAATAAACAGTTAACCAAAACTAAACCATTTGTTGCACTTCCAAGCTCCCTCTTATCCAAAATTCTCCATACAGTATAATTCAACTTGAACATCTTCTTAGATCCACTTACTAGATACATGATTGCACATTTTAAAGATTTAATAGATTGTAATTAGAGAATGAGAGATCCAAAAGAGTTTATTACTTTAATCATCTATTAGAAAAAAACAGCAACTTCATACATTAACTCCACAAAAAGAACATAAACATTTCTTCTGCAACAGAGGGATCAAAATCTTCCTTCCCTTTGTGTGTGTGTGTGTGTGTGTTTGTGTGGAGGGAATTTTATGAACGATAGAGGCTAGAGCATAGCAAGCTGCTGGATATCATAAGGATGAGCATCAGAAGCAGATTCTCTCTGAAAAGATCGACCACCGATGACAACATTAGCAGCTTCTCCTGGATGAAACGCGTCCCAGAACACAAACTCGTCTCTGTTCAGACATGGAGCTTGACCTGGAAGACAAGTTATCTGTCCGTTGTTCCTCCCAACTCCACAACATCCCGCGTTTGTCACCCTAAAACCTGAACCCATTATCAAGAAGTCGTCAGATGAAACTATTGACAAAACTTTCAGTTTCACATTTTTTGGTCTTGAGTTGTTTAAGAAGTGACTCTTTTACCATAGCGAGCAGGATTGGCTACCATTTCTTGGAAGATACCATAAGCATTAATGTACGTGAACTTGGCGTCTGGTGTGTTCTGGTTGAAATGGTCGACCAGAGACACAAGCTTGCTGTTAAAGATTCTGTTTGCGGAATTGATCCTTTCGTCACAAGTTGTTCCATCTCTACTGTTCTGAGCCAGCTCATTTGGGCTGCATCCTATTGCTCCGATACCAATCAGCGCAAACTTCCTCGCTCCGTTGTTATACAATATCTACTCATCCATACCAAAGAGAACATAGATTCATATCAAACGCTCTGTATCACTCAAAAGGATTAAGAAAACAGAGAAAACAGAGGAATATAGCAACTATATGAACGAACCCGAAGTTGCTGAGTGTAGCGGTTGATGAGGTCGTTGGCAAAGGAATCAGGGGAGTACTGGTTCCCGGTGGAGTAATAAACAGGCATAAAATAGTTATTGAGATAGTCGTTACTTCCTAACCCAATCGAGTAGATGCATTTACTTAGGTAATTAGCAGCTTCATTCTCGTCTCCGAGTATGTTCACCACTTGTGACACAGTGTTTACATGATTAGCTACTTGTCCTGCAAATGTTATTCTAGCCCCCTGAACCAAAAATGTATAAACAGATTTATGTCTCCTAGTAAAATATACTCTTAAGTCTAAAGGATATGTCATCAAACTAAAATTGAGTATTTACCAACTGACGACCAGTTTCTTCTCGGATTCCGGCAGCTGCAGAAGCGTAGTTTACTCCTCTCAGAATGTCATCTCCCCTTGCTTGGGAATATGGTGTAATGTAGTCATCGAAACCAAGAAGCTCGGCTTTTTTAGATTTCCCGACAAAGGAAAACAGAGAAAAAGTTAGTTGTTCTGTTTGTTCAGTTACATGTTTCTGACCAAAGAACATAAAACAAAAGAAGGGTGTTGTTTATAAGATTACTGATGACATCGACGGTGGTTTTGCCGTTGGAGAATCGGCCGGTTGGACCGAACTGGAAGTCTATACCGTAAGGGAAGTAATCAGCTCTTGCTAAAGATGTAAGCCGATTGTTGTTTCCACTATCAACCAAAGAATCACCGAATATGAAGTAACACGGGGCTATTGGATCACACATAGCTATGTTCATAGCCATAGCCATAGCCATTATCATAATTACCTTCATCATCATTACACAACCTCTAGCCATCTCTCTCTGAAAACCTCCTTATCCGATAAGAGAAAGAGAGAGAACGTGAAGAAGAGGAGAGAGAGAGAGATTGGTTTGAGAACGTGAAGAATGTTAATGGATGTATATAATTGAAGGTCAGAAGAATATGGAGGGAATGGACCAAAGAACCAAAAAGAAGTTTTGATCTTTTTAGACAGTTGAAGAAGCATTAAATGTCACGCGGTGATAATGTTTATGTGTAGTAACGAGTGAAAGAGAGTTAATAATAATAATACTCTTGTCTCTTCCAGTATTGGGAACAACTTGTATGTAATCTGTGATCATTCTGTTATTATAGTTGCCAGAAAAAATGAAGAACTTTGTCTTCAGAGGGAACCATATAAATGTTCAAAATAATCACATCGATGATTGGACTTTTGAATGATTAGAGATTTGAGATTCAAAACAAAGATTGAGGTGGAGACAACGACTGAAGTTTCAATTTTAGCTTCTTTAGCTTATTTTACTACTGTGCCAAGGGATGAGGCAATAGTTTGGTTTTGTGAAAGATGGCAACTTGTAAACAAATCAAGAAATGTTAGGGGCCACTTGCATAATCGTGATCATGTGTCCTGTGTCTTGGGTAGCAATCGAACAGCTCAGATTGGTTCTGATTGGGTTCGAATCGAGGGAATGATGTTGAGGTATGGATGTATGTATTAATGGAGGTAGATGGAAGAAACATTAAATGGGAAGAGGAAGAGACACTATGTCATGATGACGATCATCATGATTGACATGGTGTGGTGGTTGAAGTTCATAAATTATGTGTCTTTGTTCATGCTTCTTCATCTTCTTTAGTGATAATGTAAGATAACAATCACTTTTGGAACAATTTGTGAAACATTTATCCAATCTTTGTGTACTAAGTAGCCACCAAAAGCATAAATAAGACGAATTTAGTCTAGGGTTGGTAAGTAATGAGAGAAGAGTGGACCAGTAAAAAAACTTATAAATGTAATTGTTGTTATAATGTGACTTTGAGGTTTGAAGTCAGTGACTCATAAATTTGAAGCATGATCTTGTGGGGTTCTCTGACAGAGCAAATAAGTTAAAGCAGCCATGCTGGATTCTTTATCAAAATAAAGAAACATTACAAAAAAAAAATGAAGAGACAGAAAAAATGATCATATCTACATCAGTACATCACCAACCACATGCAAGGAATTATGAACACTATAAAGCATGAATGTCGGTTTGTTCTACCAAGAAAATAAGATAAAAATTATTTAATGGAGATTCTTTTTACCATCATCTTAATGAATTCACAGTCTAAATATTACAATCAAGAGTAAAAACTTGGGGGTAACTTTCTACATATACATGTGTGTGCATGAGAATGAAATCAACCTTCTTCAGATGAATATCTTTTGACTCTAACCCTTTCACCATTGAAGTAGATGTATTTGAATTCAGAGAGGTACCTCCTAAGAATCAGTTGTCTATTTTCTTCTTGGCCGAGTTCCCTGAAGGCTCGTGCCACTCTTCTCGCTGTATCTTCGTCTGGCCTCACCTTCAGCTCCTCCATATCTGCAAATACCTAAAAGAGAAAAAACCAAAGCAAATGTATGTCAAACCCAAGTCATACTATTTCGAGGAGTATCTAAAGTGTAAAGCCAAGATCAATCTCGAGGAAAGAAAGAACCTTGTTTTACCTCAATAACCTTATCATGAAGGCCATGGTGAGAATACAAACCAATCATCCTAGCGAACAAACGTCTTGGAATGGATCGTGTATGCGTATGCAGAATCATGTTCCATAACGATTCTGCCTCGTCAGCTCTTTCGTCCATATCAAATGCCAATAAGAGGGTATCATATGTTCCCATTGTAGCGCCTTGCCCTTTGCTTAACATCCACTTAGCCACCTGAGTTTGTCACTAAACCCAATCAAACTCATCATGATGACACCATATTTAGCAAAAATTGACACTCGACATAAGTAAGTCGTACTTGAATCACACGATGCCATTGGCTTCTCTTCCTTAAGATTTGCAAAGCCTTAGCTGCAGCAATAATGGGAAACTCAACCTCCCAAGCTACCCATTTGTTCAAAGCTCCATAAACAGCCTCTTTTTCATCTGGGAGTCCGGAGAGCTGCAAGTTGAGAGTTACTAATCAATATGGACTACTTTGATATCGTTTCTATTCCATAGATTCCGGAAAAAACACGATTTTTCTCACTAACCATTCGGACAAGATTAAGTGCTTTCTGTCCAGACCCAGCAGAGTCATTCTTCTTCCACAAATGATGCTCAGTTTTCCCCACCTTCTTCACTTCTTTCCTACAATATCAAGTTATCAACACAAATAAATAATTACTGATGAAGCACTCTGAAGTTCAGAACCAACAATGTGAAAGATTACTAAAGAAGAACGATATGGAACCAAACATAATTTAACATGTAATGTAACAAACAAACCTCTCCACAGTGTCCAATTTCCCAGCTTGCTTCTCTAAGAACTTGAAAAACAATTTCACCATTATGACATGTTGTGATTGATTTCACATGAATCACAAGGAACCAAGTTTTAAAAAGCTAAAGTACCAATATAGATAGATTCTAACCAGAACAAACATAGCCAGTAAACATAAAGTAACAACTTCCAAAAAGATAAAGAAATAACAATTTACCTTTGCCCTGATGCAAAAACTAAACCTTTTCGTCTTCAACGTGGAGTAACAACTTGAAAATTCAATCAATGGAAAGCATCCAAATTCCTGAGATTTCTGCAATTTGAAGAGTTCACATCTAAAAGAACTAAATAACATATATATAACCACTGATGGAGAAAACAACAGGAACTCACTGATAACCCTTGCAATGGGAACCCTCCACGAGTTGGATTGAAGTTACAAAGCGCCATTACAGTCACTTACAGCAACACAATCTGAGCAGTAAAGAACTGAATTTTACGAGATAGTGGCCATTGTGAAATGAGAAATTTTTGAAATTGGAGTTGTTTCAAGATGAGAGAAGAAAAGAAAAAGTAAAAAAGGGTGGAACCTTTATTTGAACCAGAGTAAAACTGAGTTGATACGATGAAGCAATAACAAAAACGCATTCAGGTTTCCACAGAATCGATGAGACTAGAGGTGATGATGATCGATTGAGTTGAGGAGAGAAGAGAAGGGAAGAAGAGATTTAGGGAAGAATTTTTAGTAAACCGAGGCAAATTCGTTAAACCATTTGCAGAACCGACCAATAACCAAAGCAATTTTGGTTTCAGTTTTAATTGAACCTGGTTAGTGATGACTAGTAGAAGAACGTGCATATAATGGACCTTTAACATAAATATGGGCCCTATTCAGCCCAACGTTCTTGAAATCCGGCCACACTTGTGTTTTTGGTTTGTTAAAGTAGCAAAACTTTTTATACATTAATTGTAATTAGATAGTTTATCTACTGAGGGAAGCTCAAATTGTAGCTCCTTAATCCTCGTAGGTAAAGAGTCTCCCGGGGGATTACATACCAAGATCAAATTGCCTAGAAGATGGTTGTTTTTTTTTTTTTTTTTTTGAAAGATCTCAAATTCGGTCTCGTGTAACTGTGGGATACTATTTTGCATAAAACGTTTTTGAGAGGTATTTCTCGTTTCTGAAACATTTTGACAACATAAGTTTGTGGAACCACAAAAAAAACCATAAAAACATGATTCCTACAAATCTCTATCTGAAAACACAATCGAAACTCCGTTTCCGTTTTAGAAATACGATGAAAACCTTTCATTTTTTTAGTTTAGAAACTTAATAAACGAAAATTTGAAAATATAAAAATTCATGACACATATAAATGTATAATATTATTAATGTTTCAACTATTTAATATTTATGTTTTGAATTTGTGTTATTTTAAATAATTCTTATAATATGGTTATTATGTTAGGTGTTTATTGTATATATATAAGTATATATAGAAAATATAAATATATATTAATTATACATTTACAAAACATTTATATTTTCTAACTTTAATAAAATATCGTTTCCGTTTTCGAATTTTAGTTCCACATATCTGTTTGCCTTTCCATACAATTTAGGTGAGATGGATCTAAACAGAGTTGGGTGATATTAGAAAAATACTTAGGGGGGGGGGGTGTATTGAAACCATGATTTTGGAAGATTTGATGAGATTTAGAAAATTTGGAATTTTGAAAGATTTTATGGAAGTTGATATGATTTATTGTAAAATTTTTTCAAATTCCACATAAAACCATGAGATTTGGATTTCTCTATTTTTAACTAAACAAATCCCACCTAAATCCTCCAGAATCTCAAAAATCATTAAAATCCAAATCCACAAATTATTTTGAATACAGTGAATTTTAAAGTAGATTTTTAAATCATCTGTTCAATAACAGTGAATTTTTATAGACTTTTTAAAATACATGATTGAATAACATAGAATTTGTAAGTTTCACACAAATCACTTAAAATGTTAAGTTGAATACACACCCCTTAGGTTCACCCCTAGGGGTGAACGCTTGTATTCACCTCCGTATCTCTCAGCCAATCAGAATCTTGTATCTAATATATCATTTAAAAAATAAATCAAAAATAAATTAAAAAACAAAACAAATTAAGGAAACAAATTCTATATACTTCTAATTAAGGAAAATTAAATATTGGCTTGATTTAGATTTTTAAAATTAGAACAAAATTATGTTTCGGTTTGGGTTTACAAATAAAATGATTAGAGTTTAGATTTTATTATTAAAACAAAAATAAATCTCCGTTTGGGGTTTACAAATTAAGTGTTTAGGGTTTAGATTTTACAATTAAAACGAAATTATATGTCGGTTTGGGTTTACAAATGAGGTGGTTAGGGTTTAGATTTTACAATTAGAACCAAATTATATGTCGGTTTGGGTTTACAAATGAGATGGTTAGAGTTTATATTTTACAATTAGAACGAAATTATATGTCGGTTTGGGTTTACAAATAAGATAGTTAGGGTTTAGATTTTACGATTAGAATGAAATTATATGTCGGTTTGGATTTACAAATGAGATGGTTAGAGTTTAGATTTTACAATTAGAATGAAATTATATATCGGTTTGGTTTATAAAAGAACGGTTTAAGTTTTTAATTTTATAATAATGGATACAGATTTTGTTTCCTTATTTTATAAAGAGGTGAATGACTTTAATATTAGTTTAATGCATTGACTTTAATATTAGTTACCAAAACTTCAAAATTATTTATAGGTAAGATTTTAAAAAATAAGGAAATCGTTCTACCTCATTCAAACATAAATATATGGTTCCCATTCATTTTTATTTGAATTTATATTTAAGTTATCTTGAATAATTCTATAATACATTTAGTTAATTAAAATTGTAATTTTTTCCTGCATATGATGTAATACAAAAATTTTAAAACGGACATATATTACTCAATAAATGAATAAAAAATATGGGTACAATATCCCACATCGTCTAAAAAAATTGGGCAATGGTTCAGAGTCATACTATAAGAGACCAAAATGTTTCCGAATACAAATGAGTAGAAAGCTTAATTTATCATGCATTCAAACTTTAAAAACTTTTATTTGGCTTATTCGGGTTCTTTCTTTTAAAGATTTTTAAAAGGTTAAATATGAAAAATATTTAAAACTTTTAAAAAGTTAAAAATGATAAATATTATACCGAAGATACATAATAAATATTAAAAAGTAAGATGATATGGTGTGAGTTAAAATATCTTGGGACGAGGTTATATAGCGGGACGAATTTTATCGATATTTATATAAATTAAAAAATATCATTAATTCGGTATTATACAGGTAAAACATCATTTCATTATTTTGTTAACACGACACGTTGGTATGAGAGAATAGACATATCTAATTAAATTGATTAAATAAACATAATGGAAAAAAAAAGTTATATTGTGGTATTATATGATTTATTTAACAATTACTATATAATTATAACATATTTAACCAACAAATACAACTTATAATTTAAATATTTTAATTATAAATAATTTTGCCCCGCGGTGTACCGCGGGTCCTAATCTAGTTTAGTTATAATATTGTGACCGACATAAAGGTAAGTAATTTTGGTCACTAATTGTGTCGAATTTATTACAAAATATTTAGTCACAAATATAAATACGGATTTGTAACTAAATAAGGTAACTAAATTATACGGTTTTGTGACTATATTTACGTCACTTTTAGTTACAAATACTTTGTAACTATGTGGTCAAAATTAGTCACTATTTTAGTTACCTTTGTGTTTAGTTATAAATTGTGACATAGTTATTACCACTTTTGTTACTCCAATTATATAATAAAATAGTTTCAATAATGGAAAAAAAGAGCTGAAAATACAATTTTTTCAAAAGAGTTCAAATGACATAAAACAATCTGAAAATTATTACTCACATTCGTCGTCAGTAGTTAATTCGATATCAGAATTTCCATCTTCAACGTCTAATCCAACTTCTTCTTCTAGTACTGGATCATCAAGATCTTCTAGTTGACCATCTGGATATAATAGTGTCTCAACGTGCAATGAATCAGACTGGAGTGTTATCATGTTGCAGTGCAGTGAAATCCAGATTTTGGTTGACCAATACTTTTCCTCTTGGCTGTATCATAATTGCTGCTTCCTAGTATTGATCTTTTTTCGGCTGAGTCATTCTTGGATATGGAACAAAACATACCTGATCTGCTTGTAAAGCCAAAACAAAAGGATCGTACTTTTGATAATGCCTTTTAGCATTAATATCAATGATCCCTGACTTGTTTTTTCGTATACCTTTCCCACTGGTTGAATCATACCAATCACATTTGAAAACCACGACTTTAAGATCAACTGATCCTGGATAATGCAGCTCATAAATCTCTTTCAATACTCCATAAAACTCAGCAGCTTCTTCACTTGAGCTGGAAGATGTTACACCTTTCACACAAACTCCATAATTGGCATTCTTTTTGTCTTTCCCATGATCATATGTGTAAAATATATATCCACGACAAAAAAATACATTGGCCAACAAGTAACTTGAACCATTGGACCATGAACGAGACTCAACAATCACTCTGGATATGAATTATTGTTCAAGGTATTTTCCACCTGTTTAAAAAAAAAAATCATGTATATTCAACAACCACGATACATGCACATATTTTAAGCTTACAAACAAAAATCATGTATTATATAAGCTTATCAAAGATACATGCACATATTTTATTTTATTTTAAAAAACACTTACATGTTTTTGTAATCAGCTTGAATATGTTTTTCTCTAAGCTCGTTTAAATTGTTTTCAGTAATCCTAGGATTAGTCGCAATCATGCTCTAATCAAATAACCTATATAAATATAAATTCATGAAAAAAATTATGTTATTACACTCAATTTACTAATATATAAATTAAAGTACATATGTGTATATTATTTTTACATACCTTTCAAATGATCTTAATTGATCGCAGTTCTACAAAATATATGTATGTGCAATATGATAATCTTTATCTTGGAGCCATATCTGTATTTCTTTACCACTGCCCCTCCCTGCTTGAGAAAATATATATGGAATTCCATCAAACTCATGAGTATCATCTTGATTACCTCCATCATAGTGTCGATATTCTGTTCAATGTTTTGTCTTTATGTGTGATTCAAAGTAATAAGTACAAAAAGTAGAAATTTCTTCCTTGATGTATTGTTCAACAATCGATCCTTCTACTTTTGCCTTATTTTTTACTTTTTCTTTAGATGGCCCATGTATCGCTCAAAACAATACATACATCTAAACTGCACATGTCCGCCAAGACTAGCTTCGTGTGGTAAGTGAATCACCTAATGCTCCATAACATCGAAAAAGGATGGAGGAACTATCTTCTCCAAATTACAAAGAACCATACATATATTATTTTGCAGCATCGCAACACCATCTTTGTGTATAGTTCTTGCGCATATATCTCGAAAAAAATAAGTTTGGCACAACTTTGTATCCCAGCTCTTGATGTTATCTCCCACTAAACACCTCAGCAAATCACCCAAAGATCGGTTAACAACTTTGTTTGACCATCAGACTGGGGATGGTAGGCGGAACTCATGTCTAAACTGGTGCCGAGAAGCTTCCACAACGACCGCCAAAAATGACTTAAAAAACGAGTATCCCGATCAGAGACAGTAGACAAAGGAAGACCATGCAACCTATAGATCTCACGAAAGAACAAGGTATCAACCGCCAGCGCATCTTTAGTCTTCTTACAAGGAATGAAATGGACCATCTTTGAGAAGCGGTCAACAACCACAAAAATTGAGTCATTACCTCTCTGAGTGCGAGGAAGACCCAAAACAAAATCCATACTGATGTCCGTCCAAGGTTGAGAAGGTACTGGCAACGACATGTACAAACCCGCATTGGAAGCTTTGCCCTTGGATGTCTGACACACACGACACCGTTCAACTTAGCGCTCAACATCACGGCGGAGCGACGACCAGTAGTATGAGCACGAGACCAAATGGAGGGTGCAATCTCGGCCCACAGGACCCTCATTGTGAAGCTCTTGAACAATCTGTAAACGCAAGCTGCACTCCGGCACACACAAGTGAAGGCCCTTAAAAAGATATCCCTCATGGAGGACAAACTCATCAGAAGTACCATTTGCAGCCTCCAAAAATAATTTGCCGAAGAAGGAATCCGATTGGTACATATCGGCAAAAGCCACAAAGCCTGGAGCCACCATGTACATAGTACCAAACAGGCTATGACGTCGACTCAATGCATCCGCCACACGATTAGTCACTCCCGACTGATGCCGAATAGAAAATGTGAATTGCTGCAAGAATGCAATCCAAGAAGCATGAAGTGACGACACTTTGGCCTGACTATCTAGATGACAGAGCGCATGATGATCCGTGAAGATGATGAAATTGCGATGAACAAAATAATGGCGCCAATGCTTAATGGCTTGGACAATGGCGTAGAACTCCACATCATAGGTACTATAGCGTGAGCGTGGTCCGGCAAGTTTCTCACTAAAATAGGCTAACGGACATCCTTGTTGACTGAGCATAGCTCCAACGTTAACTTTCAATGCATCACCAATGCAACTAATATGTCAATGCAAAATCAGGTAACACAAAGATTGGCGCGGTCGTGGGCTTCTCTTTGATCAACGTAAATGCACGATCAGCCTCAGAAGTCCACAGAAACTTTGTATTCTTCATAAGACTCGTGATAGGAGCCATAATCAAACTGAAGTTGGCCACAAAATGTCGATAGAAGGAAGCCAGGCCATGGAAACTGCGAACGTCGGAGACCGTACGAGGGATTGGCCACGAAAAAACAACGTCAATTTTAGATTTATCAACAGACAAACCCTGACCAGAAATGACGTACCCAATTCTGACGCACCAAAGTCACATGTATGTCGAGCACCAAACAGTTTCTCTTGGCGCAGGACACGAAGTACCTCACGAAGATGACGCGCATGCTCCTCCATATTGGTGCTGAAGATGAGTATGTAATCAAAGTACACCACTACGAAGCGACCAATCAACGGGCGTAGGGCCTGGTTCATTATACGCATGAACGTACTAGGAGCATTGGAGAGGCCAAATGGCATGACTAGCCATTTGTAAAGACCTTCACGTGTTTTAAACGCGGTCTTCCATTCATCACCAGGCTGGATACGGATCTGGTGGTAACCGCTTTTAAGATCGATCTTTGTGAAAACAGAGGCATGTCCAATCTGGTCCAAGAGATCATCAAGTCGAGGAATTGGAAAGCGATACCGAACTATGATCTTGTTGATCGCACGGCTGTCAACACACATGCGCCAAGTGCCATCTTTTTTGGAATCAATAAAGCGGGAACAGCTCACGGACTTAGACTTTCCCGGTTGTGACCCTTACGCAGAAGGTCCTCGACCTGCCAGCGAAGTTCCTCGTGTTCAGTAGGGCTCATTCGATAATGGGGTCTGTTAGGGAGTGTAGAACCAGGCACAAGATCAATACGATGATGGTTGTCACGCAACGGAGGTAAACATGTGGGTAGGTCAGAAGGAAATACATCCGCAAAGTCATTGACAACATAAGCCAAAATCGGTGGAATAACGATGGGCTTGTCAGTAGCCGAATTTGGTGACAAAAGAAGTGCAAACACCAGACCTTCTGTCCAAAATTCCGTTTCAAACAACGCATGGGAACAAAGTAAGGAGACATCATCAGAGGAAGGTCTCAGTGATATGGAGGAAGGCTCATGCGATGTCGTGGATGGAGTAGTGGATAGAGACGACTTGCAAGAGGGAAGCAGAATGATCTTGTGAGTCTCCCAGATGAATTCATAAGTATTTTTAACTCCATCATGGATAATCTTACGATCATACTCCCAAGGAAGTCTAAAAACTAAATGACTCACATCCATCTTTGCGACTTCAAAATAGAAACGATCCTTGTAGAAGGGACCAATGGTAAACGGAACCAAGGATCGGTGACTCACGCGGGCAGCGACACCATCTTGCATCCAAGATAGAGTGTAAGGGGTGGGATGTTCCTCCATGGGGAGTCCTAGCTTCCGGACCGCCGACTCAGAAATAAGATTCTGACAACAATTAAAATCAATAAGGAAAGTGTATATCCAGCCACGGATAGTGCAAGTAGAACAAAAAATGTTAGTACGCAACCAGTGAGACTCGCGTTGTTGTGGGGTGAGACAAACGTGACGTGCCAGTAACATCGTTCCTTGGTCTCCGGAGGTGGGTTTCGTAGAGGAGTTGATACTAGGAGTGCCATCATCTTCTTCCTCTTCCAAATCCTCCGTGTCAGCAAGAAGACCACGTCTGAATTGATTGGGACGCGCGGTTTGGCGATGACCTGGTTCTCCGCAAATGAAACAACACAACGCGTTTTGAGCAGAATGACGCAAGGCTGGTTCATCGTTAGTCTTCCCTACACGATCAGTGTTCTGTTCTGCTACTTCCGGTTGAGACGATCCGCTTGGAAGAGAGCTTGAATCCGTTGGTCTGGACCGATACGAGGAGTTCCAAGTTGTCGACTTCAGTTGTTGTTCGTAGGATGCAGAGCAGCGATAAGCTTCGGAAACCGTTGATGGATCAAACTGGGACAATGCATTTTGAAGCTGGGGACGAATTCCACCGATGAAACGAGACACACGCTGAATGTCACTATCATAAATTTTTGTGCGTGTCAAGAGGAGGTAAAATTCTTTAGCATAGTCATCAACCGAACCGGAACCTTGCTTCAAGTTCTGTAGGCGTGTGAAAACAGTGCGATCATAGTTGTGAGGAAGAAATGTCGACTTCAACTTCTGTTTCAGCTTTTCCCATGATTTGATTGGAGGTTTGTCGTTGCGAGACGTGGTTATCTTCAGTTGTTGCCATCAGGACTTTGCGTGGCTACGAAATCTCATGGCAACAAGTGGAACACGACGATCATTGGGAATGTTTTTGAAATCCAAGATTTCTTCGACTGTCACGATCCAATCGAGGAGGGAATCGCCTCGGATGCCTCCATGAAACTCTGGTAATTCAATCTTGAATCATGTCTCCCAACGTGTGCCATTTTGCCTAGGTCGAGAATTGTCAGCATCAAGGCCACGAGTATCGCGGACCTCTTGAAGTTGTAGGTTTTAACCGTCAGAAAGTTGTTGATTGCGAGTGCCAAGAGTGGTGTCGGGACCCTTGATAGCATTAACAAGCAGTGCTCCTAACTCCTGCAGAGAAGCGTGGAACGCACGCTGTGTGTTGAGTTGTATCGCGTTCATGTTTTTTTTGTAACGAGACGAGATCTGTTGGATCTGTCAGGATGAGAGGTTTATCATCAGTGTTAAGAGGTAGGGGTTTGGTGGGTGGAGCCATCGAGAAACACGCAGGAACGGTGTGAATCTGATACCAAATGATGCGGAGCGAAAGAGGTAGAGCGGAGGGATCAGAGTGAACAACGGTGTGACTCTGTTTTCTTGAGGAAGAATAGAGTAAAGGTGGTGTGAACAGGGGATCAACGAACGCAGATCAGGGGCGAGAGTCCTCCTCTCAGGTCTTACACAAGCAGGATCTCTTGGGCAATTTAAATTGCCTCTTTTTGGGTTTTTAAAAAGTGGCGTACATAGGTGATTGCAAGCTCTATTTATAGAGTTGTATAAATATTCACGAAACTTGATTCTAAAGAAAAAGAGATAAAGCCAAATAAAAACTCAAGTCTATCCAAATCTAAACAAATCACAAAACAAAAACCAAACACCGATTCTTTTTTGATGGAAAAACAAACACCGGATAAAGTCCATCAAAACTATGTTGTCCGCTACATCATCCTTACTTATGAGAGATTTAAAATCATCAATCTCATAAAATATATAGTCAATTTTGACTTTTAATATGGATTATTCTGAAAATACAAAAGTGTCGTAGTTCTCCAATTTTTCCAACTTTCTTAACGAGTTTTTGTATGTTTCGTAATACAATTTTTTCATTTTATAATTTATACTAGTAAGAGCAGAAAATTAACTTCTTCAACTAAATTAAAATATTTTTTTAGATATTTATTTCTAGTCAATAACCAATCATGGATTTATATATATATATATATATATATATATATATATTAATTTGATGGTGTGTTGAAGATTTTTATTTTATTATTATTCTGTTAGTGAAACCATTATCACTAGGTTTTGAAGTTAAATTTTCCAGTTATGTTTTATAATTTGGTTATTAATACATAATTATTGTATAAAATTTTCGTAAACCATTCTACTTTCTTCCTATTATTAGCAAAGAACACATGGATTTCATGTGAAAAAAAAACTTGAATTCATTAAAAAAATGTTTTGGTTTTTTTAAAAAGGAGAATAAAAAACTAACGCGACCAACCAGAAAGAAAAGCATCTAAGCAAAATTAACATCAACTGATCAACGTCGATGTCATTAAGAAGGTCCCATACAAATTGATATTGGACTAATCAAGAAAATGAACACCTTATCTCTATTTCCACCTCTCACACCCAATTAAATGTCTATCTTAATTTCTTCTAAAACTCATTTGAATTTAATCATTGAGGACTGTTCCTATGATTCATGCATGTTATGCTTAATTATAATTTTAAGAGATATATGAAAACCGAGTATAGTTAGAAACAGTTGTATAGCACGATAAGAGATAATATGGTATAATGATGTGATATGATAAATAACTTTGTGATGTGAGTTATTAATATACTTTATTAGAATACACACACCATGTTTGACATGATTATATTATTATTTGAGTTTTTGAAACGATGAGATGAGTTTAGCTTTTTTAAAAACCATAATTATAACAGTAATATTATTATAATTATAAAGTTATTAAGACCTTAATGCAGGAAATTATAAGTATTTACACTATATGTAGATATAGATAATGTTTAAACTTTTAGAAGTGTATGACTATTTGAGAACGAAAATATAGTGTACAGTGTACATAGAAGTTTAATTTTTTTTGGAAGGACCACTAGAGGAGTAGGAACCACACTTGTCCAAAGGTGTCCAAAAATTGGCTAAGTCATTGTCTTTTAGCATAAGACTATGCATCTATGATTACCCCAATTCGTACAATGTCTAATTCATTCGACTCTATCTGTCTACCTCTTTGTCCATTTTCATTGTCCCTCTTCAATTTAATGTCTAGTAGGATATGCACGAATTTTCAATTTTCACCGAATTGTTCCAACACTGAACTAGATCTTAATTAAGGCCGAATTGTTTCACCATTGAACTATATCAATTAAATGTATGAAGCGATGATGTATTTATTCCATCTGTTTTGCGTTGAACACATATATCAAAACACCACACATCATTATTGATACAAGTTTCCTATTTTATTCTAAAGCCAAGTGTACTTAAGAAAACAGTTTGTATCTTCACGACACGTACTCAAATATTAAATATGTTTCTCCAATTTAGGTAACTTTTATCTCAAAAACAAGTTGTTCAAGTCATCTAAAATGTTAAAAGAAAAAACTAATTTATAATAGTTTTGACAATTAGAATAATCTTTTGAATAACCATTTCGATTTATGTTACTTTTATACTTCACATTAGTCATATTCTTTCGCTTATTATTTATTCATTTTACGATTTTTTTCTTCCTAAGCTTACGAACTCAAAATGAAAATATAATAGAAGTAGAAGAAAAATAAAAACAATAGCCTAGTAAAATTTACTTGAAATCCCATTAAACATATTGTAAAATTCAACATCTTAATTGAGAATTCTAACTATATGATAGGTGGACCGGATGAGTCGATCACTTTCAATAACCCTTTTTATTTGTTAAATGTACTCCTCAAGGCATGTCTTTCTCGTAAATAATTGTCTTTCAATAAAAAAACAAAAGAAAAAAAAAAGCTTTGCTTTTTCGATAAACTCACGGATAGACTTGTTTGTCAACAAGATATAATAGAGGTGGTATTTACAACAAATTATTTTTCCTTGGAATCACTCAGCCAACAAAAGGATTTAAATAAACATCAATGGTTCTTAATTTCCTACTTAGTTGTATTTTTTAGTTTGTTAATTCTTAAAATTAAGAGTGTTTTGGACAAAACAAACTCCCGAAGAAGTTAGACATTACAAAACTAATAATGGAAGCAACCGGAGAAACCAAACTTGTAACCATGGGAACTCAATCTTTTCCCTTTTTTTCTTCTCCGAAAGCAACAACTTAATGATCAGCCGTAAACTAACGCCACCACGTAAACGCGCACGAAGGAGAACGACGGCAGTTCTAAAATAACGCAAACACGTGGCACCGGCACACGCTAGTCGGAAGCTTTGTGACGTTAACTTTGGCTGACGTTAAGCTAGTTCTGGACACGTGTTATCGGACATGTGGCTTCTCATGCTTTTTTGTGATCATACGATTCTTTATAGCGTTGAACAGTTTAGTCGCGGAGAGCTTGCGTTTAGTATAGCGTTACATCATCATATATTGTGTATAGAGGGAATTTGAATCAAAAAAGAATTGTACATGTAAATGTTACTAATACGCAATTACATTATTTCAAAATGATGAGTAAGTAGATATAATCCTTAATGATTAATTAATCATGAGATCGAATCCCTAGACTTCACTCAAACACTTTTAACGATGACGTCATGTGATGTAACAAAATATATTAGTAGTTAATACTTACACGTTTAAATACACATATGTTATCGTCATATTTGTATATATACGTGTAAAACATGAGATTCTCTTTTTTGCGATGTCTCGTTCTATATAAATTCCAATTGTTTGTGTCTTCATTTTTTCTACCGCACTCTTCAATCAAATCATACACATAAAAACTCCCCTCACTTTCTTGACAAAACCATTATTTTGATCTTTAAAATGTCAGAAGAGTTTCAAGAATCCGAGGTTATCTTTTCGGATGAGTTATTCACGAAGAACGACAAGAGAAATAACGAAAACAAGAAAGATAAGACGACGAGGGCGACGGAGAAAATTTCATCTCCGGTGAGAATTCCGTTAAGAACTAATTTCCGGTGTACGGAAGAGGTGGAAGAGGATGGAGAGATGACTCCGCCGCATGTCATAATGGGAAAACGTAGAACGGAGACGCAAATGGCGTTTTCGTTTTGTAGTCTTAAGGGAAGAGACTTGCGTCGACATCGTAACTCCGTTCTTAGGATGACCGGTTTTTTGGAAGTTTAGTTGATCTTGAAATATTTATAAAAAAATGAGAATCGGTCCGGTTTAGTTTCATCTATTTGGGTTCGGTTACGTCATTTTTCATCATTTGGATGTAATGTAATATTATTAGCTTTGAAACGAACCAATTAAGGTATCATGTTTTACACGTATACCATAGCGTTGAAACGAACCAATGTACCACGATTCGTTATATTTGGTGAAGAAACAAGTTTTTTACTGCGAGTATTTTCCCATATTTTATCAGGTAATAGGTTAAATTTCCGGTTAACTTAATTATGAAATTATGTTATATAAAATTATTGTTAGGTTTCTTGAGAAGTGGAAAAACCATAAGAATAAAATCTTATGTTTAAAATTGAGTTATGGGTTTGCTTGAGACGTAATTGGTTTCTTGGATTGTAAATTTTGTGTTTGGTCCACACTCTACATTCATGGGATTCTGCAATTTGCCAATTTGCTTTGCTAACGTGAGCCGTGAAAAAGCGTATATACTATTCGGAACTGGACCAAGGCAGAGATACACCTTGGAAATTTGTGCACATTAATCTAATCAACATGTAACCTTATTTTCTATTATGGAATGTTACTTGTCATCTTATAGAGTTTGAGACTTGCCTAAACAAAGTAATTTTTTGCTGACAATTTCATTACTGACCAGATTAGTTAGCCAGTAATCGTAGTGTTTAATAATATGCATATGGAACAGTGAAAGTTACACAACAGAATTATTTTCTTCCACGTATAGTTTTTTTTTTTGTTCACATGTTACAAAATAGTTTTATTTTGCTACAGATATTTTTTGTAGTTTTACGTCAGTTTGTTTTGTCAACAAGTTATAAATAGGTTAGATTTCATTTTGTATGGACACATTCACATACCAAAAAAGTTCATAGCCATCTCAGCTTTACCAATATAGTCGGATTGCTGAGCTGTGTGTTTTCGGGTTACGTTTACATTACGTCTGGATAATGTTTTAATTTCTTGTTTTTAAATAAAAAATAACCATTTTGCTATCGTATACTGATTTCAAATTTTGCTTAAATTTACCTAATTAATTATAATTAATATTTTACATTTGCTAAATAAATACAGTTAGGAGTAGATTCTCATCCCAACAAAAAGCCCAGTCCAGCAAAAGTCCAAAATAAACCTCTTAGGAAGGAGTATTTTGGTCTTTTTGGGGGACGAACCGACACGACTCCCTATAATTACAGGCAGGCGTACGGTCTCTGAAAAAAGGGATCACGAAAAAGAGAAAAAGACGAATATCAAGTACAAGGATCTTACACGTTCAGAATTAGATTCGACGAGCTCACAGCTCGTCCATTGTACTTGTCTCTTATTTCGTAACTCGTCTAAATCAATTTGTAACCCGTCCTTTTGTGCCTCTACACCGATCTATAAAGAGAACTTCGACCTCCTTTTTACCGAACTAAAATACTCTAATTGTGACCGATTCAGACATCAACAATTTGGCGAACCAGGTAGGAGGAGCCAAGTCGAAATTTTCTTTGAGATATTGAAGAATGGACCTACTACGATTAGAAGAGATGACCGGAATCGCCAAAGAAGGAAGCAAAGACGTAGGGTCGTTGGGTGGAACGGTAACTCCAGGAACAGATCTGATTGAGGCAGCAGTTCTTCCAACTCCGGACGCCCCAAGAAAAGCAATCACAACGGCGAGCCCAGAAACTTTTGTCATCGCAACGAACCTAACGAGCCCAGCGAGCATCGAGGCGACACAGAACCCTGCGCAACTCGCTGTGGTCAACAATCAGCCCGTCTCCAGCATCGACAAACTATTTCGAGGGATACTAGCGCGTCTCGATCAACAGGAGCAGCAAACCAACACTCGTCTCGACGCGTTAACCGCTTCACAAGTCAGCTCTCAAGAAGAGATAAATCATCTTCATGCTACTCGGCAGAACCCAAGGACCTTCTTCATGAACGAGACGACAATAGGGCCACACGTGCGAGTCAACGAGCTCAAACATGGCCCTGCCATGCATATCAACGAGCAAGGTAGCAGGGAAACAAATATGGAGCTAAAGGAAATCAGAGAAAAAATGCACGAAATGGAAACGATATTCCACAAAGCGACAAGCAAAGCGCCAAATGTCGACCTCGTGCTCGAAGCAACGCAGCGAACGCTGTTTTCTCAAAAACTTGCGGTTATACCAGTACGACGAGCAGTTAAGCCATGGCTAGGCTACTACGACGGCACCGTCTACCCGCGTGACTTCTTGCTGACTTTCGGAGTAGCTCTCGGTCCCTTACAGTTCAGCCCGGCAGAGTACGACGCTGGAGCATGTCAAGTCTTCGTTGAGCATTTAACAGGGACAGCCCTGAGTTAGTTCTCACGACTACCGTCTGGATCCATTGACAGCATCAAAGATCTCATAACTGAACTTTTGAAACAATTTCTCTGTTTTGATGGAGAACAAGAACTCGCACGCCGATCTGTATGCATTGACTCAGGGGCGCCATGAGTCACTTCGTTCATTTATCACATGATTTAAGGAAGTTATCGTCGACGTCTCAATTCCCGATGCGGCAGCCATCATTGTGCTAAGAAACGCACTATGGTACGAGTCCCGATTCAAGGAAGAACTATCTTTGTCACACGTAGCGACCATCACCGATGCATTGCTACGGGCCGCGAAGCACAACGAGTTGGAAGAAGATAAGACTTTCAACGCCAAGAAGAATGCCATGGATAAAGGGGTTGTCACTAAGGAGCCGGCAGTCACAGCACCAAAAGTCGAGCACGTCAAACCCAGACAACATTTTACTCGTAATCAAGATCACGCTCGTCGAACCTTCGCAATCGGTGAAGGAAAATAACCCGACCTAACATGGAACAAATACGTCCGAAAGGAAGGTGAAGACAGTGCGACCCATATTGCGAGTACCATCAAAGCATGACCCATGCAACCAAAAAGTGTCGCTACCTCCAAACAGTCCTAATGGAACGATATAAGAAAAGCATGATAATAGTCGAGTCTGACAGGAGCAAAACAGCCTGACCCGGACGAAACGATGCCAAGCGAGCCGAGAACATCGCTCGCAAATTTGTCAAAGACTCCAAGACACTCGCCGACCAAAGAAGGACGAGATGGAGAAACAGAGTGACGTCACGCACGAAAAGCGACCGCATGTAGATCGCAAGCCCGATCATCGCCCTCCAACGATAAGGCGAATCATGATTATGAGCGGACTAGCAGGTTGCAACGACTCAGTGTGGGCGATAAGGGACTATACAAAGAAGGTCGAGATGAAGAAATCCTAGCCATCAAGGATCAATTCTGACAACACGCCGATGTCCTTTGACAACAGCGATCTAGAAGGATTGGATCTGCCACACAATGACCCGTTGGTCGTCGAACTCCTGATCGGTGAAAGCGAAGTTACGAGAATCCTGGTCGACACCGGAAGCTCGGTGAATGTCATCTTCAGAAATGTCTTGGGACAAATGGAGATCGGCGAAAGCGACATCAAACCAGAGTGCCATTCTCTAACCGGTTTTGACGGGGATCATATCATGTCAGTCGGTACCATTGATCTGCCAATAATTGTGGGGGGGGGGATGGCTAGATATTTCAGGTTTGGTGTCATCGACAAACCGATGATCTACAACGTCATCCTTGGAACCCTGTGGCTTCATAAGATGAACGCAGTCCCATCAACGTATCATCAGTGCGTCAAATTCTCGACCCCGAAAGATGTGTATACGCTGCGAGGAAACCAGCAGAGTGCAAGAGCCTGCTTCTTGATCAAACACAAGATTCGTACCAGAAAGAAGTTATAGCAATCAAAGCAGCGGGTCGGCGACAACAGCGCATCACCAACCGACGGAAAGCCGAACGCAATCCAGCAGGGCGTCGCGGCAACCGAAGAAGTAAACCTTGACAAGATTGACAAGAAACTATGCGTGAATATTGGAACGGAGATAACCCCAGCCATGCGCACCGAGCTAATCCTTTTCCTCAAAACCAACATCCGGACGTTTGCATGGACTATGACTGACATGAAAGGAATTGACCCAACTGTTACAACCCACGAGCTCAACGCCGATCCAACGCATAAACTGGTCAAACAGAAACGGGGAAAACTAGGCCCTGAAAGATCGCAAGCAGTCAACGACGAAGTTGAAAAGCTCCTCGGTGCCATCCATCGTAGAGGTAAAGTACCCCGAGTGGTTAGCTAACCCGGTAGTTGTCAAGAAGAAGAACGAAAAATGGCGAGTTTGTGTGGATTTCACCGATCTTAATAAAGCCTGCCCAAATGACAGCTTCCCACTACCAAGGATCGATCAACTCATCGAGGCGACCGCAGGCAACGAGCTATTGACCTTTATGGACCCCTTCTCAGGGTACAATCAAATCTTAATGCACAAGGACGACCAGGAAAAGACGTCGTTCATCACAGATAGAGGGACCTATTGTTATAAGGTCATGCCCTTCGGCTTAAAGAATACGGGAGCAACGTATCAGAGACTAGTCAACAAGATGTTCACCGAGCAACTCAGCAGGACCATGGAGGTTTACATAGATAACATGCTCGTTAAGTCACAAAGCGCAGACGACCATATCACTCATCTGCGATAATGCTTCGATACCCTGAATAAGTATTGAATGAAGCTAAATCCAGCCAAATGCACATTCGCAGTCAAATCAGGAGAGTTTCTCAGATATCTAGTAACTCGGTGAGGCATTGAAGCGAACCCAAAGCAAATTAAGGCGATCATCGACCTACCATCACCGAGAAATGCTAGGGAGGTACAGCGGCTAACCGGACAAATTGCAGCCCTGAATCGTTTTATATCTAGATCAACAGATAAGTGTCTGCCATTCTACCAACTCCTCAAGACCAAAGGGAAGTTCGAGTGGAACGAAGCCTGTCACAACGCGTTCAATGAATTGAAGAAGTACCTGTCAACACCCCGAATCTTAGCCAAGCCGGAGCTCGGCGAGATCTTGCTCCTATACATCGCGATCTCTGAATCAGCAGTTAGCGGAGTACTCGTCAAGGACGATTGAGGGGAGCAGCGACCTATTTTTTATGTGAGCAAATCTCTTGATGACGCTCCGAACTTATTTTCAGTCGCACACAATCGCCGTCCTGTCTAACCAGCCCTTGCGATCTATATTGTACAACCCAAATCAATCCGGCAGAATGACGAAGTGGGCAATTGAGCTCAGCGAGTACGATATCGACTACCGAACTAGTCCGGCTTCTAAATCCCAAGTATTGGCCGACTTTCTAATCGAGTTACCAATGGGAAAAGCTGAGCCAACACCCACCGACCCATCGACGACCGATGGACCCTACACGTTGACGGTGCATCCTCCCATCTTGGAGCCGTCTTTTCGTATTGGTTCCAGGTGACCAAAAATGTCGCCGAGTACGAAGCACTTATCGCCGGACTCAGGCTCGCCAACGGGATGCAAATCAAGTGAATCCGAGCCTTCTGTGATTCTCAACTCATTGCCAACCAGTTGAGTTGCGAGTATGATACAAAGAGTGAACCAATGGCCGCCTACCTTGACGTCGTCAGGTCCTTGTCTAAACGCTTCGACGTGTTTGAACTCATCAAAATCCCTAGAGGAGACAACGCTCCAGCCGATGCCTTAGCAGCACTCGCCTCAACGTCGGACCCTGACCTTCGACGAATTATCCCAGTCGAAAGCATCGACACGCCGAGCATAGGAGAAAAGCAAGCCGAGATATGCCTCACCCTTCACCAGCCTAATGAAATCAGGACCACCTATTGAACGGAAACCTCGCGGAGGACATTCAAACCTCCTTTGGATGACGACAAGATGGACTGGCGAGTTGAGATTCGTGCATATCTCGCTGACGGTGACGTACCAACGGATAAGTGGGCTAAACGACGATTGAAAATGAAGTCTGCCCACTATACCTTAATGAAAGAACATCTATTCCAATGGACCGTATCAAGCGCCTTCTTGTTATGCTTACACGGCGACGATATAGTGCGAGTGATGATGGAAACCCACTATTGGTCGACCATGATGTCCGATTGTAAGAAGTTTGTTGCCAAATGCAGGAAATGCCAACGATACGCCCCCATAATCCACCATCCGACAGAGCTGCTGAGAGCTAGAATAGCCCCATATCCCTTTATGCGATGGGCAATGGACATTATTGGCCCGTTACCTGCTTCCAGGCAAAAGCGCTACATCCTCGTCCTCACAGACTACTTCACAAAATGGGTCGAAGCTGAGTCCTATGCCAACATCAAAGCCAGAGACGTCCAACTCTTCGTGTGGAAATAAATCATATGCCGTCACGGCCTCCCTTACAAAATAATCAATGATAACGGCTCGCAATTCATCTCCCTACCATTCAAAAACTTCTGCGCAAGATGGAGAATCAAGTTACGAAAGTCAACACTGAGTATCCACAAGGAAACGGTCAAGCCGAGGCAATGAATAAAACCATACTTGATGGCCTGAAGAAAAGACTAAACGCCAAAAAAGGTGCATGGGCCGATGAGCTGGATGGTTTACTCTGGTCGTACCGCACGACCCCATGACAGGCCACCAATCAAACCTCGTTCTCCCTGGCTTATGGGATAAAAGAAATGACACCCGCCAAACTTGGCAGTACAAGTCTTCGCTGAACCATGCTCGTCTAGGACACCACACTCAACAGCCAGATGCTTCTAGACAGACTTGACAAGTTAGAAGGGGAACGCGACAAGGCGCTCTTGCGAATTCAAAATTACCAGATCGCTACGACCAAATACTACAAGAAGAAGGTTCACATGGCAGCCAAACGCTGGAAACAAGTGGAGCCAAACACCGTCGGTGGAAAAATGTCTTCCAAAAGGTCTTCGAAAACACCGTCGAGCCAAACGCTGGAAAAATGGGAGCTAACTGTGAAGGTCCATATCAAGTGTCCAAGGTCATCCACCCCGGTGTGTACGAGTTGCTAACCATGAGCGGTGAGCCAGTACCCAGATCTTGGAACTCCATGCATTTGAAGCATTATTACTACTAAAAAAAGAAGAAGGAAAACATTAGCTCATTTACATTTAACTCGTTCTCTACCAATTAGAATAATCTAATGTGAACTACGAGCGGCTTGATCCCTCCTGACCGGAGGGTATGTAGGCAGTCCCGTTTAACGGGACACAGCTGCCAGTAATATAGTTTCCTGTTTTTGATTCATCTTAAAGCTTGAACGACATATTATCTAAGGAGAGTCACAACTCGCAAAATAAGGGTAAGCCGATCATCACGAGCATCACCTGATTTCATTAAATAAGCCGAGTCGCAACTCGCAAAATAAGGGTAAGCCGATCATCACGAGTTGCACCTGATTTCATTAAATAAACCGAGGCGCAACTCGCAAAATAAAGGTAAGCCAATCATCACGAGTCGCACCTGATTTTATTAGAATTAGCAGAGGATGACAGCCTCTAACTCGGCAACAGTATGATCGGCCCCATTACGGCACATACCCAAAAAAAAAAGAGAGGGGGTTGAAATATTAAAAAAAACATACAAACTCGACGAGCTCATCATTCAATCCCCAAATCGGCATTAGAGGGATCGTTGAACTCCAGCCCACTGAGCATCGCCTGCCAATAACGGCATGATTTCTTCACATCTTACAGCTTGCCCATCGGAATATTTGAACCCCTGGCAACCATCTTCTCGAGATACGCACAGACCTCTTCGACACAGCTACTCTCGCAGAAATAGTGACTTGTGCTCTCCAACTGGTTAATATAACGACGCAACACGTCGATACGAGCTCGGCAAGCATCAATCTCGGCATGATCTTCAAACGGTCTCCGACCGATGGATTCAAGGTCGCCCTCCTCAAGAGCGGGTACCTTTACTGCGGCAAACGATGCTTCACAACGAGAACGCTCCTCTAACAATCAACCCCACCTCCATAGCGTAACGAAGAGCCCGTCGTCAATCAAAACTTCGAGGCACTCCACGGTCCCGTCCACGCGGCAGAATTGGAAATAACTCTCAAGCGAACGACGAGTTGCAAAAATATAAGACCCCAGCCTTTGAATCCGAGAACGGTAGAATTCAAGCTCCGAGCAGATTACATCGTTGGGCCTTACAGCAAGATGCTCTCGTGCCCTAATCAACCAAGCCGATCTCATGGTTACATGCATTAGAACGACCTCAACAAGCTAAACAATGAATCACTCAGAAGCGCAATGAGAAACAATAGGGTCGGAAGCCCCTTTTGTAGAGTGGAAGGCACAATTCCCAAAAAAAACAGACCAGTCTGAAGAAACCTCGGGAATTTCACCCATTAATGGTCAGCATAAATCATAGGGAATCAAATAAAAAAAAAGAGATAAAATACCATGAACCCAATAAATCCAAAAGGGAGCCGACCCCATCACAGCAGTCACAGAAGTCAAACAGGAGCCAATCCCCGAAAATGGCAGCAAAAAACATGAGGAGCCGACCCCCAAACTCGGCAATCCAAAGTTAACAACCAAAATTAAAAATAAAACAACATTGGGAGCCGATCTCTAATACAACAACGACCTTATCAAACCAAACCAGCGACCGGAGAACTTCCTTCTCGCTCCTGATCGTCGACCTGCTCGTCTTGCTCTCCCTCTTGAGCAATGACCTGCCCACCTTCCTCTTCCGTTGAAGCAAAAACTAGAACATCTTGCACTTTTGCTCGTTCATCCCTAGGGAACCCCGTCGCCAAGGTGCTCTCCTGCGCCTCGGTCTCCTCCTCATCGTAGGACGCCCCATCCTCGCATTCATGACGAGTCTCCTC
This sequence comes from Camelina hispida, assembly GCA_023657505.1. Lineage (NCBI taxonomy): Eukaryota > Viridiplantae > Streptophyta > Magnoliopsida > Brassicales > Brassicaceae > Camelina > Camelina hispida. The sequence goes on along the minus strand of CP094635.1, from coordinate 17,582,935 downwards.
AAAACCCGGTGACCTGACCCATTCCACTTCTGGGAAGGAAGAAGCAAAGCATGAGGACATATTGAAGTCATCGTCCAAAATATCGGGAACGAATATATGTTCGACTTCTCTCTTAAGATGTGCAGCAACGTTCTTAGCCCTCTCAATAACTCCGTCATCCGAAAGGGACATATGCCCATCCGCAACAAGCGTTTCCAACATGCGTACATTTCTGACGGCCTGATTATACTCTAAAAACTTTGCACGGGCAGACTCGAAGGCGTCGGCATATCTCTTATGCTTTGATAGAAGCCTCTGAGCGCGACCAACAAGATGGTGACTTTCACATAATGACCATAGTCATCTCGACGATCCCGTAACCTTTTAGTCTCAGACTCCAACGCTGCCATCAGCTTGTCACGCGCCTCTTCGGCAATTCTCAGCTTGGAAAGAAGTTTGCCCCTCTCGGTTATCAACCCGCTATACCCACGCTCGAGCTTCTCATTATGCTCCTTCATTTTTCTGTTCGAGCCCAAGGCCGCCGCTAGCTGATCTGAGAACCATTTGATATTATCGGCAGACGATTCAGGACGTTCGCCAGCAGCAGCTTCTAACTCGCAAATGTCGCGCTCATAGCGGGAAACCGCCCGATTAATCTTCACAATCAGCTGTGGAATAAGGAAAGTTAAAACGATTCGCAAAGATGACCAAGATAACAAACGACCGGTCCATCTCCCTCAGCCGATCAACTGACATAAGGCGTCCAGTACCAAAGTGAATTTTACGGATCAAATCGGCACAGGACTGGGAGTCGTTCGGGAAGGACCGTGCTGCCGTCGAATAGCGGAAATCCCACTCGTATTCCGCCACCTTTTGCCTTTTGGACGAGTCAAGACCAGACGATCCCGCGTCACCCTTTTTTTTTCTTGCGAGGTACTCACCCCAGAAGTATCTTTTCCCTTCTCCAACGAAAGTGCTCCAGCTGAGCCAACCTGACGCTTCGGGGGTGAGGTTGGAACGACGGCCTTCTTTCCCGCATGCGCCTCGGCAAGACGAGCGTCCTGCGACGAGGCAGTCTTCTTTCCCGACGATGAGTCTGGTAACAGACCCTCCGAACGGTCGCGTGAACAAGGGGGAGCAGAAAGCGGGGTCGGCGGCGTCCCAGTAGGTCGACGAAGCCGAGAGGACATATAAGGAATATCCATGTTCAGACGTCCCATTCCTGCCAAATAACGTAAATATTCAAAAAAAAAGAGCTCGGTCACCCGTAACTCGCTTGTACACTTACTCGTCGATTTAGAATTTTTCGCTGTTGACGACGAGGTATTCCTCACTGACGTCTTCTTCTTCGCTCGAGTAGTTTCCGGCCAAACGTAAGGTCCTACCAACTTGATATTGTCAACCTCGGCACCAAAAGAAGGGTGGTAAGGAAGTTGACACCTTGACACGGAAACTGCAGGACAAAAATAAGAGAATTAGTCGCAATACTAAAGGAAACAACACAAGAGGTTACAGAGCAAGTCGGCTACCGGGTGAAAGATTCTACCCAGAGTATAAGGGGATTGAAGGATCCTCGACGACCCCCGGAACCATTTTCAGAAAGAAATACGACCGGACCAGTTGTAGGTCTTTCCCTTCGTTCCCTCAACGAGTACCGGCCTCCTGGAGCCGACGTAGTAGGTACCCGGAGTCTTGTGTCGATTTATAGGAATAAACCGAGTGAGTTCTTCGAAGTGTTCAACTGAAAGTTTGATCCCCACCGAATCAGCGAGGATAGAGATGCCGACCGCATTCCGGAAGGTCGCCATCGCAAATTGAGATATCGCCATCTTATGGTTGGCAAAGTACAACATAAGAAAAGCAGGGAGAGGAAACTTGATCGCGCACTCGGTAAACAGTTTCTCCGAGAGATAGATATAACAATCCAGAGCGTCCCAAGGACATTAATTTTTCGACAGGACAATAATAGGAGGGAGAGGAGAAGAAAGTCCGCCGAGCCTTAACGCATCTTGAGCCGAGTCAAGCTTGAGACTCATCATGGGAACGTGTGATAAGACATGTCTCCTAACCCGAGCAACGTGAGGAGTAACTGGCAACGACCCACGAACAACAATGCGATCCTCGGGAATGCAAGAACCATCAAAATCTTCATCGATTAGAGAGGGGATCTCGCAAGGAAGTTGAGATGAACTCGTAGTCGCCGCGTGAGAGAAAGCCCGGCGTTGAAGCTTGGCAAAAAGAGCAAAGTCGGAAGACTAATCGGAATGAGGGCTCGCCGACGGCCTCCACATATAACGACCCGACCTATCGCCACCATCGGAATCCGAAGAGGTCGCTCGGCGAAGATGACTCGCAGCAGAATTGGAAGAAACGGATCTGGGGGATGCCATCGAAGATGAGCAAATAGAATAAAGAGAGAAAACAGACGACTTAAAAGAAGAGGAAGAGATATACCTGAAAAATCGAGAGCAGAAGATGACTCGTAGACAAGATGGAGGAAATGAAGCGAAGGGGAAAATATTTATAGAGGGATGGAGGATCCTAGAGGCGCAATCATTACAACACGCGTTTAGGCGACGGTACGACTTCCGGATCTCACGCGCATCAAGAACCACACAACGTGATTCGACCCCAAGCCTCGAAAGTCGAGGAAACCCACGCGCGACCTTTCACTTCCTCAGGTCTTGTCCAGAGTTTGCAATCCCAATAATCAAAAGCGATGACCCAAGATCCTTCGGATGGATAAAAGCTATCGCGACGAGCCACCCGAGAAGATTAATTTTCCTCATAAACATCACAGACAGTCTTTCGCCTGAAGACTATGGATTGAGGTTTGGGGGGGACTACTGTTAGGGGTAGATCCTCACCCCAACAAAAAGTCCGGCCCAAGAAAAGTCCAAAATAAACCTCTTAGAAAGGAGGGGTATTTTGGTCTTTTTGGGGGACAAACCGACACGATTCCCTATAAATATAGGGATACGGCTTCAGAGAAAAGGGATCACGAAAAAGGAAAAAAGACAGATATCAAGTACAAGGATCTCACACGTTCATAATTAGATTCGACGAGCTCACAACTCGTCCATTGTACTCGTCACTTATTTCGTAACTCGTCTAAATCAATTTATAACCCGTCCTTTTGTGCCTCGGCACCGTAAAGAGAACTTCGACCTACTTTTTACCAAACTAAAATACTTTAATTGTGACCGATTTGGACATTAACAAATACTTTCACATCTTTAAAAAATAAATGGAAAAGTAACTTTCTTCTTATTGTCATTTAATTTCTATTCTTAAAAGCATTTGAAATACTTAAAAAAAGTTAAGTTGCAATGGACATATCACATATCCTTTTATCTTCTCTTTGTTTTTTTTGTAGATATACGATATAGATGTATGCAAAGAGTAGGGAAAAAAACAATTATAAAATCTATAATAAAAACACTATTTCTACATATATAGTCGGCAATGAACTCAACTAATTTAAATGCTATAGATCAGCTGATACAACTGATACCGGCGTGGACCGATTCCGCCGCCGTTTCTTCCGTGCTTTATGCACCTTAGGATGACTACCACCAAACTTTAACCGTCCAGTATCCCTAAACCGGTTCTTCTCAGCCGTCACAATAACACACTCTGGCGGAGGCACTGAGTATCGAATGGTGTCGTAACAATACGAATAATACATATAACGTTCTCGGAACCTTCGCATTGAAGCTGCTTGTTTAGGACTAATGGTTGAGTAGTCGTTGGTCATGAGAAACTGGTCGGAGACAGAGCAGTTGATATGATCATAACCTATGTTGTTGTTTTCTCCAGTGACGGTGGGGAGTGAGTCGGAGACATTACAACCGTCTAGTGCAATATCTTTGAATTCAGAGACAAAGGGTGCAAATGTGTAGTCGACTCCGAATTTTCCACCGGAAGTAGCCCAGCTTGAGGCGTCCCAGATGGTGGCGTAGAGAGACATTGGCTTCTGTGGATAGTCTCCTTCCATTTCTTCTTTTCTTATGATTTCTCTTATTGGTACATCATCTACCCAAAATCTGCAAATAACAAATTAACCAACGTACACATTTCGTAGCTTTATCTTTTGTAACTATAATTACATGTAATCATAGTAAGGGTTATATATATTCCATATATACATGGCTAAAGCTAGTTTTATTCATGAGTCTGGAATCTTAACTTCAATAAGATTGAATATTTGTAACAAATTTGGTTATTATATTATTTTCCTACATTTAATCCAAATTGTACATTGTTAAATGCGTATAAATGAGACCAAACCAATGGTGAAATGAAATCTGTGTTTGCCGTGTCAAATTTTTGCGTTGACTAAACTAAATGTATGGAGTACTAAATAACAGCCACTTAATTGATTTGTGATAGATATTTCATGCTCACTATCAAAACACTATTAACCCCATACATACACCATCCTACACATAATCGGAGAAAAGTCCTTAGAGATCACCTAACTAATTATGGTTTTATTTATTTATTTTTTAAAAAATCCAAACAGTACCATTTTTATTCTCATGATAATCTTCAAAACCTTGTTGTCATCTAATGTCTATCACCTTTTTTATATTAAATGGTCTTAAATGAAAAAAAAAATGAAAAAAAAATAAAAGAAGAAAAAGAGAGAAAGAGGAAACTAACATTATTTTGGTAGGGGTCCAAAGTATGCTATAACGGTGAAACTCCTTGGAAGGATCAAACCAAAGACGGTAGCGTTCTTCCCGGCCGCGGTTTGTGCTACCGTTTCCATACATATTCGTTTGAAATCGCCACGGCTTCCCTTCTAGGTTCCCTAAAAACTCTATGTCTAGTTCATCATGGTTCTTCACAAACACATCGCCATTTGATGTCTGCATAAATCTCATTTACAAATTGCACACATTAACTCATTCAGTCTTTTGATATTATTAATTTATTTTAAATATGTATGAAAAAAAAAATTGATAAAATTAGTGATTTACATAGAAGGCGACGACGATACCAGCCGTATAAGTTCCAGGCAACTTTATCAACGAACTGAAAAATCCATGCTGATACATGCTTGAAGAGATAAATCCGGACCCTAATCAAATTCATTTTATAAGTTATCGTGTATTAAACATATAGTTAAAAAGCAATGATTTGATTAGTGATCGCACCACTAGTCTTAGGTATGTATATAGAACCGCAGAAAATTAAATGAAAATAACTTATGAAAATGCAAAAGAAACTTAACAATAACTGAAGATTGATGGGGATGCGAAAGTTCACTATGTTATCGTTCAACTTACAAATAGAAATCAAGATTTTACAAAATTTCATGTTTGGTGAAAAAACGGTATTATAATCGCATAAGCATGTTACATATCCAGTTATCCACTATCATAAACCTAAACATTCAAGAAATCGTCGTAATATTCTTTTTATAGAATTATGATTCAAAGACAAGAAAAGGTACCAGTGTATTTGTCGAGGAGTAATCGAACGCTACGATCATCAGGAGATCGGATGAGATTACCTTCACCAAACAGATGAGAAAGACCTTCGTCGAAGAATATCGGATTTATGTTCTCCAATCCCAAAACACATCTGCATGATACGATCATCATTACAATCGTAATTATTACCACTAATAATCGATTCTCAATCCATAGGAAATAGATTGAATCTCTCATAACTTTTTTTTTAATATTACCAAATCCAAAAAGAAAAAAAAAAAGGAAGAAGAAGAAGAAGAGAAAAATTGGTTTATTTTCTCTTTCTTTGTCTGGTCTAAGATCGGTGTTCTTGTTTTTATGTTTTCTAACAATGCACAGCGATTCCTTTTTTTCAGTTCTATGGAATTGCCATTTAAGTTTAATTTCTAGATTTAAGTAGATGATAATAGGAAATAATAGCATACCATATATCTATCTACACATATAAAGTTAACTTTCATTTCTTCTCCTTTCTTCATATCAGCATCCACTTAGGCAATGTTATATACATTTTTTGCATAAAAAATATTATTCTAAATATTCATTCATTGCATATTTATTACATATAATTAATAGTAGTAAAAAAACAAATTAAATTTTAAAGTATTAAAAACAATAATATAAATTTATTCTAGTAATAATAAAAATAATAACTATACAAAAATGAATTACGTAAAATAAACAAACATTTTAAAATAATAATAAGAATATTGTGAAATTATTTTAGTAATAATGTTATTATTCAAATTTTAACCAAAAATTCTTATATTCCAAAATTTAGAATGGGTTAATAAGTTTTAGAATGGAAGTAAGATTTTAATGCATGGTGAAGTAAAAAATAACTTATTAAATTGTTTTTATAAAATTCTTAACATAAAAATAAAAGAAATTGTTTTAACTGTACCAAATCTAGAAAGAAAGAAAAAAAAAAAAGAGGAAAATTGGTTTATTTTGTCTTTCTTTGTCTGGTCTAGAATCTTTGTTCTTGTTTTTATCTTTTCTAACGATGCTTCAAAGTGGGAAAGAAGACCTAACTTTTTAGTTTCTCTCCTGTTAAAAATTGTCAAAGGCGACACCTTTTTCTAGTTATCTACGGAATTGCCATTTGAGTTTAATTTTTAGATTTAAGTAGATAATAATAGGAAATTAGAGCATACTATATATAAAGTTAATTTTTCTCTTTTCTCTTTCCTCCACATCAGAATTCACCTAAATAATGCAATATATTTTTTTTCATCAAAAGCTACTATTTTAAATATTCACTCATTGCATATTTATTACTTATAATTAATAATAGTAAAAATAAATAAAAACGAATTTAGTAAATGTAATTGAATTTTATAATTAGAAAAACAATAATATAAATTTGTTTCAGTAAATAATAAAAATAATAACTCCATAAAAATGAATTAAGTAACATAAATGAAAAATTTAAAATAGTAAAAACAATACTATGATTTGTTTTAGTAATAATGTTATTATTCAAATTTTAACCAAAAATGATCATATTTCAAAATTTAGAATTGGTTAATGAGCTTTAGAATGGAAGTAAGATTTTAGTGCATGGTAGAGTAAAAAAACAATTTATGAAATTATATTTATACAATTCTAAACATAAAAATAAATTGAAGTGAAACATTAATTTGTAAGAAACATTTACTACAAACATTTATTATTAAATTTCACTTCAAACAAAAAAGATTAGTTATTCAACTCAACTTAAAAGTTTTGATAAAAAATGAAGATTATAAGGGTCACACTTTTTTTGGGAAAACTATGAAAAATACTCTTGAAAAAATAATCCATCTAAAAAAACAAAATGAATGGTCACCAAATATAGAAAAAATGATATGTAAGCCGTTACAAAAAATGACTTGTGATTTGTGTGAAATATCTCAAAAGACATATTATCAACTGGAGCTACAATTTTATAACATGATAAAAAAAGTAAAAATATAAAACAAGCTTGTGATTTTATCAATTTTATCAAATGTTTTTAACCTAAAACATTGACAGAAACAACATATTTAAAAGTACACTATATTTTTTTTAGAAGACAAAGCTGAGGTTGCATCACAACTAACATCTGAAAATAACATATGAGATTTTAGAAAAATATGTAACTTGGATTAGCGAATGGATATTCATTATCGGGTTTAACCGTTTCACTATCTAAGCATTTTTGACGTGGTTGGAAATTGACAACCCCATTGTAACGATATAGAACTCAAAATGTTCATGAAACTTTGTATATTTGTATTTAATGTGGGATATCGATATGTTTAAATGATCTCTATAATTAGGCCAACTATCGACATTCGACGTTAGAACTTTTAAAAATATTTTTTCATGGGATATGAATATGGAACGTACTATTCTAGAGATAAAAGCTCAAAAGATTGATGACTCTTCCAGTGAGGTTATTAAGTCATTTTTTGTTACCACGTGATATTGTTGATTTGCCAAGAAAACATTATTGCAACACTAGACAATATATGTTATATATAGATTAGTAAAATAAGTATGACGTTGATATATATATTTTAAGCTTCAAATGATTCTTATTGATAAAAAAACTTAAACTAAAATTCCGCGTAAATAGATATAACAAAGAAATATTTTATCTTTAACAATATATATGTCTATATCAATTAGTAAAGTAAGTTTAGTTTTATATAGATTTACTCAAAATTTTGAATGATTATAGTTGAGCTCAAGAATTTATACTGTTAGAAAATATTTTAAATTAAAATCAAATTATAGTTCTATATATAATTGACAGGAACAAATTGATAATATAAGTGAATTCAAATTTTGATCCATATGTATTTCTATACAGTAGATAATTTGAGTAAAGGTCTGATATATATCTGATATTTGCTAAAAAACAAATTCAGATAATTAAGATTTATAAATTATATAGTTTTTTTTCTTCTTCTGAAAGTTTTCATGACTTGTATCGAAGATGTCAAATTTCTTAGATTTAAAATTTATTAGTTTCAAAATAATTAATTATTGATTAAAGTTCACTACAATTTTTTTATTTTAAAAATAACTAATACTCTTTTTTTTTTTTTTGGACAAACATATGCTTTCATTCCATTAAAGAAGATAACAAACACAGAGCAAAGAGGATTCTGAGAATCCATTGTTTAAAACAAGCTTGAAAAGGGCATTCCCCAATGCCAAAATAACAAAGCAGTAAAGATACACAAGATATAGATAAGGTTAATCGACAATTGATTCTTGAGAGCTTTGAGCCAAAAGCTGTGAAGCATAGTGGTACATGTGAGGTCGGATTATCGATGCTTCTTCCATGAAGGATGAAGAGATTGCAACTGTCGTAATGACATAACGAAGTAGCGTTGAATAAAGGGGCAAAGCTGTGATTCTCGCCGGCATGAGAAGAGCTACAGATTGTAGAGCTTTGACGAGGGTTCGAGCAGGGATCGAGATGCTCTGATGATTGAGGTGGTTTGCTAGTTTTGCCGAGACATGAGACCTGGTTTTGGACCAACCATAGCCATAAACAATGCTCGGACAAATTGGAATCGTGAACCAAATACCACACAAACTCAAACAATATGGTTCATAAATCAAAGTCTTAAGGGATACTTCTACCAGGGATTTCAAAAGATGGAAACTCCGCCATAGTAACAACGGTGAATTACTTCTCCAATGGAATCCATAGGCATCGTAATCTTGATCACACCATCGACTAGGTTTTAGCTTCGACAATTTAGATATGAGGCTGTACCTGGGCTTAAGCGGATTTGGAATTGAGGCACATCTATTGGGCTTAAAAAGTTGGGGCCTTAATGGGCCAAAAGCTGATTGAGGGTCCACCAAAGGAAACCCTAATCGACCTTTGGCTATCAGCGGAGAGAGACCAAGGCGGCTGACCGGAAAGGGTTGAAGGGTTTGCCTTGAACACGGGCTCATCGGAAATACACGATGCATCAATAGTTTGGTATGAGCTTGGTCCGATGTTACGACGGAGAGGCAAGAAGACTTACTCGTTCCAAATTGTTTAGCAGCTGCCTCAGAAGAAGATCGCCTTGCGCCGTCGACGTCTCCCCTGAGCATGGCGCATCTACTGGTCCAAGAGGGATGTCTCCTGCCATTAACGAAGCCCAGAGTGAGAGTTCTTCAAAGGTGAAGTGAAGTACAGATCGAGAAAATTTCAGATCCAAAAGGGGATCCGATTTTTGTAACTCGCTGACTTGCAGATGCTTCTGTTTTTGTGGTGCGGATAAAAGTTGAGAGAGGGAGTTCACCGGAAACTGCCTCTGTCCTTTGATTGATAAGCAGCCGTCGGGGTATTAAGGGTTCAAAAGAGCTTGAAAAGCTTAGACAAAAGGGGACAAAATGGGGAGAAACTTAAACAGAGAGGAAAAAAGAGCATGATCTTGAAGCAGAAGGGAATATCGGTTAAAATTTTCCGACGCTGGCGAGCCAAAGCTCCACCGGCACCGAGAGTGTTTAAAGCAGTAGGTTCCTCGATAACATCGCCTGAGAGAGAAAAAGTTCTATTTTTCTCGTAACTAATACTCTTTATGTTTTACAAAGAGTGTTACTTTGATATATTTCACACAAATTAAGAAAACATTAAAATATATATATAAATGCCTTATTTAATAAGTGTTTAATAGGTTAATTTAATCATAGATTATGGGTAAAACCAGAAAATCTGATGTAAAAAATGCATTGTAAATGTAAATGTAAATGTAAATTTAAATATAAATTTAATGATGTAAATGTAAAATGACAGTCTTTGTGAAACAAAAATAAAATTTTAAAATGACACTCTGTATGAAATAGAGGGAGTATATACTTTTGTTGGAATGTAACTTGGTACTTGCCATCATTCTCTGTAAATTTGATAACATTAAAGATTCTATAGTTACATTTATTACTGTGTTAGCTAGCTACTCAATAAACAATATATTTTGTTTTGTACTAATTAAAATCTTTGTTGGAGTAAAAAGATGGAATATGGAAAATATCCACTTTCCCTTTATTTCCTTTTCCAGTTTTTGTAAAACTCTCCGCGGTTTTGCTGACGTGGCGAGACCAGAGCAGTTCATCAAAACTAATCCAGTTGCTTGGACTTCACGAACCTAGCTTAGTGTGTATATATATACATATAAACACTGCCAACCCAACTCTATTGCAATTTGTTCTAATCAAACACTCTGCGAATTGAACTCAGAAACAAAGCGATCGAAACTAAAGATGAGTCTCGAAGAGGATACGTAATGCTTTCTTCCTCTTCTTCCTTGTTTTTCTATTTTCTCTATGGTTTATGCAAAGAATTAGGGTTTATAACTTTCGTTTCTTGGATCCTTGAAGCGGTTCTGTAGATTTTTGTTCGTGCGAGTACAGTTCTGAGAATTAGGGTTTTTTTTTTTCAATCATATGAACACGATAGTTAACATCGACAAATTTTGGTCTTGATCACAATATAGGGTTTTTAACGTTTTCGTTTTTTCTTTTATCCCGCAGGATGCAAGCGTTGAGTCATTCTGACGATGAATGGGTGAACGAACTTGAAGATGTTCTCACGGACCCTAAAGATAAGGAGGAATCGAAATTCACACGGAGGAGATTAGAGAAAAAGTCGAATTCTGTTCCTCAATCAGTAGACGAAGTTGGAGAAGATCTTGACGATTGTATTGATGAGCCTACCGCTGAGTTTAATGACAAAGTAGGGAAAAAGAGACAGAGGAAGAAAGATGATCAGTCTGGTCTTGACAAGACTAAGAATAAGAAGAGGAAGAAGAAGGATGACTCCACAGAGGTTCAAGAGATGTGGGATTCAATTACGAACGACAAGAACTCCACAAAGGTTTGTTTATTTTCTTGTCTAAAATCTTTTGGCTCATTGTTCTGTTTTCTTGAGATCATAAGTTTGATATTTTCTGTCTTTGTTGTTAACAGGACAATGATAAAGAGGAAGCTAAGCGTCTAAGGAAAGAAGATAACGATGAGATTAAAAACTTGTTCAAGCTTAGGCCAAAGAAGAGCAAGGTCGAGAAAGACGCTTCGGAGATTGCTATGCAAGTAGAACAAGTGATTGCAACTCTTGAAATTGCGGTAGAAGACGATGTAATTCAAAACAGAGAAGGGAAGCCCGCCATTAATAAGCTCATGAAGCTGCCTCTTCTCATTAACGCTCTCTCAAAGTAAACAAGACTCAACCAACTCTTCTTTTAAGTGATTATAATGCACTCTATATCTTAGTGTGATCTCTGACATTGTTCTGTCTCTCTTACAGGAAACAACTTCAAGCTGAGTTCTTAGACCATGGAGTACTTAATCTTTTAAAGAATTGGCTCGAGCCGCTTCCTGATGGTAGCTTACCGAATATAAACATCCGCACTGCCATTTTGGAGATCCTCAAAGACGTATGAACCTTCTTCTCTCTCAATCCATTATAATAAGGTCTAAAATATAATTGGCTATAGAAAGATCTCACCTTTGTTATTCTTCTGTTTTGCAGTTGCGTATCGATCTAGATCAAGACAGTAGAAGAGAACAGTTCATCAAGAGCGGTATAGGGAAGGTAAAATAGCAAATCGAAATAACTCATGCAAAAAAATCATTACAGAAAGGATTCTTCCTTGTTGAGTCTAATGATCCTTCTTCTATTTTCTTGCAGGTCATAATGTTCTTATCAAAGTCAGATGAAGAAATTACACCAAACAGGAGACTCGCTAATGATTTAGTCAACAAATGGGTACTTATCTATATATAAACCCTAAATGCTTTCTGTTATAAGCGGTTTGATTCTGTCGTTATTCACCTCTGGTCTTGATTTCTTTTGGCAGGGCCGTATCATTTATAATAATAGCACAAGATATGATACTATGTTAAGTAAGGAGGAACGTGAAGAGCAAAAACAAATGCTATTAAGAAGACAGAACAAGACTCCTAAGGTGTCTCAAAGAAAAACTATAATCTGTGATGCAGATGTTGAGCTTTATGTGTAAGTTTCTCTTTTGCTTTTAACTCAGCTTAAAAGAATTTTGTGTTTTTTGGTAATCTGAAAAATCTATGTTCAATAAAAAAAAACATGCAGGAAACCAATATCCAAGCTAGGTACATGGACAGGAGGAGGAAGAGCGCAAATACCAAAAGCAATGTCGATGGACTTTACGATCCGTCCTCAAAGCAAAGTTGACGAAGCTTGTGTCAAGAAGCAAAAGGATACCAGCACCCGTGAAAAGGTAAGTGTCCTGCAGTAACAGATAGATGATCACTACTTGCATTGTATCCATGACTATTTTTGTTTGTTTGGAAACTAATAGAAAATATGATTACCTTTGTGACAGATAATCAAGAAACTGCAGAATCAAAAGGTCTTCAGGAAAAGGGGTATGCAAGCATTGAAGCCTAGTGCAGATGGCCGCACTATGTTCAAGTACTTGTAGAGATTATTTACCAGAGTACACATCAATTGCAAAATCCATGGCGAATCTCAACACGCATTATGTCTAGTGTTTTTATGTATAAAGATTATTATTATATAAAAACAAAAAGTGTGATTAGAGAATGAGGTGTTATCAGAATACAAAAAGACTTGTTTCTCCAATTTTTTTGTCCTTGGTTCGTAAGATGTTTCCAACATTACCAAAAGTTTTATACAGAGTGGCATCAGACAGAGAACTTGACACCTTCATCATCAGCTGATGTTCCCTTGAACAATGCAAGTTTGCCCTTGTTCTCTAGAAGCTTTAAGGCTCTCATTAGAATGGTTCGATCTATCCCTTGAAGTTCTGAAACATCAAAGAGCATCAAGTTTCACAGTTTGTGGAACACAAACAAAATCATATTAGAGAAACAAGAAATGAGTTGAATACCTGTTCCATGTGATTCTGTCCCTGAACGTATTTCTTCAACAGTCATAACACTGTCCTCTAATCCATTATCTCTCACCTGATAAGAGGATGGTACATTAGAGAAGAGTGCAAACAAAACTAAAACCGATGTTTTAAAGTTTCTTTGATAAATTCACATGTGACTCACAAACTGAAGAATAATGTCTGCCCAATCTTGAATCCGGTGCCACAGAATCAGACATTTCCTATGCCCTTTATCTAACCACTCAGCACGCCCTATCAATAGATAAAGAATGACACACACATTCACATGAAACAATGTGAGATTTATAAAAAAAAGCCTCATTCTATCACCGGAACATGAATTCATAAAACCAAAAATAACAAAGGAAACAAACACAAGCAGATTGAATATGCTCTCGGAATCTAACCTTCTCCAACAATAGCTGAGAGAAATGTTTCCTTTGCTTCATGACTTAGAGATCCTACAAACCAAATGACACTAAAGCTTTAAAGCACTTCCCTTGAAATCACAGAAAGCTTGCATGATTAACTGTAAAACCTCAAGACTGAAGGGTCTAAAATTACAACAGCTAAGGTTTTTAATCAGCCAAAGGCAATGTCAGATGAAAAGGGTACAATGGATCAATCATACTATCAATGGCAGAGTTTGAGAAGAGAGGGAAATCCTCTTCAACGCAAATCAAGAAAGTCTTTTGGGATTTGCAGTAATCCAAAATAAGCTCTTTCCAGAGCTGTATCTGCTTCTCACGAGTGTCCCTCACAGGCTGCAACCTAAGAGAAACATAAACAGACTTTTTCTTCAATCCACAATCTTATTAAGAACTATAAAGGGAGACAAAAGAAAAAAAGGAAACTTGAAGAAGAGAGATTGAATACGTGAAGTATGGAGGATAATTGAAGAATTGAGGAAGCTTGAAATCAGCCAGTTTCTGCATCTTTGGAGCTCTCAAATCTATTCACAAAGCAGCAGCAACCATACTTACTTAGAAAAGCTTTGTAAACAAAACAGAGCCCATAAACAAATGCAAAGAGCTACAAGCTTACTCGCAAAACTGATTCAAGTTTATCTAGCAATTAAACATCGAATCACCAAAACCCCAACAATAGAAAAATCTAAATCCCAGTAACAACAATCAAAAATTTATTGAATTTCAGAAGAAACCCAGATCTGGGTTATGTCAATTCAACGACACATAACACATACCGATGATTCCCTAAAAGATCAATTCCCCCAGAAGACAAAACATTAGAGAGAGCGAGTAGCTTACGAGGCAGATAGATGGGTAAACTGAAAGTTTGAGTCTTTGAGAGACTTCGGTGTTCTGTCTCAAAATCTCAAAATCGGTACTTTTGATTGAAGCGACGGTGATAATTTGGGGTAATATGTTTTGACTATTTTAGCCTTAGGACCCAACACTTATAAATAAGTAGACAATTTGGATTCATTCCACTAATTAAGATTATGTCAAATAGGCTTAAGCCTAAAGGAAACAATAAAAGATGAAACTCCACTTAATTGTATCACCATGAAATGGACGAATAGAGAGGAGGATACATTTTATGTCTGTGGAGAACAAAGGTTTAAAAGTAACGTAGCTCCTAAAACACTTAAATAAAACTTGCATTTAATCCCCTCAGAGGATGTTACAATTTGTAGCTTAAACAGACAATGTAGAAGAAAAGGAAACAAGGGTTCTAAGCTGCAACAAGATCAGGTGTCTCGGCCTCAACAGATAACAATGTTGTGTGAACCTTATCGACCCAACTGTCTAGCTGATCCCTCAATGACTTGATCTGCGGAATCCCTAACACCCTCGGTTGCGCCCATGAGACATAAACTGTTCCATCCACTTGATCTAATATTCCCTCTATCAAGTGCACCTGCAATCACTCATTCTCCTCAGTTTTCATAATGAACAGATATAAAATTCACCACATAATGGGGGCAGAGAGAGAGAGAGAGGAAATAGAAAGTACTCACGGATAAGCTCTTCATGAGAAGGTGCTCAACATCTTCGATTGAAAGTTTAGTACGCTCGGCAATGACACTCAGAGGTATGGTCCTATCTTCAGCAGGTCGGCTGTGGCAGATGGTTGGTTATAACTTATGAACAATTTAAGTACTATGTCTCTTTCGTCTGTATTTGTGGGTAAGATGTTTCCTAAAGAGACAATAAGTTACCTGAAAATGATCTCGATAAGGCAGAGAATGTTGATCTTCTCTAATAGTTTCTTCTCATTCTCAACTAATGCTGGTTGAGCGCTCAAGGATGCGTTGTGCACACGACAGAGTTCTTGATACTGAACTAAATCACCGTGGTTGAATGCTTGTAGAATGTGGTAAAGCCATTCCACATTTGTTCCAAGTAGACTTTTCAACTGCCATCAGAAATATAACATTTAGTGTTCTTCTTTTATCTGTAATGCTCAATGAAGAAATTTGTAGTACACTAATATGGAGGGTGAAGGCAAACTTACAACTGGATGCGCTAATAGTTCCCCAAAGTTATAGATATTATCTCCAAGTAGAGCTGAAAGCGACAAATCAAAAGCCAAATCCTGAAAGACCCAAAAGTATTTGATATTAGCACTACACTATCATTGGTGAACAAAAAGCAAGCTCCAGAATTATAGCGATTTCCTTCCATAGCTAGCTAACACTTATCCGAGATTGGTGAAAGGCCATTTGGTATCGGAAAGACCACATATATTAAACATTACTACAAGATTTAGAATCGTCAGAAGGACATACCAGCTTAAACGATTCCGAGAGTGACTCCACAGAGGTATAAGCGAGGTAAAGAAGAGCATTCTTGTAGAACTCAGAGAATTCTTGACGGAACTTATGGTACTGAGAAGACACCCAAAAGAAGTTGGCATAGACTGATGGATCGATGTCAGTCATACTATCAAGCAAGCTTTTTCCATCGTCCAAGATTTTCTTGCACTCCTTCTGGTCACCTTGCTCAAGCTTGAACAAAGCTATTTGTGTTTCTACATAGCAAATTGGCTCATTTATCCGTGACTCTTTAGTAGCTTTAAGCTTTTCAATCACTCCTTCAAGATAACTAACAGCAGCATCTTTCTCAGGGTACTGTCTCGAGACTACCACAGCAAAATGAGCAAGCTTCAGAAGATTGATCCTAGTCTCAAAGTCAGTAATGAAATTGTTGTAAAGCTGTATTAAAGCATCTCCATCCTGAAATGATTATGAGAAAAACACGTTAACAAAACTATAAACCCTTACCAAATCATGGGTTTTAGCAGACAACCTACAGAAACATAGCAACACACAAAAGGCCCTTAAACCTTGTAAAGCTAAGATTTTTTGGTATCTCTGCGATAAAAAATTCAAAAGCTTTTGCCACAGAAGTGCGATAATTCACCAATACAAAGCTTTTCAATGAATCTAGAAAACACCCAACTCATTAAATCCACAGTCGGATACGAATCCCTTAGATCTCTGTAAACCCAAGTATGACATGACGAGTCCTACCAACTATCTCGAGATCTATGAACCCTAATTATCCAGAACAATTTACTAAAGAATGAAAATTTAAAATCGATTGAAGAAATTAAATGACCTGAAAAACTGAAAGAGCGATGAACTGCTCGAGCTTGAGGGTGAGCTGGTGCCAGAGCTTCTTCTGGTACAGATCTGCGAGCGAATTGTACCAATCACCAAGCTCCGGGTGCGCATTTTTCTGCGATTCAAGGTACTGTAGAGCAGCCATGGCAAATTTTTCGAATAAACAGATTGAAAAGCTTCGATCTTGTATCAGTTTTTGGGAGTAAAAGAGAAGCTCTGGAAAAACCCAGCCTTTTTAGTAAACTATATTTCTTGAGCTCAAAGACAAGTATTGGGCGATAAATGCAAAAGCAACGATTATAAGGACCTTTTTGTAAATAAAATTTGATGACAATTTACAATTTAGGGCTCAGAACAAATTCTTGTTTCCGGGTTGAGTTACATACAATGCTTATTCGATCAACTCATCAAGAATCAGAGGACCTTATTCAATCTTGTATCAGTTTTGGGAGTAAAAGAGAAGTTCCTGAAAAACTCAGCCTATTTTAGAACAAAAATAAATTAAAGTTACAATTTAAAATTATACATTATGAAATATTTTAAAAGTAATAGAATAGTTTGAATATATAAACATTAAACATAAATTGTTACTAAAAATACAATCATCAAAATAAAAACTTATAACAAAAAATATTTGTAGAATAGACAAAATTTTGCAAAAAAACACTGTTTAAAGTATTCTAAATATAAGATATTTAATGATAAAGTGATCAATAAACTTTGATCAATAAACTCTCTTGGGCAGGTGAACGAAATAAGATGTGGGTGTAGGTCAGACTCGATAGAGCCTTGGGTAACACTGCTTGGTTTCAGTTGTTTCCGAGGGCACAAGCAGAGTATTTGGAGCGGGTTGACTCTGACCACCGTCCACTCTTCACACATTTCGTCAGTGAAAACATCTCGTGACAGGGTCGATTTATGTTTCAAAACGCTGGACCTCTAAGCCAGAGTTTGCAGAAATTATCAAACAAGGCTGGTTTGCGGGAAAAACAGAGGACAGTTGTCTGTTATGAACAGGATTGCAGAATGTCGACGATCAATATCTCTATGGAAACGCTCTACAACCTGCAACTCTAAAGAACATATTGCACAACTGAGATTCAAGCTGGATGAAGAGGGAGCGAAGCTACAGCCGGATCTTCAGCTCATGAAGAATCTACGGTGGGATTTAGCAGAAGCATATCGACAAGAAGAACTGTTTTGGAAGGAACAGAGTCTAGAGAAATGGGTGAAGGAAGGAGACCGTAACACCAAATTCTTTCATGGTAGTGTGCAACGTCGGCGTGTACAGAATCGTATCCTTTCCCTCTTTGATGTTGATGGAGTGGAACAGTTTGCAGAAGGATCTAAAGGCGAGGTGGCGGTTTCCTACTTTCGAAATATATTCACTACGACACATCCGGCAGTGATATCGAAAGCCTTAAAAGGTATGGCTCCAAGGGTAACTGACCAGATGAACGCCATGTTAACACGACATGTGAAAGAAGAAGAGATAAAACAAGCGGTCTTTAGCATCAATGGAGGTAGTACACCAGGGGCGGATGGAATGTCTGGTCATTTCTATCAGGCTTATTGGGAGGTTGTGGGTCCACAAGTGGTTCAAGAAGTGACACAGTTCTTTGAAACTGGTTCCTTACCTGCAGATTGGAACTTCACGCAAATTTGCCTGATCTTCGGCCCATTAGCCTATGCTCGATGATCTATAAGGTTGTGTCGAAGGTCATGTGCAATCGCCTCAAAGAGTTCTTACCTGATATAGTCTCTGCGACACAAGGAGCCTTTGTGGCTGGCCGATTAATATCTGACAATATCCTATTGGCACATGAGATGCTTCATGCCTTACGTACTAATCCTCAATGTGATGAAGATTTCATGGCGATCAAAACTGACATGTCAAAGGCGTATGACCGTGTAGAATGGCGTTTTTTGGAAGAACTGCTTATCCGTATGAGATTTCATATCAAATGGGTCAAGTGGGTTATGGTGTGTGTCAGTTCAGTCTCTTATTCAGTTCTACTGAATGGCTCGTCATAAGGGTACTTTAAGCAAGAGAGAGGGCTACGCCAGGGTGATCCTCTATCGCCCTTCCTCTTCATTCTATGTGCTGAAGCTTTGGTCCACATTATGAATAAAGCAGAGTTGGAGGGACGGCTCACAGGAATGAAACTCAACTCTTCATGTCCATCGATCCAACATCTACTTTTTGCGGACGACAGCCTTTTTCTTTGTCAAGAAAAGTTAAAGGAATGCTCTGAGTTCCTCAAGTGTTTATGGCTATATGGAGCAGCCTCTGGTCAGGAAATAAACTTTCAAAAATCAGCTATCACGTTTGGTAAGAGACTGGATCCGTATATGAAGCATCTGTTAGGCTTGTATACTGGAATTGAACTTGAGGGAGGCAATGGTAAGTACCTCGGTCTGCCAGAGTGTTTTAGTGGCTCAAAAAAGGATTTACTGCATTTTATTACGGATATGCTTAAATCAAGACTGAGTGGTTGGTACGAGAAAACTCTATCCTTGGGAGGTAAAGAGGTCTTGCTAAAGTCAATAGCCCTTGCTCTTCCGGTATATGCTATGTCCTGCTTCAGGCTTAGCAAACATCAGTGTCGACAACTCACAAGCGCAATGTGTCAATTCTGGTGGAATGCAAGTGCAGATAAACATAAGATGCATTGGATGTCATGGGACAAAGTCTGTCAATCGAAACAGAGAGGTGGTTTAGGGATCAGGGACATTGGCAGATTTAATCAAGCCCTACTTGCGAAACAAGCATGGAGATTACTAGATGAACCGAACTCTCTGTTGGCTAGAGTCTGTAGAGCAAGATATTTCTCGGATAAGTCTTTCCTGGATGCAAAATTAGGCTATCGGCCCTCTTATGCATGGGGCAGTATTATGTTTGGCCGTGAGCTGTTGGAGAGGGGATTATTGAAATCTATTGGTGATGGCCAAACCACTAATGTCTGGCTAGATAAGTGGGTTGCAGACAGCTCTCCGCGTCGACCTTTTAATAAGGAAATTACCATTGATCTATGCCTGAAAGTGTCGTCGCTGATAACAGAGGAAGGAACATGGAACATTCAACGGCTCCATGAGTTATTTCCTCCGTGTGATGTAACTTTGATTCGTTCTTATCCTCCAGCTCTGACTCTTCAGGATCGTTATATTTGGGCCTATACGTGGGATGGTAGATACACTGTTAAATGTATCAAAGGTTACTCACGGACCCTTCCATCGTAAGGATCTCAAACTCTATCACTCTGAACATGGAGTATCTATTTGGTGTAATGAAGAAGAGTACCGTTTTGGAGAAGTGGAGAATTGTTATCCCCTGGCTCCTTTTTTAAATTTGGAATGCAAGGAATGTTTTTGTTTTTGAAAACAGAGACCAAGATCATCATGTTTTAATTGCTTCAGCCTTGGAAACATCAGCAGAGTGGATAAAGTAGCAGGCTCTTATACTTACGGGATCATGGTCTGAAGCTCTTGAGAGAGGAAGTCGGATACAGAGATGGTGTAAACCACCTCCAGGTGTACTTAAATGTAACATTCATGCTTCCTGGGTGTTCGACTCGTGGTTTAGTGGAGGAGCTTGGCTCCTACGGAATCATACTGGGGATGCTCTGTATCATGCGCGAGACGCCTTTGTTCCATGCAACAACAGGATCTCGGCGGAGCTCAGTTGTGTTTTGTGGTGCCTTCAAAGCCTGAAGATCTTACAAATTATGCCGTGTGAAGTTTGGTTGGATTGTAATGCTGCGTTTGCTGCGTTGACATCGCCTTCACACTGGCCAAAATATCGTTCTGCGGTTGACAGAATCACTGAAACAATACAGGTAATGGGGGAGGTTTCTTTTCACCTCTCTTCACCGAAAGCCAACGGGTTGGCTAGGGCTATTGCTTCTAGTGTGTCACGCGAGGGACGGCTACCTTCTTATCTTGTACTTGGAGGTCCATCTTGGTTACATGATAAGATTGAACAAGATCGCCGCGGTTGAAGGATAGTTTGATCTAGCTTAATTCTCAACAATTTATTTGCAAAATTTTCTTTTCTCTGTTTACACTATTGTACTTCCACTCGTTTAACATGAATGAATAAGCGTTAAAAAAAAGACAAAGTGATCCTAACTGAGAATATTGAACTAATAGTTGTAATGAGTAAATGTAATTTTCTATTAAATAATTATAATTAAAATATATTTAATAATGAGTGAAACTGTATCAATGAAAATTAAAATTAAAATACACAACTTTAAAAAAAAAAATTAAATATTAAAATAGTTTTTAACAAAAAGTTAAGATACATAGACACAATTTTAAATTTATATTAAGTTTTATTAAGTTTTGTTAAATTTCTATATTTCTGTAATCATTTCTAAACTTTTAGTTAGATTATTGAATAACGTTGAATATTAGATATTAATATTCAAATTATTTAGATTCAACATAAAATGGAAAATTTGTTTTAACGAACAATGATTTATTAGTTACTGATGAGGATACAAATATATAGAAAGTTTAAAAAGCATGGCTATTTAAATAAACACACCTATTAGAACGAAAAGTGGTGATAGAAAAATATAAATAATTATAGTAAAAAGACACAACTCTACATTGAACAAATACAATTGTTTGACTTAAAAAAAAACAATTGTTTTTAACAAAAAGTACTATGAAAAGTCACAACTGTTGTTCGCATTTATTCATATTGTTCTTATTTTTTTAAATATTAAAATATTTGTTTTAACGAAAAATTAAGATAAATAGATGCAAATGTAAATTCAATATTAAGTTGTATTAAATTTTTCTATTGCTATAATAATTTCTAAAATTTTAGTTAGAGTATAGACGTTGAATATTAGATATTAATATTTAATTATTTAGATTCAACATATGAAAATTTTGTTTCAACAAACTTGTTAGTTAATGATGAAGAGACAATATAAAGAGAGTTCAAAAGACATGACTATTTAAATAGACACATCTATTAGAACGAAAAGTTGTGATGAAAATATATAAATAAAATATAGTGAAGAGACACAACTCTACAATGAACAGATACAACCGTTTAAATTTAAAAACAAAAAACAAAAACAAAAATTTTACAAAAATATACTACAAAAAAATTCGCAACGGTTGTGTATGCATTTGATTATACCTAATAACTCATATAAACTACTTTTAAATAGAACTATAGAAGACATCTTTATTACCATATTGAAAAATTAAATCCAAAAACTCAGCTATATAATCCATCTAACTCTTGCAAAAAAACTTTAGGTATTTTCACTAAATTTTTATATTTAAAATTAACTTAAAGTTGTATGTAAATCAGATTCATCATTCCAAAAATCGTTTGTTAAATCAAGAATTGAAAAAATTTATTTACTTTTAAAAAAGAGTGAATGCCAGAGAATAATTTAGAAAGCTGTAACAACCGGTTAGATTGAAATTTTATATTATTTTGTGTCATGATAAAAAACAATGAAAACAGTTCAAACAGACAAATCCCTATATAAGTAAAAGATACCAATATTCAAAAAACACAACTTTACAATGAACAGTTGCAATTTAAAAAAAAAAAACTGTTGCAATGAACAGTCGCAAATTTTTTTAAAACACAAAATTTATTTTTTACAGATCTTTTGGAAAATTATTCAAAATGTACGATTGAAAAAACACAACTTTTGATGCATTTATTCGGATTGCTATTATATATTAGATTTCTTGAGTTCAAAGACAAGTATTGGGCGATAAATGCAAAATCAAAGATTAAAAGGACCTTTTTGTAAATAAAATATAATGCTCTTCTTATTCAATTACTCAAAAGTCAAAACACACACAAGAAAGTGTATGTGCTTCGTCTCTTTTGAAGCTACAAAACAAAAGAATAATTGAATTGAAGGCTATATTCGTGGATCTCTCTGTGCGCTATTATAGTATCATAGTCTTGACGAGATAGTGTTTGTCAGAATTTTCTTTAGTTCCTTTCGTAATATCTTCCCAGTTGGAGATTTTGGTATAGAGCTAACCATCACCACTTTCCTCACTTTCCTATACGGTGAAACCTAGCGACCAAAAAAAGGATCCATCGGTCCATTCAGATTCATCGATCATTATTAATGACGGGAAAAGACTTTCTGAATTAGTGGGAACCTGACCTGAGCAGCTACATAGCTTATTACATCTTGTTCTGAAAGTGCTGCTTCTTGTCTCCGGACAACGAATGCTACGGGAATCTCTCCACATTCTTCATTTGGTGCACTGAAATGCAATGTCTTTTGTTAGAATACAGTTCACAAATTTGGATACTTTGTTAGTAGACTCCAGTCACATTTTCCAAAACTGGATTTGCAATATCTTTCGCTTATTACACGAATTTACTAATGCTTTGGGCGTTCGAACTTACGCTGTTACTGCAGCGTCGAGAATTAAAGGATGTGAAACAAGAACAGCCTCCAAATCTGCTGGTGCGATCTGCAAAACATTGCAAAGATTTTAACGCTTAGTACTTTATAGTTGGCTGGAAGACCGAAAGATTTTTAGATGGTTTTGGGTTTGAGAAAACTGGTTCTTACCTGAAACCCTTTGTACTTTATAATCTCCTTTATCCGGTCAACAATAAACAAGTAACCATCTTCATCAAAATAAGCAATATCCCCAGTACGTAGCCAACTACCTTCAACAATTGTCATCTGAGTTTCTTTTGGGTTATTCAAGTATCCTGATAGACAAATGAATGATGAAAGCAACTTTAAAACTGTTTGATGAAAACATGTAACACACAAGCAAGAACAAGAAAATAAGCCTAATCTATCAACACAATCACCAAAATAAGCCAGAGAAAAGTTGGAAGATCCAATCTATATTTACATTTATGAGGATGCAAGAGTTTCCCAGTGATTTTGTATCTTTGACACAAGACTTACTTATGATCTGAAAAGGAAAATGTCAACTATTTTGGCAAGGTAGTACAATAGGAAGAATCAATCTACCTTTCATGACACCGGGACCTTGTATCCAGAGCTCTCCACGGTTTCCTGGTGGAAGGAAAGAACCAGAGCTCCAATCGACTACCTTGGCTTGCATATTAGGAGCAAGTAGTCCCACCGAGGAATACCTACTAAGCTTTTCCGAATTGAAGCCACGTGTTCCAACTGCGGTTGATTCAGTCATTCCATATCCCTGGAACAAAACGTGATCCCATACATATACTCTTTCAGCCAAATGTAAACAAAATACTAGTGTGACTCAAAAAGTCATAGCCTCATAAATACAGAATTATTCATTCCTTTTAAGCAAAGTTAAAAATCTAGATACTACTTCTTACTAAGAGATCAAAACTCTAGTTAACTAAAATAACTGCTAATTAAAAGACACTTGCAACAATAAATTCAGAGACCTGAATCAAATCTACATGAGGAAGAGTTCCAAGGAAATCTTCAATGAATTTCATACTTAAAGGGGCTGCTCCAGAAGAAACTTGCTTCAAGCTTTTAAACACTTCCCCACAAACTCCTTTGGCCTTCTTAGTCAATGCCATCAACATAGGTGGAACTACAGGAAAATGAGTGATCTTATACCTTTCGATGACACTAATAACATCATCAACACTGAACCTCCTCATAACAACGATGGTTGATCCCAGAGACAACAATCCCATCACAAAGAGTGATAACCCGTAGATATGGCAAAATGGCAAAGCTGCTAGATAAACATTACTGGAGCCAGGATACTCGTATTGCGAAGCTTCAAACCTCACAAAAAGCTCCATTGATGCTATCAAATTCCTATGGGTTAACAAAACTCCTTTAGTAGCTCCAGTAGTCCCAGAGGAATACATAATCGCAGCTACATCGTCTTGCTTAATCAACGGTTTGGGAACAAATCCGAAACTTCCTTTAGTAATCGCGTAAAACTCAGGGTTCTCGAGTCTAATCAAATCAAAATCGTAACTTTCAGGTACCCTAATGACCATTACCCCCAAAGACTTCAACTTTGCAGCGTTTTCAGTAGAAGTAAACGCTAAACCAACATTACACTCACTCACTTGCTTCTTAATCTCTCCCAAACTACTCGAAGGATTCATGGTAGTAACAACGGCACCAAGCGAAACCAAAGAGAGAAAAATCATCGGGAAGTAGACTGAATTAGGCAACATGAGGGATACAACGTCACCTTGACGAACACCTAAATCGTGATAAATCCCAGCCGCCATGGATTGAACCATAACCCGAAGCTCAACGTGAGATATCGAACACCCGGTTAAGGAATCGACGAGGGCGAGATCTCCGTGGTGACTGTGTGAGAAAAGGGCTGAAACGGCGTCGAGATTAGGGTCGACGGGGAGGTGGACGGAGGGGAATTTGCTGGTGTAGATTCCTGTTTTGGGAGAGAACCAAAAGGGAGGGTTTTGCTGTGATGATGTTTGGGTTTTAGTATTTGGGGTTATGTGAACATGAGTCGCCGCCATTAGAGAGAGAGAGTAGGAGCAGTAATTGAAATTTTTACGCTACGATCAAAATCTTTAATGAACGACCGATGGAATCGCCCGGCTAGTTTTTATAACAGCCAGAAAGTGTACTGAAAAAGAAGAGTTGAACATTTTCTAACATGTCACAAAGAAAGCGACATTTTTTTTAGTAAGTTACTAGATATATCATATATCTTTTATACTGTATCCTAGTCCTGGGCGTTTGGGTATTCGGTTCGGTTCTGGGTATATCCATTCGGTTCCGGGTATTTCGTATATAGGATTTTAGGATCCATTCGGTTAATTTACTATTTCGGTTCGGTTTCGGTTTGGTTTCGGTTATTTTCGGTTCGGTTCCGGATATCCACAATAATATAAATTTTTTAAAAATTATTAAATTTGAATAAAAATGTGATAAATTTTTGACAATATTGAATAATTTTTACATTTTGGCCTAAATTTATATGATATCAGTTCAGTTTTGGTTTCAGTTTTTTTTTAGTTTAAACATTATCCCCTTATTAATCAAAAATACACCTACTCATTAAAATATCTTGGTGGTGTAGTGGTTTCATTAACTTCTCTAATTCCGAGAGGTGTGGTGTTCGAACCCCAGCAATAACAATTTTAATGTTAGTTGGTTTAATTCGGGTACAATCGGGTAACCGAAATCCTTTTGGTTCGGTTCAGTTAGGAACCGATATCCATGGATATCTAAAACACTATCCATTCGGTTATTACGCTCTAACCGAATCCGAACCGGAACCGAAATATCGGTTCGGTTTCGGTTCGGTCCATTCGGTTCGGTTAATCTGCCAAGGACTACTGTATCCAATTTAAAATTGCTATCATTATTGATTGTTATTGTCAAAACTCAAGAGATTATTATATTATTCCTTTCATCAATCAAGTTTACTAGCAATAGTGAAAAACAATAATTTTGTAAAATACGAAGAGTAAACGGTCTTCTTTTTGTCGACAGAGTAACAATCAAGTACTGTATATGTATGTTTTAAAAATTCTTCTTCTAGCACAATTCTGATTACATTCTGTAAAATCTAAAGACCAATATATCTCTCTTGATTAATAGTTAATCTCTTTAAAAAAATTCAGTTATTCGATAAGTTTTCGTTTAATCTAATTATAACTTGCCTAAGCTGATTACTCCCTACTTAATTTTGTATATACATTATTTTTAAGTCAAATATAAATCATATGTATGTATATTGTTATTTAGATATTTAAGCTGAGAGCTTGTGATGTTTTACGATATCTAATGTACAAGATTTTAATGAAAATCATAAAATTTTATTTTAAAATTATAATTTTGTGTATCGTAATTTTAAAAGCGATACCATAGTTTTATATTTTATTTGATGTTTTCCAATAGCGATACTATAGTTTTATATTTTATTTGATGTTTTCCAATTAACTTAATTAGAATTATATATACTTAATATCATATATTTTGTTTATTATTAATTTAATAAAATAATTAGAAAATTAATTCTCATATAATTTTTGATTTTCTAGCTAGATTATGTCCACCTCGACCACGACTATCGGTAACCAATTTAACATGGAGTATACTTATAAGTTATATCAAATATGTCGGCAGAGTAACTCAGACCGTTCATGATTCCTAACTTTCCCTATTTGGGTTGGAGCAATAATTCTATAATGGTCCTTTCCATATTAATTTTAGGGGGAGAAAGAATTGATTACTTAGACAAAATGCCGGTAGGTTTAATAACCAACCACTCCCATTATCTCGTCTTACTTTTCTTAGATATGGACCATGAAATTACTACATGCATAACCTTAGGGGGTATTAGAGCAATGAATTTGATAGAGTTTAATAGAATTTTAAATTATGGTGTTATTCAATTAAACATTAATTCTTGCCGGTGTATGTTCTGGGAGAGACCCAAACGGAGAGTAGTTTTGGTGAGATGTTTGGGTTTTAGTATTGGAAGATTCTCAAAAATAACATCAAAATAAGTTTTTTTTCCAAACTTAGCACAACATCTCAAAATTTTCAAAAATAGCACCAATTAATTTCAAAATTAAATCCTAAATTCAAAATACTAAACCCTACACCTCAAAACTATACCCTAAATATGAAATTGAGAACCCAAACCTAAAAAAATAAATTCTAAAAAATAATTTTAAATATTTTAATGTGTCAAATAGTGTTATTTTTGGAAATTTAGGGAATCTATACTAGTATTTTTGCAGCAGTTTTTGCTCAAAAATACTTTTTGGAAAGTTTTTGCATTTAATGCATTGAGTCCATTGACTTTAATATTAGTTACCAAAAATTTCAAAATTAATTATAGGTAAGATTTTAAAAATAAGAAAATCTGTCTACCTCATTTAAACATAAATATATGATTCTCTTTCATTTTTATTTGAATTTATATTTAAATTATCTTGAACTATTCTATAATACATTTAGTTAATAAAACTTGTGCTTTTTTCTTGCATATGATGTAATAAAATTTTTTTAAAACAGACATATATTACTCAATAGATGAATAAAAAAAAATACCGGTACAATATCCCACATCGCCTAAAAAATTGGGTAATAGTTTAGAGTCATACTATAAAAGAGACCAAAATGATTCAGAATACAAATGAGTAGAAAGATTAATTTATCAGGTATTCAAACTTAAAAAATTTTAATTTGGTTTATTCCGGTTCTTTCTTTTAAAGATTTTTAAAAAGTTAAATATTATAAATATTTATATTAAATATTATAAATATTTATATTTTTAGAAGTTAAACTTTATTAAATATTAATAATATTTAAAAGTTTATGAAGTTTCAAATCTAAAGTTTAAATATTATAAATATTTCAAATTTTTAAAAAATTAGAAGACTTTTAAAATATTAATAATATATTTAAACTTTTAGGAAACTTTAAATATGAGAAATACTCAACCGTTTTAAGAATTCTAAGTATTATAAATATTTAAACTTTCAAAGAAGCGTCAATCTTATAAAATGTAAATGGTTACAATCTTAATAAATAACATATCAACTCTAATATTTATAATACAAAACAATAAATATTAAAAATTAAGATGATATAGTGTGAGTTTAAATATGTCGTAACGGTATATAGCGGGACATGTTTCATTAATTCGGTGTTACACGGGTAAAACATTATTTCATTATTTTGTTAACATTATTGATATCAGAAAATAGACATATCTAATTAAATTGATTAAATAAATATTACGTAAAAAATAAATTATATTACGGTATTATATGGTTTAAACTATAAAATTAACAATTATTATACAATTATTTAACCAATAAATACAACTTATAATTTAAATGTTTTAATTATAAATAATTTGTTCCGCGGTGTACCGCGGATCCTAATCTAGTCTATACTAGTATTTTTGCAGCAGTTTTTGGTCAAAAATATTTTTTGGAAAGTTTTTACATTTAATGTCATTTAATGCTTATATTCATATGCAAACAAGTTTAGTTAACCTTTTCTACTATCCTTATGAAATTTTTTAAATATTCATGTTAATTGGATAGTAGAAAAAAATATTTAACCGCACCTTCTATTGTATTTTGAAGATATTTTATCTCTTAATCTATTGCAAACAAAGAAAACAACAATTTGATTCATATTTTGTTTTCCAAAACCGGTGAGTTTTGATTCTTAATATAAGAAGAACTTCAATTCACATTTATTTAAATATTATAAGTAATATATAAACTTAATAAAATTTTAAAATATTACGAATATGTAAAATTAAAAAAATTTAAAATAGTATATAATATGGTTATATACTAGATGAGTTATAAAGAGTTTATGTTGGAATTAATAAATATTATTAAATCTATGCTAACACGGGTTAAATCCTCATTTATTATTTGTCAACACTACTAATATTAAAATATCTAACATATACAATCAAGTTGATTTAACTAAGTTTGCGTAAAATAATAAAATTATTAGGAAAAATGTGACTTAACCACAACATTTAAATTACTTATTATGAATTTAGATCCTTTATCTTTGTTATAATAAAAAATCAAAATAGAATCTCAAACACTAAACAAAACAAACTAAATTTAACAAACAAATGCTCATAAAATATAAATAATAATAAAAATTATATACACACGGTGTACCGCGGGTTAAAATCTAGTGTGTGTTATAATTGTCCATAAACTTGTTTTAGTGCTATTTTAGGGTATTTCTCTTTAGTATTTGGGGTTATGTGAAGAAGATGAGTCGCCGCCATCAGAAAAAGGGAGTGAACATGAGCAGAAACTGAAATTTTCAATCAAATGTTCTGATCGGGAAATAGGCGAATGACGAAATTGCCGGCTAGTTTTATGAACTGAATAATTAAAAAAATAATAATAATACTGAGAATTGAGTAAAATTTTATTTATTTATTTTTATTATATTTATCACAAAAGCCACATATTTCTACTTTATTTAGTAAGTATTATATATCCATTAATCTTTTAATATGTATCCAAATTAAAAGAGAAATACCCTAAAATAGCACCATTTTAGGTTTTTCTTCCAAAGTTAGCACACATGTTTAAATGTTCCAAAAGTAGCATTATTATTATTTTATCTTAAATAATAAAATTAATTATAATTTTTACTTAAGCATTGCCGAAAGCTTTCGACGAAGCTTCCGTTCTCAGATTTTGAGATTCTTGACATGATTCTTATGGCTTTTAATTTAGGAATCAGGCAATTATGTGTGAATCTGTTCATGATTCTATTATTTGGTCCGTATTTGTTGCCGAAGTAGGGTTTAAAGTTTTTGGTAATCTCTTTGTTGGCTTTGTTGATGTAGTTCTTGGATGTGGTTGAGATTCGTTCTAGGTCTAGGATCAAGGATCTTTGAAATTTAGTTGGTGGATCTCTAAATTAGCTGACAAACTCTTCGTCTTCTTTGTTGTTAAGCAGAAATAATTTGATTTCTTTCTCGATTGGTTTTGATTTGGTCACTGGTTTTGAGAATGCTGATTTATTCTCTATAAGAAGTGAAGAAAGCTTAAAACTTGAGGATTTTGTGGTGGTTTTGTTTTTGGATGAGCTTGATTTGGACAGATCTGCTGATTTATTGATCAAAGAATTAATGGGTTTTGTGAAATTTGTGGGTTTTGTTCTGGAATTGAGATTATTGAGCTCAGAGCCAGTCTTAGTCGTGTTAGAAGAAGATTTGGTGGAGTTACGTTTGTGAGACTTACCAATGGAGGTCTTGGCGAGTTTAGTTTGGTTCTTGCTAGAAGAAGAAGAGATGGGTTTAATGAGATTGGTTTGATTTTTCTTAGTGCCAGATGTTGATGATGAAACAAAACCAGTACGCTTCTTCTTCTTAGGAGGAAGAGGAAAATTAGTCTCACCATTGTCACCACCTGGCCGTTTTTTGTGTTTTTAATCCTTTTTTACTTTTTTCATGAAAGTATTCCTGAATTCAAGAAAATTTTCATGAATATTATATAATCTTTCCTAAAACATTTTACTTAACAAACATATGGACTAATATTATTGAATGATTCCAAAATATAATTGATTCCTTGATTAATTGTGTACAACCATTATGAGATTTATTCAAAATCACTTTAAAGATGTAATCCTCTTGTAATATTTTGAGAAATGATTTTCATGAAGGCCATCCTAAATTGCTAAAAGTCCTTCCTAAGTATTACTCAATATTTCCTAAATTTTTTAAAACATAGTGTTTTTTACTTAGTTGTTCTATCATACTCAAAAATGGCATGAAAAATCATCCCAACATCAGCAACAGTAGACCCAAAACACCAAATCATATCCAGCAATAATCTAGTAGCAAACTAACACCAACATACCACAAAGGAAGAAAAAACCATGAAGCCAAAAAAACTTTAGTGTTATGTGATTATATATTCTTCTTTAAGTTCATCATCAAATCAAACATTTTTATGAAGGTCATCCTGAAATTCAATAAATCTTTCATGAACTTCGTGGAATCTTTCCTGAATTAAAGAAAACTTGTAACAAACTCAAACACAGTTACCTGAACAACTATTAACTTGTCAAATAAAAATCTTTGATATTCTTATAGTGCATAAACATCAAACGAGTACCAAAACAATATAAAAATGTTTCACAACCATCATAGATGTCTAACAACAGATATAGATGATAGGTGAACCACACTTTTTCATTGATTTCCCCATGGCTATAGAATCTTCCAAGTCTTCGGTATGCAAGCATGTTTCACGCAACTTCTCCAAAATGTTGATGCTGAGATTAAGAACATTTGGTGCTGCATTTTGGGCGTGATGTTGGATGTAGTAAAACCCCATCTCGGCTAAGCTTTCATTTATCTCCGCAAAACCATTAACAGTAGATAACTCTTGCATTCTGTAAAGAAAATAGACAAAATTCTCAAAAAATTTAGTGTGTCTTAAGTAGCAAAGTAAAATTAGTGGTTAACTCAGAACAATTAAAACAGAATATGCAAACAAACATTTGATATACAATGAAATCAAGCTATTGAGTTTACTTATTTTTGTTGTGTCGAGATAATATATCAAAGTAGTAGATGTTTGGGAAGCTTAAAAGGAATTTGATATAAATTAAGATTCACAGGCAATATTCCAAGAGAAGCAAGGTTAATTGAGGACTAACTTGAAATTTAGGAATATCTTCAAATTTAGGAATATCTTCCTAAAGTCTTGGGTTTAAAAATTAGTTTTTAGGAAAGCCTTCATAAAGTGTTAGGAAGGCATCCTCTGAATTTAGGAAAGCCTTCATAAAGTGTTAGGAAGGCATCCTCTGAATTTAGGAAAGCCTTCATAAAGTGTTATTTTAGGATGTGAAACCGAGAACTGGTGTTTAACCAAGCCTTTACTTCGAGTACACATTGAGGCAAAGTGAAAATAAAAACAGTGATTTAGGAACATATATTCAACATAGAGCTTTAAAGGAAATGAGTCAAAATAAGGGTTAGCATCCTTGTAACTCCAAACAAGAGCAGTCTCCTTGTCTTTTTGATTGTTGATCCATTAGTCATCTTGGTGTAAAGTTCCATCACATGCTCTGCAATTACTTTCAAGAAAAAATTGTTGTTGTCACACCAGATAGATCCTGAGTTATACGATAAAGGGTAATGCATGGGAATAAGAAGTTTTGATTGCTTACCTTAGAATATAGCCATACTCAGCAGCAATTTCAAGACCTCAAAGAAATCAATGGTACTATTACCATCCACATCCACTTCATTAATCATATCTTGAAGTTCTGCTTCGGTTGGGTTTTTTCCAAGGGAACAACACATCACAATCCCCAGCTCCTTAGTGGTAATGCAACCTACAAGTTAAATCAAGAACTGAAAAAAAGAATCAAACTAATGTCGCTCTAGAAATCTTGAATAGAACAATTCAACTGAATTTATCTCTAATTACGAAACTCAAAGCAAACAACAAACATGTATCATCTAAAGCTAGATATCTATAATTCCTCTATTTACAGTTTATTGTCATGAGCAATGAACAAATGGACAAATCTAATATGAGATAATCCTAACAAAATTTAAAGTATAAGAAATCTCCAATGACCAAATCATTAAGTTCCTTTTAGACTTAAACATCATCATCATCACCATCAAAATTTCAATTCACCAACACAATTTTATCAAATCCAAAAACCAAATAAACAAAAACAAGAAGAATAGATTTCATGATTGAGAGACCCAAATCACAAATCAGTCAATCTATTGAAAATCTAAAATGTTTGACATAAGAAAGGGAAGTCGATCACACCATAGGACTCAAACGGACAAATAAAGCAATGAGACCTAAGAATCAAATCTAGAATTCAGAATCGAGAATCGAGCTTACCTTGAGTTTAAATCAGAAGCGGCTTGGCAAACATCTCTCACTACTCTCTTCCATCCCACTTTATCGGGCTTAGGATTCACAACCTTTCGTATCCGGCGCTGCCTGGCGGTGTCGAATCATCGTTCGCAAGTGATTTGCTTTGAGGGTAATCAAAGTTGGGTTTTTTCTCTCCAGCAAGAATCAGCGTCCATCTAGTTGTCCCCGCCGTGTTAACCGTGATAGACACCGTCAATGCTTTAATTCTCTCTCTCCATGGTCTCTCTCGCCGGTGAAACACGGTTTCTCTAATTCTCACGATTTCAACATTTTGTTTAATCCTTGTTTTAATTTAATTTTATTAATGATATATTAGTTTGTGCTAAATTTGGAACAATTGAGAATAGGTGCTACTTTTGGACTAAAAACTTAAAATTGTGCTATTTGTGAGATCCTTTATCTTTGTTATAATAAAAAATCAAAATAGAATCTCAAACACTAAACAAAACAAACTAAACTTAACAAACAAATGCTCATAAAATATAAATAATAATAAAAATTATATACACACGGTGTACCGCGGGTTAAAATCTAGTGTGTGTTATAATTGTCCATAAACTTGTTTTAGTGCTATTTTAGGGTATTTCTCTTTAGTATTTGGGGTTATGTGAAGAAGATGAGTCGCCGCCATCAGAAAAAGGGTGTGAACATGAGCAGAAACTGAAATTTTCAATCAAATGTTCTGATCGGGAAATAGGCGAATGACGAAATTGCCGGCTAGTTTTATGAACTGAATAATTAAAAAAATAATAATAATACTGAGAATTGAGTAAAATTTTATTTATTTATTTTTATTATATTTATCACAAAAGCCACATATTTCTACTTTATTTAGTAAGTACTATATATCCATTAAACTTTTAATATGTATCCAAATTAAAATTGCTATAATTATAGTGTCAATAGATTATAAACAATTTGTTCCTTTCATCAAGTTGATTAATTACTAGCAATTGAGGTCAAAAAAAAAAAAATATTAATTACTAGCAATAGTAGCAAACATATTTTGTAAAGTGCCAAGACCTAACGTTCAAGTATATATCTTTCATGCTTTCTAGCTTACCATATTTGGAGAAGAATTGATAATAAGACTAATGAGCTGATATGCTACTTTCCATATTTATTTGAGGGCAAGAACTAATAGTTGAAATATAAAAATATTGTGATCTGATAAATTAGTGAAAATTTCGGTTTGGTATAATCCGATATAATATAAATAGCCATAAAAATATTATCTCACATGTGCCATTAGTCTTCTAAGCTCTTGGTTCATAGCTCTCTTGGATCCTACAATTGATGTTTTTCTTCTTTTCACCTTTTGGCATTGGGAATGCCTTTGTATTGTTCTTGTATTGTTTCAAACTTTGGCTCTTGCTCTTTCTCTGTACTTGTAGCGACTTTACATCTTGAATGAATGAAGCAAAGGGTTTGACAAAAATATATATATATATATATATATATATATATATATATATATATATAAATAGCCATTCCCATGAAATTACTGTTCATCTCATCTCATCTTGTTCAAATTATATACGGCTCGTCAAGTTACATGCATAACCAACCTTAGATTTATTGAAGAAGACATATGAGGTTGTGAATCAACAAGAGTTTCATAATTTGGAACCGGAAGCATTTGAAAAGTTCCTTCTTCCCTAGCTATATATATAACCACCTCCCACCAACCTGGCCGTTTATGCCTCGAAAGTCGAAACTTTAGTTATATGTAAGCAGGACTGTATGTAAGTTTTAATTTAATTAATCAGATTAATCATAGCTTGGTCTCAATTCAATGATAAAGGATTCTCCGTTCTAATCAAATCAAAATCGTAACTTTCAGGTACCCTAATGACCATAACCCCCAAAGAGGCAAAGACTTCAACTTTTCAGCGTTTTCAGTAGAAGTAAACGCTAAACCAACATTACACTCACTCACTTGCTCCGTAATCTCTGTTACTTTCTGAAGTTTCTGTTATTATTCACGATGAGCCAAAGGCTAGTATTTATACAGAGCTAGAATCGAGAATCTAGGGATAGAGACATATCTCTAGTTTATACATACATATCAACAGTGGAGATTCTATAGGTAAGATCAAATCTATTTTAATCTTATCACTAATACTCCCCCTCAAGGTGGTGCATGAAGGTCTCGAATGCCCAGCTTGCCAAGAAGATAGTATAGTTGAGGGCGACCCAATGCCTTGGTGAGGAAGTCAGCCAGCTGATCAGTTGTCGAGACCTTTTCTGTTGAAATAATGCGTGCCTGAACACCGTCACGAACAAAGTGACAGTCGTTTTCAACATGCTTTGTGCGTTCGTGGAAGACGGCATTCCGAGAGATGTGAATGGCCGCTTGATTATCACAATACAAAGGAATAGGTCACGACTGAGTAATCCCAAGAGAAGTGAGAATCTTTCGTGTCCAAAGTATTTCTTGATACGTCCATGCCATTGAGCGATACTCTGCCTCAGCGGAAGAACGTGAGACAGTGTCTTGCTTCTTTGTCTTCCAGGAAAACAGCGAATCTCCGAGCATGATGACGTAACCAGACAACGAACATCGAGTAAGCGGACAAGTAGAATGATCCGAATCACAATAAGCAGAAACAGAGAGATCAGAATCCAAACTGAGGAAAAGACCTTGACCCGGAGAGCCTTTCAAGTAACGTACAACACGTAGAGCAGCGTCCCAATGTTTCTGACGAGGTTCTTTGAGAAATTGCGCAAGGAGATGAACGCAAAAACTCAACTCAGGACGCATCACAGACAAGTAAACAAGACGACCAATCAACCGTCTATACGCCTGAGGATCAGAGTAGAAGGCACCGTCAAGTCGCGCAAGGTTATGATGTTGGTCTGTCGGAGAGATGTCTGGTTTACAACCAAGAAGTCCACATTCAGTGATAATATCCAGTGCATATTTACGCTGAGACAAATAGATGCCGGCGTTGCTTCGAGATACCTCAATACCCAAGAAGTATTTTAATGGCCCCAAGTCCTTCATGTGAAAACATTGACTAAGATAGGATTTGAATTCAGCGATAAGAGCATTGTCATCACCACCTATAATAAGGTCATCGACATAGACCAAAACAAAAACAGTGGAGGCACCCTTAAAAAGAGTAAACATAGAGTAATCTGAATAATTTTGTTCAAAACCAAAGCATAGAAGCGCTTGAGATAGCTTTGCAAACCAACATCTCGGAGCCTGCTTAAGGCCATAAAGTGATTTGCGTAAGCGACATACTTGGTTGGGAGCAGTAGCAGTGAAGCCAGGTGGTAACATGTAGACCTCCTCTTCCAAGTCTCCGTGCAAAAATGCATTGTGGACATCCATCTGATGTAATACCCAGTTCTTAGCCGCTGAGATTTTGAGCAATTGTCGAACCGTATTCATCTTGACAACAGGAGCGAAGGTTTCATTGTAATCAGTGCCCTCTTGTTGGCGATTGCCATGAATGAAAAGTCTTACTTTATAACGTTCTATGGTGCCATCAGAGCGATACTTGGTACGATAGACCCATTTACACCCAATAGCGTGTTTCCCCGGTGGCAATGTAGTAACATCCCAACTGTGTAGTTTTTCTAAAGCCTCAACCTCATTGCCTATAGCTTTACACCAGATCTCAAGTAACGATGCTTCTTTGTATGTGAGCGGATCCGCTTGAGCCGTGATCGCAGCACAAAACATCTGCTGAGATAAAGACAAGCAATGGCAAGATAGAAACTTTGTTAGTGGATAAAGACACTTACTTGAAGACTCAACATCAAAGGGAAGAGAAACGTGATGGTCTATCAGAACTCGAGATGAATAAGTGACATAAGGCGTAAGAAGGACAGAGCGAGTATGAGTGCGATTACCCCGTCGCATAGCAACCTGCAGAGAAGTTGGTGTGCGACCTCGTGAACCCAAAACAGAGGAATCCATGGCAGGAACAGAGGGAGGTACCGGTTGAGAAGATACTCCCCCTGTCGAAGGCAAGGATGGGGCGACAGTAGCAGGTACTGACGAAGTAGTAGGAGGCACGACAAGTTGGGAAGAGGAGGGAACGGAAGCGGGTGGTGCATATGGGAATTGGTCTTCATGAAATATAATATCACGAGAGACGAACAATGTCTCGGTACACAAATCAAACACTAACCAACCTTTCTTATCGAGGGGATAGCCTAAAAAAATACAACGATCCCCACGAGCTCTAAACTTGTCGCCATCACGAGCTATGCGTCGAGCAAAACAGAGTGATCCGAAAGTGCGAATGTTAGCGTAAGAGGGAGCCGTAAAATATAACATCTCATAAGGCGATTTATCATCCAAAATCTTGGAGGGGGTTCGATTGATTAAGTATGTTGCGGCTAAAATACTTTCACCCCAAAACCTAGTAGGAAGATGAGTTTGAAAGAGTAAAGAGCGAGCAACGTTCAAGATGTGTCTATGCTTGCGCTCTACTCTGCCATTTTGGTGAGGAGAGGCAACACATGAGGTATGGTGTTCATCTCCGTTGTCAGCAAAGAACTGTTTCAAGCAAGTAAATTCAACTCCATTATCACTGCGAACAATCTTGATGTGTGTATCGAACTGTGTTTGAACAAACTGGAAGAATGTTTTTAAAGTTGTTGGAGCATCCTTCTTTTCTAGTAATAAGATTGTCCAAACTGCTCTGGAAAAATCATCAACTATTGTGAGAAAATAACGAGCACCGGTGGAAGACGGTTCTCGATAAGGGCCCAAAGATCACAGTGAATCATAGTAAAAATAGAACTTGCTTTATTAGAACTCTCTAAAAAACTATTCCAAGTTTGTTTGGCTTGAACACAGACGTCGCAAGCCTTTTCAAATCCGTAAAAGTACTAAAAAAACCCATAACACCAGATAAAACCGAAAGAACACGTGACGATGGATGACCTAGCCGGCGATGCCACAGTTCCCAACCACCAGCTTTCCCCGCATAACCAGCCTGAACCGCAACAGCACCTGTGTAGTGATAGACCCCGTCATGTTTCTCACCCGCACCAATCAAAGTCTTCGAAGTGAGGTCCTTTATTGATATCTTGTGTTTTTATGTGATTTTAAAGCTTAATTATTCATTGTTTTGTGCATATTCATTAGCATTTAGGTTTTTTAAGCTGCATTTTGCATCAAGTTTGATATCTCAGGTGTTGGAGTAGAGATGTACAAGAAAAGTGTGCTTTGGAGCTAAATAAGTCAAGAATTAGCAATATAGTGGAAGACACACATTTGGATGCGCACAATATGATTGATGATTCGGAACCATTCTACAGTCCCTCAAAGGTCGACTCATATGAAGACCGTTCCTTTGGAGTTAGCTCTATAGTCCTTCACCAAAGTTATTGGAAATTGAGAAATCTTTGCAATGGAGGCGATTTCAGGACAATCGGATGTGTGTGTAAGGAGATATACCTGATTTAGTGACCATATATATAGCCAGAGGACGTGCACGAGCGTATGGAGCAGCGGCCAAGGACCATCGGCCAAGGACCATCGGCCAAGAGCTAGCCGCGTGAGGAGTTGAGGCTTGGAGTGAGTACATCAGCGGCCATGCACCAGCGGCCGAACCATGGCCGATGGAGTTCACAAAGAGGCAAGCGGATGCACCAGCGGCCATGCACCAGCGGCCAAACCATGGCCGATGGAGTTCACAAAGAGGCAAGCGGATGCACCAGCGGCCGAG
The DNA here is from genome assembly GCA_023657505.1 of Camelina hispida. NCBI lineage: Eukaryota > Viridiplantae > Streptophyta > Magnoliopsida > Brassicales > Brassicaceae > Camelina > Camelina hispida. The sequence goes on along the minus strand of CP094635.1, from coordinate 17,543,942 downwards.
ACAAGCGGCCAAACCATGGCCGCTGGAGCCATCTGCTCACTTTTTTTATTTTCAAACCGGGTTTGACCCAGTTTGTTTTGGGTTGACCCATGTTCTCTTCTACTTTCCTATAAATACTTTAAACCTATTAAGGAGACTCATATCTTATCTTATCTCTTGTTTTAGCAGCCACTTAGGGTTCTTAAGCTTGTTTACTCTTGGTTTATTGAACTCTTGGTTGATTTTCCAGTTTTTAATAGCAATTTACTTTCATATCTCCTAATCTACAATCTCTAATTATGATTTCACAAAGATCAAACATCTACCTTTGTGTGATCATAACCATGAGTGAGTAGATCCTTAAGAACTTTGGGCTAGGTAGATTAGGGAGATAGATGGTTGATGTTTGATGTCTAGTGTTTTGTTTATATATTTCCTATCTTGATTAGTGATAATAATGCTAGATAGCCTTGATCAAGCTTAAATCTAGATATTAGGATTTCCATGCCCATAAGGTGTTTGATGAAATTCCTGAACCAAATTAATCAAGAGCTTTGCATACCTAGCCAATGGAAATTGATGATTAGGGTGCTTAGTGGTATTTAGACTTGATATTAATGCATGCTTACCTTGTGATTGCCTTTGGAAATTGTTGATTATCACTTGATTAGCATAGGATCTCTATCATGGAAGTGAATTGATTTGCATAAGTGTTCTTAGCCATAGGATTGTTCTTGATTGTTGCTTAGACATCTAGGATTGATTAGCTATCTCCCAAGTCAATAACCTTGCCCAAGGTTCACCTGTTTAATCTTGATTTAAAGTCTGTTTCTAGTTGTGCTCTGTTTCTCTGAGTTTGCTCTGTTTGAATTATCTTGCTTTCTTTATTTAAATCAGTTTGTTAGACAAGATTGTGACAAAAAACCTTTTCCTGTTTAAGAATAGATTAAGCATCTTTGTGTATTCTTAGTGTGTTGATGATTGATAATAATTGATATAAAAAGTACTACATCAATTTGGCGCCGTTGCCCAATTGCATTCAATTTGACCATTAGGATTTCATCTTTGCTTGAGACTATTCATTTACTTTACACTGTTTGTTACTTGGGTTGCATTGGTGTTGTATTTTCTCTTTTGTAGGGTGTATGAACTTGAGAAGCCACGGCCTAGCCAACTTATTTCAGCCTGTTGACGACATTCTCCGACTTGAAAGGGAGAACCGCCGTTTAGCCCGCCAAGCTATGGAGAACAATCCTCCTCCTGCTGCTGGCCATAATGGAAATGATCAGCACAATGAAAACCAAGCTCCTCTCCATCCTCCAAGACAACCACGAGTCATTGGAGCTTTTGATCAACCAAACATTCATGGGAACCGCCAAGGAATTAGAGCACCTGCTGTTGAGAACAATAACTATGAGATCAAGTCAAGTCTTATCAACATGGTGCAGAGCTCAAAGTTTCATGGTTTGCCTATGGAAGACCCTCTTGACCACTTGGATCAGTTTGATATGATGTGTGGGACAATAAAAATCAATGGTATCTCTGAAGATGCATTCAAACTCCGCCTCTTTCCGTTTTCTCTTGGAGATAGAGCTAGGACTTGGGAGAAGAACCTACCAGTGGGATCAATCACCTCATGGGATCAATGCAAGAGAGCTTTCCTATCCAAGTTTTTCTCTACTACAAGAACATAAAGGTTGAGGAATGAAATATCAAGCTTTGCTCAAAAAGGAAATGAGAGTTTTTGTGAAGCATGGGAGAGATTCAAGGGCTATACTATGCAATGTCCTCATCATGGTTTCTCCAAGGAGTCTCTTCTCAGCACATTATACAGAGGGGTGCTACCAAAGATAAGGATGTTGCTTGACATAACAAGTAATGGTAACTTTCTTGGCCAAGATGTTGATGTTGGTATGACTTTGGTGGAGAATCTTGCTCAAAGTGATGACAACTATGGGGAGGATTATGATCGAACTACAAGAGATCATTCTGATATGAATGAGCATCACCGGAAGGAGATCAAAGCATTGAATGACAAGATGGAGAGGATGCTCCTTGTCACTCAAAAGCCAGTCCACTTTGTTACAAAAAGTGATGTCTATCAAGGGTATCAAGAGGGAATGGAAGCTTGTGTTGAGGGACAAAAAGAGGTCAACTATGTGGGTGGACAAGGGTATAACAAGTTCAATCCCAATTACCGCAACCACCCTAACCTCTCTTACCGCAGCACCAATGTGGAGAACCCACAAGATCAGTCTTATCCACCACAAAAACCACATGGTTTTCCTTCTCAACCCAACTATCAGCCAAAACCTCTAGGGAATTACCAAGCCAACCCTCAAACCTATTCCCAGCCTCAACAGCAAATGAATGCACCACATCTTCAAAGTCTAGCAGATGACACAACTGCTCTACTTAAACAAATCCTTGAAGGACAAGGGAGAGGTGCCATTGAACTTGCTACACAAATGAAAGCAGTGCACCACAAGGTTGAGAATGTATATGGTGAGTTAAATGCCAAGATTGAGAGGTTGCAGACACAGGTCTAGGGACAAGCCTCTTCCTCTTCAACAAAACAAATGGGTTCTCTACCAGGAAAACCAGAACCAAACTCCAAGGAGTTTTGCAATGCCATCTTCAAGGAAGAAGTGAACAGGGCTACTAGTATGAGTTTCAAAAAATCAAAACTGGATAGCCATGCTGATGAGAATGAAAGGTCTATTGAAGAGATCTCTGCTCTCCTATATGGTTCTGCTGTTGAGAGTTTGGTGGTTGCTAAAGTTGAGAAATCTGAGAAAGGATCAAGGGGTAAGGAGATACTTGCCAAGGAGGTTGAAAATAAAGATGAACCAAGTATTGCTTATCCTGTTTATAGTTCTCCAATTCCATTTCCACAAAGGGTCCTTACAAAGGCAAAAAAGAAAGTGCTCTCAAGTTTCAAAGCTAATATGAATAGAGTTGGAGCACCTTTGCCTTATGTGGATAACTTGTCTCAAGTTCCTAGCCATATAGAGTTCATCAAAGTCATTCTAGCAAACAAAGAGAAGGTGGAAGAGATAATGGGAATTTTTGATTCACCAAATGAACAACAACCAAGTCCAAAAACACTTTCCAAGCTTGAAGATCCAGGCAGATTTACTATACCTTGCTCACTTGGTGCTTTACAGCTTGATGATGCCTTATGTGATTCAGGAGCAAGTGTTAATGTGATTTCACTTGAGATGGTAAGGAGTCTTGGGATCAAAGATATGAAGCAGCCCTCTTCTTCCATCATGTTTGGAGATGCTTCATCAAAATCTCAACTTGGTTTTATTGAGAACTATCCACTCAAGGTTGGTGATTGCACAGTTCCAACATAATTCATGGTAGTTAAGATGAAAGAAACAAACAAGCTCCCTCTCATATTAGGAACTCCCTTTCTCAACACTGTGGGGGCAAGGATTGATTTCCCGAATAAGAGAGTAACTCTTCTTCATGTGAATCCCAACCTATCTTATCCTATCAAACCTTCCTCTATAATGTTTTGTGGAACAATAACTAGTGAAGAAGTGGCAACTAAGGAAGATCATAGAGACTTGACTGATCAATATCAAGAGTTCCAAGTTGATAAAGTGGGGATTAAAGAGACTAAAAAGCTTGATGAGGAAATTTTGGATGGTGAGTGTTTAAACTCTTTATTTGATGACCTCAAAGGAGATTCTAGAGAAGGGGATTTGGGTCAAGCAAATAAAGCTGTTGACAAGAAGAAGAGGAAGAAGAAACAAAACCAGCTTCCCACCACTGTTTCTTCTCCTATGACTTTGTGTTTGCATCCCTTGGGGCTTGTTGATGGAGCAATAGAGTACAAAGTGAAGCATAAAGGTCCTTCTTCACCTTTTGCAAGTGTCAAAGCCAAGCTAGATCCCAACTATCATTATGACAAGGATAAGCTTCATGAACTTCTCTCAAGTGAGATTACTATCCACCTCCACTCTCCTTCCACCAATTCAACAGGATCTCAAGGGAGCACTAAAGCTCCCCCTATCACTCCATTCCCTAAGGTTCACAACTAGGGCCAAGGTATGGTCCTAACCTTCCATTGTATATATCATTTAAGTCTTGTTTTCTTTATTTTGTTAGTCTTTCTCTTGGACTTTTCTCACACAGGGACTGTGTGAATTAAGTTTGGGGGAGGGACTAACCATCTAACATTGTGTTCTGTTTTGATTTTCATATTTTGCGTGATGCATTGTTAATAGCTATGTTTTGAGAAAAATCAAATTTTTTTTGAAAATTTTCAAAAACCAAAAACAAATGCATGTAGCTTTGCATATTCATTCTTGTGTTTAGGATTGAGTCTAGAAGCATTTAGTATGCATTTGCATTTGCATGTGGGATAATAATGAAGCTACCTTGTTAGAAGTAGAGTCTTAGGATTGAACCCACAGCCCTCATTTATAGTTCATTGGTGCTTGTTTAATCATTGAGAAAAAATGAAGAGTCTAAGCTTAAAGCATTGTGTCACTTGAAAGAATTTTCTTCTAGTGTAAAGCTTGCATGATCATTGCTGTATCTCTATATTATTTGGACTTTAATTTGATCTTTAAATTATCTTGCTTATGGACTATGAATGCTAGCTCATGGAACTTTCATTTGGGTTAACAATCTCTATTTGCCACTCTATTTTGTTTAACCCAATCTCTTGCCAAACCTTTGAACCCCAACCTTGTCTTTTAAGCCTTGTGTTGATTTGTTGAGTGAGGCCTTTTTCTTGATAATGCTATAGGTTGTGAAATCTTGAGAGTATTGAGAATGACAAAGAACTGGCTCTTAGTTTAGCTAGGTTTGGAATCTTTATAGCTAGCTAATAGGACTGGTTTTGAAAGAAATAGGTGGTTAGAATGTTGATTTGGGTTCAAGTTTGGGAACAAGAGAGAATAAGAAGGGAAATAAAGGTTTACTTGGTCAAAAGAAAAGAAAAGTCTCTAAGGTTAAGTTTGGTTGTAAGCTTTAAGTCTCAAAGAAAAGGGATAGAAAGTGATATATCATGGTTTTTAGGTGTTTTTAGCCATGATATAAGTCTTAATTATAGAGTCTTTTTGGTGTTTTAGAGTCTTTTTGAGTCTTTTATAGGGTTTAGCATTAATGGGAGCTTAATGGAGCTAAATTGGAGGATTTGGAGCTTAATCAAGCATTGAGGCAGTTGGGAGACGAAATTTAGGGAGTGCATCGATCGACACAGTATGTGCATCGATCGATGCTAGGCCAAAGTCAGAATTGGAAGTTTTCCCACAAGTTTTGAAGATTTACAAATCGGCCCCAAAGTCTTCCATATTTGCATCATTAGTCCCTGGCCGTGTTTAGGAGTATAAATAAGATTTTTATGGTCATTGTTTAGACCTAAGCTTTATTTTTCCCTGCAACTTTTGAGAGCAAAACCCTGAGAGATTTTAGAGAACTTCTGGAGAGAAGAATCAAGACTCCTTCAGAGAAGATTCAGAACTCCTTTACTTCTTCTTTAATCTCTTTCTTAATGCAATTTATTCAGAAGATGTTTTGTGTTTCATTAATTATGTCTGAGTAGATCTGAAACATGTCTTTTTATTGGTGGTGAGATATGAATGGAAGTGAATGCAATGAATGATATGGAATGATGATGGGTGTTTCAATTCCCCTTATGCAGTTGCAGTATAAGAGGTGTCAATCCAGTCTGAGTGCTTGTGAACAATCAAGATGTGCATATGATTCTAAGTTAAGCCAAATATGATGATGATTGTCTGTCACTAACAATCCTATGATGATAATGATGAAAAGCAGAAAGTAAACTAAAAGAACTAGGAAATAAATGCAAACAAGACAATATGATTATGATCTAGAAACAGAAACAGGAACTGTAAATACTAGAATAGAACTAATGCAAGACGAGTAATGAACTAGATGCTAAGTAAATGCAAATGGAAATGAAACAGGAATGAAACAAGACAAACACAAAGCATAAATAAGAAATCTGGGGAACAGCTCGATCAGCACTCGACCGAGTGTAGGTCGAGTGGGTGGTCGAGTGGGATTAAAACGTGAAAACAGAGCAAGACACTAAAAACAGAGCAATACTAAATCAGATCAAACAACAAGCAAACGATGGTATTTAAACTAGAAATTCAATAAACAAAGAATGTTCCTGAGGATGGATTCATGGGATAAACTAATCATTGTGGTGATCTAACTTAATCAACAAACCTCAAGCAAAGCTATGAGCTGACCTCTAGACATATTAATCTAAGACAAGTCTCTCCCACTCTCATGGTCAAGAGACAATCAAACCTATGCAATCCTAGACTTGCTCTCACAATGAAAAGAATCTACACAAGCAGGCATTAAGCAATACATCTCAAACCAAACAAGACCTCTAATCTCTTAGCAAGCCTAATGATAAGCTCTAGATCTAGCCTTATCTATGCTTTCTAAACATTGGTGTGATGCTAAAAAGCTAAAGATCAGATCCTACCCTCTCAGATATAGAATCAGCATTAAGAATATCTAGCCTAGAAGAGATCTACAACAATCAAGCTTGATCAAATCAGAAACACCACAAGATCAATCTATCCTAACCCATCCTCAAGATCCTAAGAAGACTACTCACAACAAGTCATGATCAAACAAATCATAAACCCAGAAATTATTGAAACTTGCATGATTAGATAGATAAGAATGAGATCTACAACTTTGAAGAAGAAATCAAACTCAAATTCTTAAAACCCAGAAAGTTATTCAACAAATAAGTTTGAAGAAATCTTCTTTTTCTTAAGAACAAATCTAAAAAAAATTAAAAAGGAAAAATAAAAAGCAAAAGGAATAATATTCCTAAAAAGGTAAAAACTAGGTTCTCAAAAGCTGGAATAGAATCTAGATATTTTTGGTGGCTGCAGTACAAGTCTTTATATAGTGGGGAAGGTGGAAGCCCTAAAATTGGGAAAAGTCAAAGTGGTCCACGGATCGGTCAACTCGACCAGTGCTCGGTCGAGTGACCGATCGAGCTGGCTCTCCTGGTGCAACTCCACTCGGTCGAGTGCTTGGTCGAGCTGGACTCCGGACTTTGGTTCTTCAGCCTTAACTCCCTTGTTTCCTCCTCATGACTGCTTCACATCTCTTCTCCTCTGCTTCCATGCTCCTTAAGCTCCAAAATCACTTGTTTATGCATGAAAAGATGCAAATGCAATGCAACTACACTCTAATGCAAGATTGGTCCTAAAGCTACACAATAAGAGTGAAAATGGATAGAAAAAGATGCAAAAGATGTGAATAAACTAAGGGAAAACATGGTAAAATATATGAACATCAAGATCTGCTTGTTAGGTTTAGGGTTTCTCATTAGGGATTTCATGGATTATTAGATCTGTTAATTTAGGATTCATTATCTTTCTTACTCTTCATCATAGGTTGTTCTTAATGCTAGATCTTTGATTAGTCATCTGGATTTAGATCTTAGGATTATTGATTGATATGAGAATATAATTGATTTTCCTGATAAAAACCTTTGGTGAGCAAAGTTACTTCTTGCAAAGAGATTTTTGATTTAGTAATTTTGTGAACTATCTAAACTTGTTTTTAAAGCTGATTTATTACCTAGAATTTTGCAAAGAGATTTGGATTTTCTGGTTTTAAATTTAGATAATATTTGCAGTGAGAACTGATTTATTTTATAATTGTGTTTAGAGTTCAAGAACGGTACTTAATTGTTGAATCCTGTTTCTTAATTAATTGATCTGATTTTTCATGATTTCCTGAGAATTTCCCTAGGCCTAGCGTTTAATCCTTCTGAATTTTACATCTCTTTTATTTTCTGTTTAATTAATATTTCTGTTTAGCATAATTAAAAGATTATTAAATTTATTGTGTAAACTAGAGTCTCTGAGGATTCGATCCATAAGTACTACAATTGATCTCTTAATTTGAGAGAGTAGCTCTAGGGTAAATTTGAGCATATCAAATTTTGGCGCCGTTGCCGGGGACTCTTTTGATTCACCATTAGATTAAAGTCTTTGATTTTGTCTAAATTTTTCTTTTTCTGTTTTACTCACACGCTTTTGTTTCTTTTTTCTTGTGTGTTTCAGGTACATGCCTAAGCCTAGCACCAGGAAAAATCCTACTGGTCCGGTTGTTAAGCTTACAAACCAAGAGTTAGGACAACTAGAGCGTGATAACACAAAAGCAGCCAAATCAGCGAAGATGGCCAATATAATCATATTGAGACCTGATGAGGCTGGGGTTTTAAAGGATCAAGAGGGTAATGTGCGCAACGAACGTGGCCAAAAACTTGATGTTGAAGGTCAAGTTATTCAAGAAGAACTCGTCGTGGCCGATGGGAATGCAGATGGTGTCGATCAACGCAACGATGGCATCGATCGACGCAACCAGAAAGGCATCGATCGACGCAACGATGGCATCGATCGATGCAATGCCAGAGCCGATGCGGAGAATGTTCATAGGCGACGGGACAACAATGGAGAACTTGTCAAGACTCTTGCAGACTTCAACAGGCCAGACTTGTTCTATGAGAACCGTTCTGCGATTGTCCCTCCTCCATTCCCAAGGAATGACTTTGAGCTGAAGCCTGCCTACTTTGCTCTTGTTGGACAAAGGCCATTCCAGAACCTGCCAAATGAGAAGCCTCTAGATCGCATAGAGCACTTTGAGGACATAGTCACAAGCATCAAAGCTAATGGAGTCACTGAGGACTATCTCTACTGCAAGCTCTTTCCCTACTCTCTTACTGGAGAAGCTTCTCATTGGTTAAGGCAGCTGAAACCAGGATCTCTGACAACCTGGCATGACATCAAGGTGGCATTTTTGAACTACTTCTATGATGATGCGATGTCTGATGAGCTAAGGATCAAGCTTTCCACCTTTAGACAAGGACCTACTGAATCTTACAAAGCTGCTTGGGTAAGATTTAAAGCATACCAGAGAGACTGTCCACATCATGGGTTTTCAGAGGTGCAGTTGATCAGTATCTTTTTCAGTGGTATCGATTGGAGGTATCAGATGGCTTTGGATGCTGCTAGTGATGGGAACTTCAAGACAAGGTACCCAGATGAGGCTGAACAGTTGATTGAAAGGTTAGCATCAAGCAACAGTACCAAGAATGCGGACTTAGAGCGGAAAAGAGCACATGAAGGCAATGGTTCAAATCAGTTTGCTACAGTGAATGCTAAGTTGGATACAATGCATAACCTTCTTGTGGGAAAGAAGTCTGTCCATTTTGCTGAAGATGTTGAGACTTTTGAGCCTAAGCCAGAGACTACAGAAGATGTCAACTATGTGTATGGAGCTGGTTATCAAAATCAGAGATTTGGTCAGAAGAATTCATTCTCAGGAAATCCAAACAACAATTTCACAAGGAACTATGAATCTTCTTCTTACCAACCCCTCCCTCCACCCAATTCAGAGAGCAAAATGGAATCAATGCTTGGACAGATTTTGGAAGGTCAACAGAAGTTAACAGTGGACTTCAATGGGAAGATTGATTCTGTATACACTGAGCTGACTGGGAAGTTTGATGCATTAAATACTCATGTCAAGAAGCTAGAGAATCAAGTGATTCAGACTGTTGGGTCTGTTAAAAGACAAGAGTAACTTCTTTCTAGAAGAACTGAGAACCCCAAGCATGCTTGTAATGCGATTTTGGTGAAGGAAGGAGACGATGATACGTCACTTGATCCAGCATCGACCGATGTAGCTGCTAAGCATCGACCGACGCAACCCTCAGTGGTTGTAGAAGGGTTGACTTTGCAAGACAGCATCGACCGATGCAACTCTAACATCGACCGATGCAACATCGAGACCGAGAAGGAAGTTACAAAAGCTCCAATTCCAGTTGCTGAGAGAGTGTACAAGCCTAAGGTTCCTTTTCCCAAGCCTAGGAAATCCAAACAGGAGATTGAAGAAGCTAGATGCAAGGCTATGATGGATAAGGTGATGATAGAGATACCATTAATTGATGCAGTCAAGTTTTCTCCTAGTATTAAGAGATATGTGAAGAGAATGGTTACCAATGGTTTGAGTCCTGAGGAAGGAGCACTGCTTACAAAGGATGTCAGCTCAATTTTGTTGAACCAGCCTCCAAAGAACAAGAAGGATAAGAAGCAGGAGGTGGTTGTCTCTAAGGAAGTGAGTACAGTGATTCACAGTAGGATTGCAGAGAAGTTACCAGATCCTGGAAGTTTTGTGTTGGATTGCTCTATCTCCACAGGAAGGTTTCCTCATTCACTCTGTGATCTTGGTTCTAGTATTAACCTGATGCCACATTCTGTTGCTGTGAGACTTGGGATGACAGATTTCAAGCCAACTAAGATCTCTCTTATCTTAGCTGATCGATCCTGCAGGATTCCTGAAGGTGTCTTAGAAGATATTCCAATCATGATTGGAGATTGCATGATTCCCACTGACTTTGTGGTGCTGAAATATGACCAAGAGCCTAATGATCCTCTCATCTTAGGGCGCTCTTTCTTGGCTACAGCTGGTGCAATCATAGATGTGAAGAAGGGACACATAGCTCTGAATGTAGAAGACTTGGTTATGAACTTTGAGATGGACAAGCTGAGAAGGGTTCCCACTATTGATGGTCAGACATTTTCTGTGGAGATAGCTTCTGATGATGATCCACTAATAGAGCTTCCTAGAGACATTACTGCTGGGTATGTCAAAGACATGGAGACTGTTGAGAAAGTGAGTAAGCAAGCTGTTAAGCTTGAAGATTGGAGTGGAGATCATCTAATCAGTACTAGAGATCATGATGAGGTTCTGATGCATAACAAATCACTGGTAGATGACGTTTTTGTGCTGGAAACACGGATTTCAGAGCAAAGCTGCAGAAACGTTGAAGAAACGCGAGTTGCAGGCCAAGCATCGATCGATGCAGCTGTTGCATCGATCGACACTCCTTCCAGAGACGGCTCGGACTTGTCCAAAACCATAGATTCTCGCATTGGATCCTTAGCTGCAAGTCCTAGATCAGTTGTAAAGCTCAAATCTCACCATTCCACAGTCCAAAACCCACAGGTAAGGCCAAGGTATGCATCTCCTTCTCCCAAACCTTCTCCATTCATCAATAAGAATTTGAAAAGGTACAAAAACTGTTGTGCAGTTAACCAAGCCACGAGAATATCGTAGAGCGCTTGCTTCTTCTGTTGATGATTTTGCAGGACTTAAAAAAAAGCCACCCATACCTCAGTCCCGCCCTGGTCTTGTTCTTCATGTCCCTTGTAGACCTCATTCATCTGCTGCCTACACACCACCTTGGATGAAGAGGACATCCTCTCGGAAGCACTCATTGCCATGTTCCGATCCACCGGATGCCTGAGATCCGGCACAGTCAAGCTAATGACTGAAAACAAGCGCTTAGTTGGAGGCAACCCACTGGTAGGTTTTTCTTTTTCATTTTTCTTTTGATTTTCATTTTATTTTTATTTTATTCGCCAATCTCTTACTTGATAGCACTAGGGACAGTGTTGTTTAAGTCTGGGGGAGGCAGTTACTAACTACGTTTTTGTTTTTGAAAAAAAAAAAATGGTTTTATTGAGTCAAAATTTTGTTGGGAACTATGATTTTTCTTTTTAGTGTACTGCCTTGGTTGATTAATGCTGCAGATTGGATCCACAAATCCAACTAATGAAAAATCCAATGGCTGACCAGTGAACCAGAAACATCCAAATTTCCAACAGAATCCATAAAAGCTTGAGGTAATTTCTGTACTTTTCTTTTTACGTCATCAAGGAGATTGATTTTCATAGAGCTTGACTCCTTGTTCATACCCGACAAGTAAGACTTCAGAAAGAAAATGGTACTCCTCTCCCTTATTTATGTTAAAAAAAATTCTGAGAGCTTTGTTTAAAAAAAAAAGAAGAGAGAATAAAAGATGAGATGATTTTGATCAGTTTAGAGAGGTAGGTAAATTACCTGTGACCTCATTATTCTACTCTTAAGTCAAATGATCATACAAAGCTTGGAAGCGAGGGGTAGGTAAATTACCGATGACCCCATTATTCGCCTACAACTTTGAGAAAAAAAAAAAAAAAAAAAAAAAAAAAAGACAAAGCAAAGCTCTAAGGAAGATTAAAAAGAATAAGTCTGGGGGAGAGAAAGAGTACGACATGTGTTTAAAAGATATGTCTTGCTTGTTATGGTATTGTACGGGAATGAGTCTAGAAGGTTCTTAATATTGTTCAAATTGATGAGACTCACCGATGAAAGCTTAATGGAGGAAGTAGTGAAGTTTGTTTTGAATTTGGGATGCTATGAAAGTCAACGGAGAAGTACATGGTGGTTCGATTTGGATTTATCTGCTAAGCATATGGATTAAGGTTTGGATGATCATGGCATTACTTTGAAAAGAAAATGAGTTCTTGCGTTTTCAAACCTCTTTCACATGGCTAAGTTTATGTTTTGCTTGAGGGCAAGCAAAGGCTAAGTCTGGGGGAGTTGATATATCATGGTTTTTAGGTGTTTTTAGCCATGATATAAGTCTTAATAATAGAGTCTTTTTGGTGTTTTAGAGTCTTTTTGAGTCTTTTATAGGATTTAGCATGAATGGGAGCTTAATGGAGCTAAATTGGAGGATTTGGAGCTTAATCAAGCATTGAGGCAGTTGGGAGACGAAATTTAGAGAGTGCATCGATCGACACAGTATGTGCATCGATCGATGCTAGGCCAAAGTCAGAATTGGAAGTTTTCCCACAAGTTTTGAAGATTTACAAATCGGCCCCAAAGTCTTCCATATTTGCATCATTAGTCCATGGCCGTGTTTAGGAGTATAAATAAGATTTTTATGGTCATTGTTTAGACCTAAGCTTTATTTTTCCCTGCAACTTTTGAGAGCAAAACCCTGAGAGATTTTAGAGAACTTCTGGAGAGAAGAATCAAGACTCCTTCAGAGAAGATTCAGAACTCCTTTACTTCTTCTTTAATCTCTTTCTTAATGCAATTTATTCAGAAGATGTTTTGTGTTTCATTAATTATGTCTGAGTAGATCTGCTTGTTAGGTTTAGGGTTTCTCATTAGGGATTTCATGGATTATTAGATCTGTTAATTTAGGATTCATTATCTTTCTTGTTCTTCATCATAGGTTGTTCTTAATGCTAGATCTTTGATTAGTCATCTGGATTTAGATCTTAGGATTATTGATTGATATGAGAATATAATTGATTTTCCTGATAAAAACCTTTGGTGAGCAAAGTTACTTCTTGCAAAGAGATTTGATTTAGTAATTTTGTGAACTATCTAAACTTGTTTTTAAAGCTGATTTATTACCTAGAATTTGCAAAGAGATTTGGATTTTCTGGTTTTAAATTTAGATAATATTTGCAGTGAGAACTGATTTATTTTATAATTGTGTTTAGAGTTCAAGAACGGTACTTAGTTGTTGAATCCTGTTTCTTAATTAATTGATCTGATTTTTCATGATTTCCTGAGAATTTCCCTAGGCCTAGCGTTTAATCCTTCTGAATTTTACATCTCTTTTGTTTTATGTTTAATCTTGCAATTTAATTAATATTTTTGTTTAGCATAATTAAAAGATTATTAAATCTATTGTGTGAACTAGAGTCTCTGAGGATTCGATCCCTAAGTACTACATTTGATCTCTTAATTTGAGAGAGTAGCTCAAGAGTAAATTTGAGCATATCAGAAAGTATTGTTATAATCTCCTAGAATCAAAATGAAAAGAGTAAAGGAAAATCAAATGAGATTGGGAGTATAGCAAAGAAAGAATAAGAAAGAAAAGGAGCTATAGTTTAAAACAAAGAGTAGCCTTAGAGATATTCAAAAAGAATAAGACCATAAGTTACAAAAAGGGGTTTAAGAGATCAAAGTTGAGTTTTTGGGTTTGAATAAAAAAAAAAAAAGGAAGAGAAAGAAGGATGAAAAAAAGGGTAGAAAAGTTTCTAGGTGGGTAGAACACCAAGAGCTAAGCTTTGTATGCCCAAATTATTCTCAATCTTAGATAGGTTTCATGATTGTCTAGCATTCCTCTTTGTTTGAGAGTTAACCACTTAAAGCACCATTTCCAACCACTTTATAAACAGCCTTTCACTTAAACCAATTGAGCTTGATTTATTTTCCATTTGCAAGATCACACCAAACACTTTAATGAATGTGAAAGAGATGTTCAATAGGATTGCAAGTCTTTACCAATAGATAGAAAGTGAACTAGAGTGGTGTATTGTGAAAAGCATAGAAAAATATTTGTAAGGACTTTGACTGATCTTAGCACCATTGAATTACATTTAAGGACTATGGTTTGAATCCTTTGTCTCATGCTTTTAGGTTCTGAGTCCCATTTTTAAACCTCTCTCCCTTGTTTTCCACTTGGTTTTTGCTAGAGGACTAGCAAAGTATAGGTTTGGGGAAGTTGATATCTTGTGTTTTAATGTGATTTTAAAGCTTAATTATTCATTGTTTTGTGCATATTCATTAGCATTTAGGTTGTTTAAGCTGCATTTTGCATCAAGTTTGATATCTCAGGTGTTGGAGTAGAGATGTACAAGAAAAGTGTGCTTTGGAGCTAAATAAGTCAAGAATTAGCAATATAATGGAAGACACACATTTGGATGCGCACAAAATGATTGATGACTCGGAACCAGTCTACAGTCCCTCAAAGATCGACTCGTATGAAGACCTTTCCTTGGGATTTATCTCTGAAGTCCTTCACCAAAGTTATTGGAAATTGAGTAATCTTTGCAATGGAGGCGATTTCAGGACAATCGGATGTGTTTGTAAGGAGATATACCTGATTTAGTGACCGTATATATAGCCAGAGGACGTGCATGAGCGTATGGAGCAGCGGCCAAGGACCATCGGCCAAGAGATAGCCGCGTGAGGAGTTGAGGCTCAGGTAGTGCCACCAGTGGTGGCGGAGGAGCGGCAGCCAGTGGCTGCGGATGCAGGAGTTCATGGACATTATTTGTCTATGCTCAGGGAGATGAAGGGTCTGTTCACTGAGAGGTTTTCGGGTGGTACAGACCCTACTGTTGCAGATGCGTGGAGGACGAGTGCGGAACGTAACTTCTATACTCTGAGATGTCTTGAGGAGTTTTGGATGGACATAGGGGTCTACTACTTGAGTGGTGATGCTGAGTTGTGGTGGAGATCAATGGCTGCTAAGAGAGTGCAGCGGGAGATGACTTGGGCTGACTTCGTCTTGGAGTTCAACCAGAAGTATTTTCCTAGAGAGGCATTGGACCGGTTGGAGGTGCAGTTCCTTCAGTTGTCTCAGGGGACACGGTCAGTGCGGGAGCTGGACTTGGAGTTCAGTCGACTTCTATGTTATGGGGGTCGGGGTATGGAGTCTGAGGAGGCTCAGATTAGGATGTTTTTGAGGGCTCTACGTGATGATTTGAGAGTTCACTGTAGAGAGCGGAGTTATGCTACGCGTGCAGAGCTGGTTGAGACTGAAGCAGAGATTGAGGAGGATATCCGAGCTCAGTCAGCGGCGGCTAGTCCAGCAGTTCAGCCTAGTAAGGCTCAGCAGCAGGGTGGTTCTAGCAGGGGCGGTAGGCCTGCGCAGGGAACCAAGAGGAGATGGGAGGCTACGCAGAAGCCGAGTGGTGCGAGTTGCTTTGGTTGTGGGAGCAAGGATCACAAGGTTGCTAGTTGTCCCAAGAGGAGTGCTCCGACTGCAGGGCCTTTGGTATGTTATCATTGTAGGGAGACAGGGCACATCAGGCCTTTTTGTCCCAAGGTGCAGCCTGGAGGTCAGCAGGTGGTACGGATTGAGCAGGCGCCACGGTTTTACACGACAGTGGAGACTGGTGGAACCAGTGCTGGGGCGATCACAGGGACCTTGTTGGTGGGCGGGTTTAAGTCCCACGTTATGTTTGATTCTAGAGCTTCTCATAGCTTCATTACTCCAGAGTGTGCAGAGTGTGCGGGAATCAGAGGGGATCCCGGGGAGCGTACAGGAGTGGTCAGAGTTGCTAGAGGCAAGTTCCTGAGAGTCATTGGGCGAGCTAGAGGGGTTGATATTCAGATCGCAGGAGAGTCATGGCCAGCGGATTTGCTTATCTGTCCAGTGGAGTTATTCTCGGGATGGATTGGTTGCATCGGCATATGGTGCATTTGGATTGCCATCGGGGTAGAGTGGAGTTTGAGCGTCCATGAGAGAAGTTGGTTTTTCAGGGAATTAGACCGACTTCGGGGAGTCTCATGATCTTAGCCATTCAGGCTGGAAAGATGATCGAGAAGGGCCGAGAGGCTTATTTAGTTACTATATCTATGTCGGAGTCAGTGGGGAAGTCTACGGTTAGCGGTATTCCGGTAGTGGAGGAGTTTGAGAATGTGTTTCAGTCTTTGCAGGGATTACCACCATCTCGATCGGATCCTTTTACTATTGAACTGGAACCGGGGACGACGCCGTTATCCAAGGCTCCTTACAGAATGGCTCCAGCAGAGATGGCAGAGCTGAAGAAGCAGCTAGAGGATCTGTTGAGTAAGGGATTCCGTCCTAGTGTATCACCGTGGAGAGCACCGGTGTTGTTTGTGAAGAAGAAGCATGGGAGTTTCAGGTTGTGCATTGATTACCGGGGTTTGAACCGGGTTACTGTGAAGAACAAGTACCCTCTTCTTAGGATCGATGAGTTGTTGGATCACCTGAGGTGTGCTACTTGGTTCTCTAAGGTAGATCTGGGGTCGGGTTATCATCAGATACCGATAGATGAGGCAGATGTGAGGAAGACTGCTTTCAGGACGAGGTATGGGCATTATGAGTTTGTGGTGATGCCTTTCGGGTTGACTAACGCGCCAGCAGCGTTTATGAGATTGATGAACAACGTGTTTCAGGAGTTCCTGGATGTGTCTATCATCATTTTCATCGACGATATCCTGGTTTATTCTAAGAGTCCTGAGGAGCATGCAATGCATTTGAGGGCAGTTATGGAGAAGCTGCGGGAGCAGAAGTTGTTTGCTAAGTTGAGCAAGTGCAGTTTCTGGCAGCGTGAGATGGGCTTTCTAGGTCACATTGTTTCTGTAGATCCAGAGAAGATTCAGGCTATCAGAGATTGGCCTAGACCGCAGAATGCTACAGAGATCAGGAGTTTCCTTGGATTGGCAGGTTACTACAGGAGATTTGTGCAGGGGTTTGCGAGCAGAGCACGTCCTATGACTAAATTGACAGGGAAGGATGTTCCTTTTGTTTGGTCAGAAGAGTGTGAGGAAGGCTTTGCAAGCCTGAAGGAGATGTTGACTACTGCGCCAGTATTGGCTTTGCCTGAGCCGGGGGAACCCTATGTGGTTTATACAGATGCATCTAGAGTTGGTTTGGGGTGTATTCTGATGCAGCATGGGAAGATGATTGCCTATGCTCCGCGGCAGTTGTGGGTGCATGAAGGCAACTATCCTACTCATGATTTGGAGATGGGTGCTATAGTTTTTGCCCTGAAGATTTGGAGATCTTATCTTTATGGTGTAAAGGTACAGGTGTTTACAGATCATAAGAGTCTGAAGTATATATTCACTCAGCCTGAGTTGAATTTGAGGCAGAGGCGGTGGATGGAACTTGTGGCAGACTATGATTTGGAGATAGCCTATCACCCTGGTAAGGCTAACACAGTTGCATACACTCTGAGTCGGAAGAGGGTAGCTTCAGCTCAGGAGCAAGAGATGGAGTCTCTGGTAGGAGAGATCAGTGCTTGAGTTTGTGTGCTGTTTCATTGGAACCGTTGGGTTTGGAAGCAGTTGACAGAGCAGATCTTCTGAGTAGGGTGCGGTTGGCACAGGAGAAGGATTTAGGGCTGGTGAATGCCTCAAAGGATGTTGATTCAGAGTATCAGGTCTCAGATAATGGTACTATCTTGGTGCACGGTCGGGTTTGTGTGCCCAAGGATGAGGAATTGAGGCAGGAGATTCTGAGAGAGGCTCATGTGAGCAAGTTGTCTATTCATCCAGGAGCGACTAAGATGTACCTTGATCTCAAGAGGTACTATCACTGGGTCGGAATGAAGAAGGATGTAGCTAGTTTGGTCGTGAGGTGCGATGTATGCCAACTAGTGAAGGCTGAGCATCAGGTTCCTGGCGGTTTACTGAAAAGTTTACCCATTCCTGAGTGGAAGTGAGATATGATTACCATGGATTTTGTGGTAGGATTGCCAGTGTCACGGACTTTTGATGCTATTTGGGTCATCGTGGACCAGTTGACTAAGTCAGCACATTTTCTGGCCATTAAGAAGACTAATGGAGCAGCGGTTTTGGCTAAGAAGTATGTGAGAGAGATAGTCAGATTGCATGGGGTGCCAGCGAGCATTGTGTCTGACAGGGATTCTAAGTTCACTTCGGTGTTCTGGCAGGCATTTCAGCAGAGATGGGTACTAAGGTGCATATGAGTACAGCTTATCATCCCCAGACAGGCGGACAGTCTGAGAGGACGATCCAGACGCTGGAGGATTTGCTGAGGATGTGTGTTTTGGATTGGGGTGGCCATTGGGCAGATCACCTGAACCTGGTAGAGTTTGCTTACAACAACAGCTATCAGGCGAGTATTAAGATGGCTCCTTATGAGGCTTTGTATGGGAGGCCGTGTCGTACACCGTTATGCTGGACTCAGGTGGGGGAGAGGAGCATCTACGGGGCAGATTTTGTTCAGGAGACCTCAGAGAAGATTCGGGTTCTCAAGCTGAACATGAAAGAGGCTCAGGATAGGCAGAGGAGTTATGCTGATAGGAGGAGGAGAGATCTTGAGTTTCAGGTAGGAGACAGAGTGTACCTCAAGATGGCCATGTTTCGGGGTCCGAACAGGTCATTGACTGAGACTAAGTTGAATCCGAGGTATATGGGTCCGTTCAGAGTGATTGAGCGAGTTGGACCAGTGGCATATAGACTGGAGTTACCTGAAGTTATGCGTGCTTTCCACAAGATTTTCCATGTGTCTATGTTGCGGAAGTGTCTCCGTGAGAATGATCAGTTGTTGGCTAAGATTCTTGAAGATCTTCAGCCTAACATGACTTTGGAGGCGAGACCAGTGAGGGTTCTCGAGAGGAGGATCAAGGAACTTCAGAAGAAGAAGATTCCTTTGATGAGAGTCCTTTGGGACTGTGATGGTGTGGAGGAGCTGACTTGGGAACCTGAGGCGAGGATGAAGGCAAGGTTTAAGAAGTGGTATGAGAAGCAAGCCGCGACTTGAACCTGCCTAGCCTGGTTCCATCTATAATCCGTGGCTGGAGCGGGAATGGAGTATTCCAGCCCATCTCTCTTGTTACTCGGTCGCTTGGGGTGGTTGGTTGTGCGACTCAGTAACAAGATGAGGTGGTGCTCGGGGTACAAAGTTTCCGTGAGGCGGGATTTGGGAAAAGTTCCCTGAAATAGAAGTTTCCTAAAGTGGAAAGTTTCCAAAAATGGAAAGTGCTAAAATGGAAAGTCTTATGTGAGTTGGAATTTGTCCATTTTAGGGGTGGAGAGCCTTGGAGGGGCTTGTGTGTGGCCTTAGTGGCGGACTTTCGAGTCAGTGTGCCGTGTGTGGCGGTCTTTTTAGACATTGTGTGGCCTTAGTGGCGGGCTGTTTAGCCGATTGTTTGGCCTTTGTGGGGGGCTGTTTAGCCGATTGTTTGGCTTTTGTGGCGGGCTGTTTAGCCAGAGTGTCTTTGTGACGGTCCTTCTGGACAGATGGTCTTTGTGACGGTCCTTCGGGATAGATGGTCTTTGTGACGGTCCTTCGGGGCAGATGGTCTTTGTGACGGGCTGTTTAGCCAGAGAGTCTTTGTGACGGTCCTATTTAGCACATTTGTTTGGCCTTGGTGACGGTCCTCTTTAGGACATTTGTTTGGCCTTGGTGGCGGTCCTCTTTAGGACATTTTGTTTGGCCTTGGTGACGGTCCTCTTTAGGACATTTTGTTTGACCTTTGTGGCGGCCCTTGTGGCGTGTATATGATCCTTGTGTGGTCATGAGGTATTCCAGTGAGGGGATATGTGGTTGGTAGGGCATTGAGATGTTTTACGCGAGCCACGGGAAGGAAACCTTGATAGGGATAGGACTCAGACGTGTTCAGAATTGTTTGCTCGCGGCTCTTGGAGGACTTAGGTTCTCTTAGTACTGCCATATTCAGAGACTTTGTGGCTTGGGAATATGGTTGGTATATCGACTTCGGATGACGATCCGAGGGCGCGCTGTAGGGTAGCAACCCGAGAGACGAGTTTTGGATTTTTTCCTTATATATATATATATATTATGGCATGCGGGTTTAGGCCCGATGAGGAGCCAACATTGGCATGCAGACGTAGGTCTGATGAGGAGCCAATGAAAACTCAAGGTTTAGGCCTATGAGTAAAGGAAAGTCCAAAAAGTCGAGAGCAAATAACGCCTGGAGCGTGAGTCTATCGCCTAGAGGTGACCTTCTGTAGAATCAGTCAGAGGAGTGCGGGCCGTGGAGACGATTGCACGGGAGTCCTTGGCTGATGGTTGTTTGAGATTCGAGGACGAATCTAGTTTGGTGGGGGAGAATTGTAACACCGCGAACCGGAATCGATGCAGTAGGGGCATCGGTCGATGCTGGTTCAATTCTCTGCGTATTGACTTAAGTCAAACGCTGCGTTTTGGTCATAGGGAAAGGAAAACCCTGAAATCGTTTCTTTTGTCTCATTAGTCGTGGATAGCCGATTTTGAGAGAAAGAAAAGAGACAAAAACTGTTCTTGAGCGTTCTTGAGATTTCTGGAGATTTGGGGCGTTTCTTGGTGAGATCTGTAGTTGGGATCGTTGTAGAAGCTTCCTAAGAGCTTGTTCTTGATTGTTTGAGGTTTAGTTTCTTCTGTGGCAAAGGTAAGTGCATGACCATGACTTATCTAAGCTAGAGGAATCTTTAACCTGCTTGTTTTGTGTTGTTAGACTTGTTAGATCATTGCTATGGACGTTAAGAAGCTTTCTTGTGGCTTGGGATTGAGTTTTTGTGGTTGTAGGAACGAAATCCAGCGAGAAGCTTCGAGGAAATCACGGTGCTCGACGTTGCGTTGATCGATGCATAGGTTGCATCGATCGATGCAAGTGCGAGGACGGCGCGTAAAACTTTAGGGTTTTCGTGTTGCGTCGAACATGCGTCGGTCGATGCAGATTGGGTATTGGTCGATGCAAGTTACACTTGCATTGGTCGATGCAGCTTCTGCGTCGGTCGATGCTTCCCCATTTGGCATCAGTCGATGCATGTTGGCATCGGTCGATGCCGAGTCCTGGTTCGTTGTTTGTTGTGTGTTGATTGTTGTGTGTTGGTTATTGATACTCTATTGCTTGTGTGTATAGCCCAGTAGATGGGAGGATTGCCTTTCTGAGTGTTTATAAAATACTCATGCATTGCATTTGTGGTGCAGGTGAAGGCAAAGTGTGATCGTGGAATCAAGGCAATGAAGAGGAGGATGTTCTAGTGGTTCGCTTGGTTGTCTAGCTTCTGTTAGGTTGCTAGAGTTGAGTCCTAGAATGTTGCTTAGGATTGCTGGTTCTTTGGTTTATGTTGTTGGATCATTAGCTAAGATTGAAATTAATACTGGATATTGCTAATGTTATGGTTATTGTTAACGTTATTGGTTCTATTGTATATTGGTTGTTATTCCGCTGTTGATTGTGAATGTGGTTAGGTGGCTAGTGGGTATGGGACCACTAGCTATAGATTATTATTACTATTATTTTATTATGTATTATTTATTAAAAAAAAAATCGGTCGTTTCATTTTTTCCAACATTGTAACAAAAATATCTTTCTTCCATTTTTAAGTTTTAACATCTAATATATTTCATAATGAAATCATACAACATAAAACCTTATAAAAATACTAATCAACCCAAATAAAAATATAAACAAATTCAAACTAAATAAAAATAGAAAATGGTTTAATACTTTTAAAGTAAAAACTGAAACCAAATTAATTTATGATAGACTAATTAAAATATGTATAAGATTTTCTAATATATATATATATATATATATATTCAATAATTGTATATAATGTATTAAAGACACAACTCAACTTTGTATTTAATTGTAGGAATATAATTTACAGTTTGAGTGTCTTTAAAACATATGTACTAAAAAAAAAATTGGTATCATAACATAATTGTTTTATCTCCCCCATGAAATAACAGAGAACAATAGTTTCAAAATTTAATTATTATTTTTTTTTGGTGAATTTCAAAATTTAATTTATAGTTAATTGTACTATTTATTTAAAAATGATTAGAAATAGAGACAATTTATATAAGAAACAAATATTTACATAAAATTTGACACACTTTTATTTTCATGAATTTTAATAAAAAATTAGTCAGATTTAGAGCATAAGATATTTGTTTTGTGATATCGTTTTAATAAATTATTTAAAATTGACTTATCATTCTATAAAATTATTTGTTGTTAACTATTACTCTTAGATATGAAAATATCATTAATATATAGGACAATATATTTATCAATCAAAGTAATTAAGTAAGGTCTTACACTTTTTCTTAGAATACTTATCAGTTTTTTATTTTTTTCCAAAAAAAACCAAACTATAAATAAATTAATTTATCTTAATTATTTAACGAACAGACCAAATTTAATTAACTTTGCTGTAACTAATTGTCCTATTACTATATGATAGACTAATTAAAAAAACTCACATTATATAAAAGACTCACATCATATTCAATAATCATATATAAAAACTCAAATTATATTTAATACTTATATATATTGTATTAGAGACACAACTCAAATTTGTATTTAATAGTAATTTATAAGTTACAGTTTGATTGTCTTTAAAACATATATACGTACTAAAAAACAACATAATGGTATCATAACATAATTGCTTTATCACCTTATGATATAACAGAAAACAATAATTTCAAAACTTAATTTATTGTTAATTATACTAAATATTTTTAAATGATTAGAAATAGAGACAATATATAGAAAATAAAAAGTATTTTAAATTTGACACACTTTTCTTTTCAAGCATTTTTAAAAAAACTGGTTAAACTTATAGTATAAGATATTTGTTTTGTGATATCGTTTTAATATATTATTTTAAAATTCACTTATCATATATATAATTATTTTATGTTAACTATTACTTTTAGATGATGACAATAAAATTAATATATAGGACAACATAAAATTATCTATCAAAATAATTAAGTAAGATCTTACGCTTAACTTTCTAGACTATTTATCAGTTTTATATATATATAAAAATATATATATATATATATATATATATAAATATTAAAATTACAATTTATCTTAACTATTTAAAGAAAATAACATATTTAATTGACTTTGCTATAAGTAATGGTCTTATTACTTTAGTAAGTTAGTAACATACTGTTTAAATAATTTCAACAATACATTGTAATCAAACATATTTAGTAATATGTACTTAATATGTACTTTAACTTTCCTCTTTGTCATCACCCTTCTATGAAGCACTATATAACATATATAAATTATAAAATTGTAGTTGAACCGTATTATTATGAATATTATTTTTAAGACATATATTAACAATTACATGTGTACGTTTCATATATAATTGAATAACTACTTCATTTAATATTTCAAGTTAATAATGCAAACATAAATCACGCATCGCGTGAACTACTTTCTAGTATATATATATTTAATAGTCTTTTATATTGTATCTAAGTCAGTATAATATATAAGAAAATGCCAAGAGTTCATACCAATGAATTTTCTAAAAATCCACTCTGCTCAATGCTCACAAACTAGAAGGTGTCATCAAGCTAGTAACAAAAAAAAAAAAAAATCTAGAACTCAGAATCGTTAAATCTACAAGTTTTGGACCAAAAAAGTATCCGTAAAAATCTATCAAATGTCGTCGTTGGTTTTGAAGGAAAAAATCCTTAGCAGGATAAGCAGTTCTCTAAACGCCATGTAGAGAGTGGTCTCATTTCCACCAATCTGCAAACAAATAGAAACGCAAGAAATCAAATAAGGAACCAAAAAAAATCAGAAGCACAAAAATAATTCATTATCAATACCTTATGAAATCTATCATCACTGTCCTCATCGTTGAGAGAGATCACGGCACCATTTAATCATTTATGATGGACCAGATTTGGAATCCTCTATCCAAAAACTTCTTGTTCACTATAAGTCTGACCTCCCACAAATGACCTCCATTATACTTCTTGTTCACCGTATTATTATGAAAAAAATTTTAGACATATATTAACAATTACATGTGTACGTTTCATATATAATTGAATAACTATTTCATTTAATATTTCAAGTTAATAATGCAAACATAAAACACGCATCGCGTGGACTACTTTCTAGTATATATATATTTAATAGTCTTTTATATTGTATCCAAGTCAGTATAGTATATAAGAAAATGCCAAGAGTTCATACCTGAAACGACCGACCCTTTTTTTTAATAAATAATAAATAATAAATATAATATAATAAAAACTACAACTAGTGGTCCCATATCCACTAGCCACCTAACCACATCACAACCAACAGCGGAAATCAATACCAGTATCCAAATATAATCCAATAATAAAACCAAAACCATAGCATAAGCAATATCCCATAATCATTCATCAGAAAACATGAAACCAGCAACCTAACAATTTTTCTAATGACTCAACTCTAGCAACCTAACAATGCCAGACAACATCCAATCGAGTCCCTAGAACATCCTCCTCTTCATTGCCTGGATTCCACGATCACACTTTGCCTTTACTTGCACCACAAACACAAATTAAGATGCATAAGTATTATCATAAATACTTAGTGAGGCCGTCCTCCCATCTACTAGGTTATACACACAAGCATTTGAGACCCTCATATTCAAGCAACAAGCAAACATACATCAATACATCAAACCAGGAAATCAAGTCACGGAAATAAGCAAGCGTCGACCGATGCTACTCAAGTGCCGATCGATGCCTCCCAACCGGTGCTGATCGATGCCCATGACGTAGCGCCGATCGATGCCTCACGAGAAGGGTGTCGACCGATGCCACGAGGTGTCCATCGATGCTCCCTCTGCAACCACGAACCGAACGATGCGAAAACACGAACCTCCATCTCAAAACCACTCGAAATTGCCTCAAACTCACCCAGACTCGTCGGAATCCTATAAGAAACTTGGAAACAACAATCCCAAGCAACCAAACACCACAAGCAACAAGCAAATCACTCAAATACAAGAGATCTCATGCTTAGATCAACCATGGTCAAGCACTCACCTCTTTCCAGGAAGATTTAGACCAAAGGAAACGAAATCCTCACTCCTAGCAAGCTTCTAACTCTTTCCTAGCTTCAAATCTCTCAAGAACAGCAAGGAATCTCCCAAATCTCTTCCCAAAAGCTCAAGAACACTCTCTCTTTTGTTTTTCTCTCAAAAACGGCGAATACAGACAAAAAACACGACCTTGGGTCGTTTCCCTTCTTTTACACTCGATTTAGGGATTTCCCTAAACCAACCACGCAAACCGGACGATTAAAAATCGAACCGACCAAACCGGCCACAATCAGTGTCGATCGATGCCATCTTCGGTGGTGTCGATCGACGCCCTTGCCAAAATACCAAGAAAAGGTCTGCGGGTGTTACAATACCAATGAATTTTCTAAAAATCCACTCTGCTCAATGCTCACAAACTAGAAGGTGTCATCAAGCTAGTAACAAAAGAAAAGAAAAATCTAGAACTCAGAATCATTAAATCTACAAGTTTTGGACCAAAAAAGTATCCGTAAAAATCTATCAAATGTCGTCGTTGGTTTTGAAGGAAAAAATCCTTAGCAGGATAAGCAGTTCTCTAAACGCCATGTAGAGAGTGGTCTCATTTCCACCAATCTGCAAACAAATAGAAACGCAAGAAACCAAATAAGGAACCAAAAAAAATCAGAAGCACAAAAATAATTCATTATCAATGCCTTAAGAACCCTATCATCACTGTCCTCATCGTTGAGAGAGATCATGGCACCATTTAATCATTTATGATGGACCAGATTTGGAATCCTCTATCCAAAAACTTCTTGTTCACTATAAGTCTGACCTCCCACAAATCTCCATTATACTCCTTGCAGATGTGAAGAAGTGAGATAGCAGCTTTCTGGATTGAATGACATCATCTGCAAGTTTCTCTTGTACAGATAAACACACAGACCCTAAAAGAAGAAATATCAAACATGAAGTAGACAAGCGAACATATAAACAATTGTATTTTCTGAGTTTAGATCATGATTCATACAGTGTTATCTTCTATACGTCTGAGATGAGACGCAGAGCATAAAGGCAAAACTCGATTCAAGAGGTGTCTAACGTTGTCCATACGACCATACGATCAACATTCGCAATAAAATTGTTAACGCACAGATCAACCAAAGATCTTATAGAGGGTGATCTTAAGATATCGAGGAAACGAGAGGAAACGAGACACCTCTTGAATCGAGTTTTCCTAGCTGGTTCCATAGCTCCTATAGAGGAAACGAGACGAAACAAAAAGTTACAAACTGAAGAAATCAAGAGAGTATCTGAAACTAAAACAAAATCTTTGCCCATGAAAAGGGTGATCTCAAGATATCGACGTTGAAATCTGGAGATTGAATCATGATACACAGTAAAGCAGATAAAAAAACAGAGATTATTCAGAAATCAAAGTTCGCAGATCGAACCCATCAAGAACCCAGAGTCGTGGTCTTAGGCTAAAGCTTACCAACGAATCGATAAAGAAAGAACAAAATTTTCCGTCTTGGAGGTTAAAGCTCTTACCAAAGTTATAAAAGACTGAACTTCTGAACTTGAACGACACGTTAAAACCCAGAGATTGAAACTTCTGATACAGAAATAACAAATAAGAAAGAATTAGAGAGTAGCCAAAAACGCATAAATTGAATTGTCTATTTGCGAAGAAATCAGTATTATCTAAAACCTAAAGATTGACTAAAAACAAAATCGTTGCCGATGAAAAGGGTGATCTTAATATATCGACGTTGATGGAATGATGATACCCAATAAAACAGATCAAAAACAGAGAGTTATCAGAAATCAAAGTTGCAGATAAAAGCTATCAAGAAGCAAGAGTCGTGTGGTATTGGAGGCTAACGCTTACCAAAGAATCGATAAAGAAAGAACAAAATTCTCAGTCTTGGAGGGTGAAGCCGATCAATGAAGTTATAAAAGTTGATACTTGATCGACACGTTAAAACCCACAGTTTGAACTTCTAATACACAAATAACAAATCGGAATCACAGAGTAGCGATAAAACGCATAAATTGAATTGTTTATTTATTTTCATCACCTATATCTAGCAACGCAACGGTCGAATTGTTTATTTCTATATTTTTCCAATTACAAAATAAAATGGATAAAGTGTATACATACAATAACTCTAGTAACGATGATAACAGAGTATTAAAATTTGGGAGAATTAGAAATAAAGCATATATATTTTTCAGGAAAAATGTCCAAATATACTTTATTTGCAAAAGTTTAGCCATATAGGTTTTATATTAATCGTTGTCCAAAAAAAAAAATAGGTTTTATATTAATCAAAAACCAGTTTTACTCTCAACTTTACGTAAATTTAAATAACAAAAATATAAACTCCTAATTTTTTTTTATATAAACAAATAAATGAAAGAATTCCGTTTCATCAGAAGATATTCTCTCCTCGAGCAAGCTTTAAGCATCTCTCATTTACCCAGAGAGTATTTTCTAAAACATAGACCATCCTTGTGATTCTGAGATTTGTCAAACGGCTTTGACAGTTCTTCCTTTAGCAGCAACCGAAGATTTGATTCTTCAAACTTCTTAATGAATGAATCAACAGATATATAACTGTAAGGCTTGCTTGTGTGGCACCAATATTGTTCTTGATCTTTTCAAGACATAACCTGTAGCAGAAGCATGTGAAGGATAAAGTTTTCTATCAAATAGATTAGAAAAAATGACCAATTTTGCTCTTATACCTCTTGAAGGAAGTCAGCAACGCCTTTTCTCTCTGGACACTTAAATCCGCAACTTTCATAGAATCTGCAGATATCAGCTCGTGGAGCATGGTAAATTATCTTTCCTTCCCCCATAAGAATCACATCATCAAAAAGCTCAAACGTTTCTGGTCCAGGCTGAAGAAGTGAAATCAGTATGGTGGCTTCAGCTATATGTGCCAATTGTTGGAGACATGATACTATCTGTGATAGGTCCCAATCAGAGAGTAAAACACAAGACACAAGGTTTTTTAATGGGTAGTTAAAACTACCTCTTTTTTATTACTTTTCTGGGTTTTATAGAGAATAGAACTATTGAGTTCTAGAGGTTGAAGAAGAGATAACACCAAATACTAGAAAGCCAAAACGTGATATGACAAAGCCAAAACGTGATATGACTTAGCCTTATCACATGAAAATAATAAAACACAAAAACCAAAAACCAAAACCGTGAAACTCTCCAACCCACTAATCCATGTAACGTGGGTTTGGTCGTTTCATACGAACGGGCCTGCGAACAGGTATTTGAGGCCCATCAATACCCTCCTCTCCAACTCGAACCTTGTCCTCAAGGTTTGTGTCGAACCCCGGAAAGCTAGCGACCACCTGACCTTCTTCCTCCCACGTCGCATCGGCATCCGACAGCCCTCGCCATTTGACCAAAACTTCAGACTGCACCTTGGCCCCCAATTCTACGTCACGCCAACGTAGTACGACCTCCGGTTGCAGATGCAGATACCCGCTTTCCCGCAGGGGCGGTAAATCACCCCGAGCCGGTGAGGATCCAATGTACGGCTTCAGCAGAGACACATGGAAGACGGGATGGATCCGTGACCCTGGTGGCAACGCGAGACGATACGCCACCGCCCCCACCTTAGCTTCCACCTGAAATGGTCTGAAAAACTTATGAGCCAACTTCTGAGAGGTACGGTGAAGAACAGAACGTTGGCGGTAGGGCTGTAGGCGAAGTTAGACCCAACTGCCACACTCTAGACTGACGTCCCGACGCTTTGCATCCGCTAACTGTTTCGCGCGGTTGTTAGCGCGGTGGAGATGCAGCTTCAACTCAGCTAATAACTCATCCCAGGACGCCAATTGTTCATCAACCTCAGCGAGAGTGGAAGATCCCACCTCATACGAAGGAACAACCGGTGGAGCCCGACCATACAGCACTTGGAATGGAGTCATTCCCGTGGAGGGGTGGTAAGTAGTATTATACCAAAACTCTGCCCATGGAAGAAGCGCGCTCCACTGAGAAGGTCGGTGCTGCACAAAACAGCAAAGAAACTGCTCAATGCATCGGTTGACCACCTCCGTTTGGCCGTCAGACTGCGGATGATACGCCGAAGACATACGCAACTGAGTCCCAGCCAACTTCCAGAATTCCCGCCAAAACAGGCTAACAAATATGGGGTCACGGTCACTCACAATGGATCGCGGCATTCCATGAAGTCGGACGATAGCGTCCACGAATTTAGCTGCCACAGTCTTCGCGGTGTAAGGATGAGACAACAGAACCAAATGCGCCGACTTGGTGAGCCTATCAACCACGACCATGATAGAAGTGTAGCTCGCTGACTTAGGTAACCCATCCACGAAATCCATGCTCACATCCTCCCAAACCTGATCAGGAACAGGCAGTGGCTGTAGTAAACCAGCTAGTGCAAGAGACGAAGACTTCGCCCGTTGACATGTATCACACTCAGCCATGAACTGCTTGATGATATGGTGCATAGCAGGCCAATAAAACTGTCGTGCTAACCGTCGGTACGTTCGAAGGACACCCGAGTGACCTCCCATAGGTGTGTCGTGATGTTCTCGAAGCAACTGTGCAACCAGAAGTGACGTGGGCAGCACCACCACCCGATTCTTATAGCAAACGAGGTCATTATGCCACGAGTAGGGGTTGCCCGGATTCACAGTAACCAGCTTACCTACACGCTGCATGTACTCATCCGACACCGCTAGTTGCCGTATGTCGTCCCACAGTGTTGTTTGCTGGACGAACACCGTATTGAGTACAGGGCTTCCCACCACACGAGACAACGCATCCGCCGCAGCATTGGTCCGACCCGGACGATACGTGATTTCATAGTCATACCCGACTAACTTACCCATCCATGTTTGTTGTTCGGGAGTCAGGATCCGTTGCTCCAATAGGTGCCGCAAACTACACTGGCCCGTCTGTATCACAAACCAACGTCCCAACAAATATGGCTGCCAAGTCCGGACTCCAATGACAATGGCCAGCATCTCCCTTGCATAAGTTGACCACGACTGCTTAGCCACACCCAACGATCTGCTCATGAATGCAATAGGACGGTCATTCTGGGATAGCACCGCCCCAATTCCCTCACCCGACGCATCAGTTTGGATAACGAAGGGAATCGTAAAATCAGGTAAAGCCAATGTTGGAGTGTTAGTGAGTGCCGTTTTGAGGGCAGCAAACGCCTCTTCGGCCTTCGGTCCCCAAGTGAAACCACCCTTGCGAAGAAGATTCGTCAGAGGCCTAGCGATCAGACCGTAGTCCTTCACAAACTTGCGGTAGTAGCTATTAAAACTGCTATTGGCAGGGTTCGAACAGCAGAACTCTCGGCCTTAGACGAGTAAATGCAACCACTACACCACCGAGACATTTTAATTAGTGTATGCATTTTAGATTAATAAGGAGATAACGTTCAAACTAAAAAAACTAAAACTAGAACTGAACCGTTATCATATAAATTTAGACCAAAATATTAAAATATTTTCAATATTGTCAAAATCTTATCACATTTTTATTTAAATTTAATAATTTTTTAAAAAATTATATTATTATGGATATCCGGAACCGAACCGAAAATAACCGAAACCGAACCGAACCCGAACCGAAATAGTAAAATAACCGAATGGATCCTAAAATCCTATATCCGAAATACCCGGAACCGAATGGATATATCCGGAACCGAACCGAATACCCGAACGCCCAGGACTACTAGGAACCCACGGAGCTCGGTGATAGTGGTGGGTACCGGCCAATCAAGCATCGCCTGAATCTTAGTTCGGTCGACTTTGACACCCTCATCCGAGATGATATGCCCCAAGTACTCCAACTCTCTCTGCCCAAAGTCACACTTCTTAAACTTGACAGCGAGCTTATGCTGACGTAAAACCGCAAAGACACGCTCAACCTGCTCCAAATGCTCCGCCCACGTTGCACTATACACCAATATATCGTCAAAAAAGACCAGCACAAACTATCGCAAGAAGGGTCGAAAAATCTCATTCATGAGTGCCTGGAATGTAGAGGGTGCATTGCAAAGCCCAAACGGCATAACCAAGAACTCATAATGGCCGTTATGGGTGCGGAATGCCATTTTTGGCACATCGTCCTCATGCATGCGGACTTGGTGGTAACCCGCGGTCAAGTCCAACTTAGTAAAAAATGACGCTCCATGTAACTCATCTAACATATCATCCACCGTCGGAATTGGAAACCTGTCTTTGATAGTGGCAAGATTGAGTGCCCGATAGTCGGTGAAAAACATTTTAGAAAAAAATTAATTTGGCATAACTAAAGAAACTAGCCCTGGGCATTCGGGTACTCGGGTCGGGTTCGGGTAAGAACCGATCGGGTTTGGATTTTTCGGGTAGAGCAGTTTAGGACCCATTCGGGTAAACAGAAAAATCGGTTCGGGTTCGGTTCGGGTCTTAGCGGGTTCGGGTCGGTTCGGATCTAAAATTTTAGAACCTATAAATACCCGAAAAAATCGGGTATTATTCGGGTTTGGGTATTGTGTACCGGATTACCCGAAATATTAAAATAAAATTTTTAAAAATCTATTTTTTAATAAATTGGTTATTTATTTAAAATATATAGCTAAACATTTCAATATAATTTTGGTTATTTTAAATATTTTGATCTAGGAAAAACTAATATTTTAAATTTTAAGTTGTAACTTTGAATAACTATGTTTAAATAAATAAAATATACCTAGTATTTTGTGTAAATTATTTTATTTCGGGTTTGTCGGGTACCCATACGGTTCTCAGTTCGGTTCCGGATTCGGTTCCGGTTCTTTGGATTTAGGAGATTAGGACCCAATAGGGTATTCTACCGGTTCCGGGTTCGGATTCGGGTCCATATTTTCGGTTCGGGTTCGGTTCGGATTTCTGGATCCGGTTTTTTTGCCCAAGCCTAAAAGAAACAATTAAAATTATAAGCATAGTAATATATCCCAAAAAATTCAAAGATGAAAATATAAATTAAATAAAACAATCTAAAAATACTAAAATAAAATTTAAAATACAATATTAGGAAAATAAGACGCATATATTAATCTTTTTTTAGGTCACCATATTATTCTTACCTATTCCCAACTGGAAAAGGAGAAAGTAGGAGAAAATTTGGTTTAAAAACATAAAAAAATTTTACCTTTCCATTTTAAAAAAATTTCCCAATTAAAACAAAGTTGAAAGCAATGTTTTTGAACACATTATTTAAATATGAGATGATTTATGTTTATATAGAAGTGAGTATTTACAAAATTTAGAATTAATAATTAACTGTATATTTTCTTGAATCCTTTTTCTATATTTTTTTGTAGAATTAATAACTTAAAAATTAAAAATAAGTATTTTTTGTATAACTATTTTTTAAAATTGTATTTTTTATAAATTTTGTAAGTTTTTGATAATTATCTTTTTATATTATTAATATTTTTTAAAACAAAATATTTTATTTTTGTTGTAATCAAATTCCTCTTATTAAATATTAATTTTTATATATGTCAAAATCTGAGATTGATAACTTAACCCATGTCAAAATTTTATTAATGACTAACTTTCAAAACCCAAATTTATATAATAAAATGCTTTTTTTCCTAAAAATATCATTAAAAAATATTTTTTAAAAAATATTTTAAAACTATAGTATTATAAAAAAAATATAATAAAGAAGATCATGCATAACACGTGACAGTTGGTTACTTGGTTTCAGTAAAAAAAAGAAGCAAAAAGGAGTCAAAAAGGTAGAAAAAGTCAGCCAGTCACAGTCACTTTGATATCTTCCCTTTTCAGTTTCATCCGCATTGGCTAATTTTGGATCCGTTTCTTCCTATTCATTCACCTTCTCCGATGTTATCGCCGGCGAAATGTGAATCAGAAGATTCTCAAGCTCAAATGAATCTCATTTCTTCTTCAAGATCCGAACCGGAGTGCCTCGCTCTCGTCCTCTGGGTACCCAGTTCCGAAGAAGGAGCTGGTCAGTCGTCTAGTAGAGAAGAAGCCACGAAGCTCGGAGAGATGAGTTTGATGAGATCCAATTGTGACTCGCCTAAAGAGAATGGAGGAGGAGAAGGTGGGGTTTCGCAGCGGAAGTCTTCCCGTGGTAAGCCGCAGCAGCGGCTGCTTATGCTGACGAACGGCTGTCAGGTTCGGAGGTCGCCGAGATTTACGGCTGCGAGTGGCTCGATTCCGGTGATCGGAAATAGTAATCGTGCTGTCCAGAAGGTTAGTCGCCAAATTTTGTTTGTGATTGTTCTTGTTTATAGCCACGCAATTGCAATGCAGCTTAGTTGGAGAGTAGAGAGTTTAATTTTCGTTTTCATTTCATTTGACTGATACGAAGGAAGAACTAAAATCATCGTTCTTTGTATGAATTGATGCAGAAGGAAAGCTCAGATTCTGAGGGATTAACATTCAAGTAAGTGATAGCTTCAGAGCATTTGTTATTTATGAATTAGTTGAATTGTTTATCTTCAGATGAACATCAGTAAGCTCTAAATCAACTTTGCTTGGGAAATCATCCTTGAAATGATGATTTTAGTTCTTAGATATTGTTATTTTGTGAATCTGATGTAGAGGCATAGCTGAAATTGGCAAGAGCCTGGAGTTGGAAATCATTTCCGAGAGTCAGTATAAGAACAACGTTGCTGAAGGTAGATCAAGATTGCGAGATCCAGCCAAGAGGAAAGTTGGCAGTGATGCATCATCTTCATGCATCAAGAGTTCTTACCAGAGTCTCGGCTGCAACAAACGAATGAGGAGATCTCCAAGATTCATGAAGGGAAAGGAGAAAGAGGGAGAAGAAATTCTAGGCAAGTCTAGGGGAAAAGGGAAGTCTCTGGCATCTGGGAACTCATTCAAAAGATGTTCAAGGCTATCTGGAGTTGTAGAAAATGGCCACACAGAAACTGTGAATACAAGAAAAGATTTTGGCCCCGCATTATGTGCTGCGGAACAGGTGAGAGGAACTGAGAAGCTGGTGCAAATTAGTGAGAATGATAACTGTTGTGAGGCTATAAAGAAATGTGAAGGTGATGGCGTTGTTTCATCCAAGCAAGAGCTATTAGTTTCATCTTCTGGTTGCAGCAAGACAAATGTAAATGGTTGTAGGGACAGAACGTTAGGAGAACCCAGATCTTCTGACCTAAATGCGGATGATATTCACACTAGGTCTTTAAAAATTAGCGAAAATGGTACTAGTAATGGATTAAGTATGACGACCGGTTTAGTGGAACAAGAAGCAATGGCGTCTTTACTTCAGGGTAAAACTAGTGCTTGTGGTTCTGCTGATACCGGAATAAATAGGGAGATGCATGTAAATTCTTCTATGATTTATCTCTCTGACAGCAATGAACAGTCTTCTGTTGAATATTTGTATATGAGAAGTTCAAATGGAGATATTTTGACACAAGTCAAAAGTAGATCTACCCTCTCCTCTGGGGGAAATGAGGAAATCATTTCATTGGATCTGAATAATCCAACAAAATCAACCAAGAGAAAGAGTAAACGGGTAATCAGGACTGCTGTCCAAGACTATGACAAACGCAGTATCTGTTTTTTCATTGGAGAGCCAATTTCTTGCGAGGAAGCTCAAGAAAGATGGCGCTGGAGATATGATCTCAAGGTAGTTGATTATATGCTTTGCACTTGACTGCTTTAGCTTAAAAATTGTTTCCAGAAGTTGCAAAGTTAAATTTGAGCAATAGAGATTGCATAGTCTAATGGTGTGTACATGACAAATCTGTGTCTTTTTCAGTCCTGTAAGATAGTATATGTTTGTAATCCAACATAACAAGGACCTCATATCTTTCTTTTCACTCCCTAAATATCGTTTCATTTCTGATTATAAATTTCATTGAATTTCAGGAACGCAAATCTAAGAATACAGGCCAACAATCAAAGTAAGTACTGATGTTTTATCAACTCACTGTTTTTTTCTATAATATTCTCTTCCTTCATATATCGTTCGTTCTACTACTATACATTCATTATCCTGAGCGATTCTTTTGAAGAAATGACGAAAACAAGATTGTTGCAAATGTGGAATGCCATTATTCGCAAGCAAAAGTCGACGGGCACACCTTTAGCCTTGGAGACTTTGCCTGTATAAAGGTAAAACGTACTTAATATGAATATGGTATTCTTTGCCTCAGTACCGTGGGGTGCTTTTCAGTTTCACTATTTCATTGGATCAAACTACTTTTTCATTCAAGAGCCTTGAATTTTCTAGAATGTTATGCCTTTGTGAAAATAAATTACATAGCTAATTACATGTCAATCTCCAATATGGTACAGGGTGAAGAAGAAGAGAACCATATTGGCAAGATAGTAGAGTTTTTTAGGACAACAGATGGAGAAAGCTACTTTCGAGTTCAGTGGTTTTACAGAGCAACAGATACAGTGTGTATTCAAGTTCTTTTCTCTTGGTTGTTTAAATCTTTGTGTTGCAACAACTAGTTTCTCATTTGTCTAATGTTTGTAGGTAATGAAACAGCAGGCTACTAGTCATGAAAAAAGGCGTCTCTTCTATTCTACCGTAATGAATGACAATCCAGTAGATTGTCTTGTTTCTAGAGTTACTGTTTTACAAGTTTCACCTAGGGTATGCTAAGTCAAGCTCATTCTCTCTCTCTCTCTCTTTTGTTTTTCTTTTTCACTTACAAATTTAACAGATTTGATCAGTTTGTTACAATCTGCATTTGAATTTTTTTGTTTCATGACTTTGCAGGCAGGATTGAAGCCCAATTCTATAAAATCTGACTACTTTTTTGATATGGAGTATTGCGTGGAGTATTCAACATTTCGAACCTTGAGAAATCGTAAGTGCTTGTGTATTATCTACATATCAGCTTATGAGTTGTCGATTGGAAACGGTTGTAGCTATTTCTCTTTATTTCTTTATGCAAAACACATGCCACAGTTTTTTACCAGTTCTACACTGTCTTTATATAAGATCCTAGGTTCAGAAGCTTGAACATTCCTTTTTTTCTTTCTTTTTGGTCTCAGCTAAATCGTCCGAAAACAAGCACGAGTGTCGCGCTGATGTGGTACCTACAAAATCCACTGAATCTATTTTGAAAAATAATTCTTTTAGCGGAAAGCTTCCTGTGCTTGATCTTTACAGTGGTTGTGGTGGAATGTCGACTGGGTTAAGTCTTGGAGCCAAAATATCTGGTGTTATGGTTGTGACGGTACTTGCTTTAAGTAATTAATCTCTTTAACTTAGGCTGGAAAGCTATTTTGCACTCAGTTTCATTTAATATCTGGATTCCTTTCTTATTTTTTTGCTCTTCCAGAAATGGGCCGTTGACCAGAATATGGCTGCCTGTGAGAGCTTGAAATTGAACCATCCAAATACAAAGGTCAGAATACTTTCGGAGACAATTGCTAGATCATTCTGGAGACTTATACCAAATCTAATGACGCAGTCGTTGTTTGCAGGTTAGAAATGATGCTGCTGGAGACTTCCTCCTACTCTTGAAGGAGTGGGATAGATTATGCAAGCGCTATGTGTTTAATAATAATGATCAGAGAACTGATACATTAAGATCAGTAAATTCAACAAAAAAACCCAGTGAAAGTAGCTCATCTACTGACGATGATTCAGACTCTGACGAGTACGAAGTGGAAAAGCTGGTTGATATATGCTATGGTGATCCTAACAAGACAGGAAAAATTGGCCTGAGGTTTAAGGTATGCCCTATGTTGCACTTATGCTGTTGATCAAACCTTACTTCTTAGGGGTTTAAGATTGTTCTTTTCACCTTTTAGAACTTAGAACTTCCAAGACAGATATTCTGCAATTCTTTGCTAGCTTATGACGGTTTAGGTTTGTGAAGATGAATTATATCCATGACTCTTCCATTAGGTGCACTGGAAAGGATACAGCAGCGACGAAGATACATGGGAACTAGCTGAGGAATTGAGGTATATACTTTAAAACAATGTCAAAAAGGGTTCTGTTATTGTCTGGAACTAATTAATATTGTTTGAAATTTCAGCAATTGTCAAGATGCCATTCGTGAGTTTGTAAATAGTGGATTCAAGTCCAAGATCTTGCCACTTCCTGTAAGAACTTGCTTCTGAATTATATCTTTGATCTTTGAAAGTTGTATGATTGTACCATCAACATCTATTGGCACTGGAAAATCAGAATCTTGTAAATGATTGTAAACAGGGTGGTGTTGGTGTGATATGTGGGGGCCCTCCATGCCAAGGAATTAGTGGCTATAACCGCTACAGGAATGTTGATTCTCCGTTGAATGATGAAAGGAATCAGCAAATTATAGTTTTCATGGACATAGTGGAGTATCTGAAACCTTCATATGTGTTGATGGAAAACGTTGTTGATATTCTGCGTTTGGACCAAGGTTCTCTTGGGCGATACGCTTTGAGCCGTCTTGTGGACATGAGATACCAAGCAAGGTTGGGTATCATGACGGCTGGTTGCTATGGCCTTTCCCAATTCCGATCCAGAGTTTTCATGTGGGGAGCTGTTCCTGACAAGGTGAATTTATAGGCCTATTAACTTCCTCGAGCTGATTATTTCATACTTACATTATTTGGTTTTTTGGTATTTCATTTCAGAATCTACCTCCATTTCCTCTTCCAACCCATGATGTTATTGTCAGATATGGGTTTCCACTGGAGTTCGAGGTAATAGAAAATTGTTAATTGGTACTTACTTCATACTCGTTTCCTTAAGCCTGTCGTTCTTACAACTTAACCCATCTTGGTCTTCATGTTTCAGCGGAATGTAGTTGCTTATGAAGAAGGCCAACCCAGAATACTTGAAAAAGCTCTTGTTCTAAAAGATGCGATATCAGATCTTCCTCATGTATGTTTCATATCCACTAGATCCATCTGCAATTCGGGGCTGCATATATATATATATATTTTTTTTTAAATCTTTCTTTTTTACTTCTCTAGGTGTCAAATGACGAAGACCGGGAAAAAATGCCTTATGAAAGTCTCCCACAAACAGATTTTCAGAGATACATCAGATCAACCAAAAATGGTAAGTTGGACCATCTGTAGTTACACAACATTGTTCTGATAGGCCATGAACACTCACTTGCATATTACATTACGTTACTCACGCGTTTTGGATTGTCAGATTTGACAGGCTCTGCAACTGATAATTGTAACAAAAGGACAATGCTACTGCATGATCACAGGCCGTTCCATGTAAATGAAGATGATTATGCCCGAGTTTGCCAAATCCCAAAGAGGAAGGTACGCTTTTCTTTTTACTAATAAACAATCCCAATCCTCGAGCCGAAAGATTCTCATGTAGAGAGAAGTGTCTGCAGGGAGCTAATTTCAGGGATCTTCCAGGGTTAATTGTCAAAAACAATACAGTGTGTCGTGATCCATCAATGGAACCGGTTATTCTGCCATCAGGGAAGTCTTTGGTAAAGAATCCTCTTATATGAACTGAGCCGTACCCATATAACATGAGTTATCAATGAAATTACACATTATTAGTCCTGAAATTCTCAAGCTAATGCCATTCTACTTGTTAAGTCTGCTGATTCAACAGTTCTCAAAATTTCAAAAATGAATATGTGTACTGAATCAGCTCACTTGTGGCCCTCCTTAGGTACCAGAATACGTCTTTACTTTTCAGCAAGGGAAATCTAAAAGGTATACTCTTAGACTCTTCCACCTGAAACTATTTGTTGAAACTTTCAAGTTTTTAAGTCTCTCTCTGGATTTCTAAATTCGCAGGCCGTTTGCCCGACTTTGGTGGGACGAAACAGTTCCAACCGTTCTAACAGTCCCAAGCTGCCATAATCAGGTACCCTCAAAGCCATTCCATGTTTTTAACCTGAATCCATCTTTTAAATTCTTAAAACATTCTCTAAGAAGTTTGCTATTTGCAGGCGTTATTGCATCCCGAGCAAGATCGAATGCTAACCATAAGAGAATCAGCACGGCTTCAAGGTTTCCCTGATTACTTCCAGTTCTGTGGAACCATGAAACAAAGGTACTTCGTGTTCTTTCAGAAAAAAACTGAACACAATAGTTTTAGATTACTAAGCAAATGCATTAATCCACTGCTTTTCAATACTTACGCAGGTATTGTCAGATTGGAAATGCAGTGGCGGTCTCGGTTTCTCGTGCTTTAGGTTATTCGCTTGGTATGGCTTTCCGTGATCTAGCCGGCGACGAGCATCTGATAAAACTTCCCCAAAACTTTTCTCATTCA
The DNA here is from genome assembly GCA_023657505.1 of Camelina hispida. Lineage (NCBI taxonomy): Eukaryota > Viridiplantae > Streptophyta > Magnoliopsida > Brassicales > Brassicaceae > Camelina > Camelina hispida. Next base: position 17,504,542 of record CP094635.1, on the reverse strand, counting down.
ACTTACCCTCAGCTTCAAGAAACCATCCCTCGTTAAAAGGATATTGTACAAGTTTAGGCTTTTTTACATACAAAATAATCAATTCTGTTCTTCATTTTTTCTTATGCTAGGGACTACGATCGAGATTTTGGTTTGGTTCAAATTTTTCGAATATTAAATTTAAATTTATAATAACTAACATTGTTAATTTTACATTTCGAGTAAAAAAACGGAACAAAACATTTGTCGGATCAAAACACTGCAACTTTATATAAACAAAGAATAACAAAAACAAAAAGATGTGAAATAAAAAGGTGTAAAAATTAATAGATGTGATCTTTGAAACATTGAGATACAATAAAGAGGTGTAAATATAGAAGTATGAAATAAAAAAGGTGTAAAAATAAATAGATGTGATTTTTGAAACATGGAGGTACAACAAAGAGATGAAAAACTTAAGAGGTGTGATTTTTGAAAGATTGGGACACGACGAAAAGACACGATTAGTAATATGCGACTGTTGGCATCATTAATAATTTTAAACCGTTAGATGGAAAAGTGAAACTAATCTCATCCATTGGATTAAAGTTGACACAAAAAGTGGGGTTGCTATTATATATTTAAAAATTTTTTTTAAAAAAACACTTCAATAAAGCAATTCTTTAGTTTCATTTATTAACTTGTAAGTTTTTAAAATACTCAGAAAACAATTTTTCGAAACATGTTTATGTTGTCCAGAAAAGTTTATATATAATAAACAAAGAGGTGTAAGATATAGATGTGTGCAATAAAAAGGTGTAAAAATTAATAGATGTGATCTTTGAAACATGAAAGTACAACCAAGAGATGTAAACATAGACGTATGAAATAAAAAAGTGTAAAAATAAATAGATGTGATTTTTGAAAGATGAAGGCACGACGAAAAGACACGATTAATAATTTGTAACTGTTGGGATCATTAATAATTTTATACCGCTAAATGGAAAAGTGTGTGCGGTTTTTGCTAGATTGAAGTTTATATCCGCATATCCACCATATATTAGGAATTGATTTCTCACTTATATCTATGAATCGATACCATCATGTTCTTCAATCAACGACAGCGAAAATGAAGTCGATGTGGTGAAACATGTGATAATAATATCTCACCTTTTGATGTTTTCTTCTTTGGGTTAAACATTAATTTTAGAAATTACTTGCATTTTTTTTTTTTTTGTAGATTCTATATCACTCTTAAAGTGATTGTTATACATTATGTTTTAAAAAAATTGTATATATAGATTAATTAGAAATTCATCAAAGACTAAATAAGTTACCTTTAGTAGATATTTTCTTTCTAACTTGATTTGTCATTTTGTCGTGCTTACGCTTTCTACAATTTGATTATGTGTTGTCACAAATATGTCTGACTTTTTCTTCGATACTCTCTATTTCCATGCTCATTTGTAATATTTATATATATTATCAAAATGTTTGATACCCAGAAATATAAGAAATTAAAATTCAACTAAAATTTTAAAAGCTTTATTTACAAAAGAATTGAAACTAACCTGGATCATTTATATCTAATGGACATCCTACATAATTTTTCTTTTTTTTACATTTATACCATGTTTGTTAAAAAAAAATAAATAGGTTAAATAATAGAACATATATAAATTTATAATTATACCATGTTTGTTAAAAAATTTTGGCTTAGCATCACTGCATATCATCGTGCCTCTCGTATCTTGGTTTTAGTTTTTCCAGAAAGTTGAAAAATAAAATCTGCACATTGAGAATTAGAAACATTAACCATGCAAAAAAATATAGCACGCATATTTATTCAACGGATCAAAAACATGAAAACCGGAAATGCTAAAAATATTGAAGAGATTAAAAGTTTACAAAACTAAGATTAATGTATAACTTAGTAGTGTCGACTAACAATAATAATAATCTAACCGAAGAAACACTACAGGTCAGCGAAAATATTAAATTACCTTGAATTAGATATTGATGCTTGTTAGTTAAAAAGCATATCTATTAAACAATCTTTTAGTACTCAGAAAACAATTTTTGAAACTTATGTTGTCCAAAAAAGTTAATATATAATAAATAAAGAGGTGTAAGACATAGATGTGTGGAAAAAAAAAGGTGTCAAAATTAATATATTAGAAACATGGAGATACAACTAAGAGGTGTAAGACATAGTGTATGAAATAAAAAGGTGTTAAAAATAAGAGGTGTGATTTTTGAAAGATTTCAGTCACCATTTTTCTTTTTTATCTAATTTTATTTCTTTCTTTATCTATATTTGTTTTCATCATCTATTTGCTTGTTTCTCTTTACTTCAGTCTCCATTTTTCTTTTTCCTCTAATTTTATTTTTTTCTTTATTTGTTTTCATCATCTGTTTGCTTGTTCCTCTTTACTTCAGTCTCCATTTTTATTTTTTCTCTAATTTTATTTCTTTCTTCTTTCTTTATTTATTTCCATCTTCTGTTTGATTGTTTCTCTTTACTTTAGTCTCCATTTTTCTTTTTTCTTTAATTTTATTTATTTCTTCTTTTTTTATTTGTTTTCATCATCTCTTTGCTTGTTTCTCTTTACTTCAGTCCTCATTTTAATTTTTTTCTCTAATTTTATTTATTTCTTCTTTCATTATTTGTTTTCATCATCTGTTTGTTTGTTTTTTTACTTCAGTCTCCATTTTTCTGTTTTCTCTAATTTTATTTCTTTTTTCTTTCTTTATTTGTTTTCATCATTTGTTTGCTTGTTTCTCTTTACTTCAATCTCCATTTTTTCTTTTTTCTCTAATTTTATTTTTTTCTTCTTTCTTTATTTGTTTTCATCATCTGTTTGTTTGTTTCTCTTTACTTCAGTCTCAATTTTTTCTGTTTTCTCTAATTTTATTTCTTTCTTCTTTCTTTATTTGTTTTCATCATCCGTTTACTTGTTTCTCTTTACTTCAGTCTCCATTTTTTTTTCTCTAATTTTATTTCTTTCTTCTTTCTTTATTTGTTTTCATCATCTGTTTGCTTGTTTCTCTTTACTTCAGTCACCATTTTTCTTTTTTCTCTAATTTTATTTCTTTCTTCTTTCTTTATTTGTTTCATCTTCTTTGATTGTTTCTCTTTACTTTAGTCTCCATTTTTCTTTTTCTTTAATTTTATTTATTTCTTCTTTTTTATTTGTTTTCATCATCTCTTTGCTTGTTTCTCTTTACTTCAGTCTCATTTTTTTTTTCTCTAATTTTATTTCTTTCTTCTTTCTTTATTTGTTTTCATCATCTGTTTGTTTGTTTTTTTACTTCAGTCTCCATTTTTCTGTTTTCTCTAATTTTATTTCTTTTTTCTTTCTTTATTTGTTTTCATCATCTGTTTGCTTGTTTCTCTTTACTTCAGTCTCCATTTTTCTTTTTTCTCTAATTTTATTTTTCTTCTTTCTTTATTTGTTTTCATCATCTGTTTGCTTGTTTCTCTTTACTTCAGTCTCCATTTTTCTGTTTTCTCTAATTTTATTTCTTTCTTCTTTCTTTATTTGTTTTCATCATCTGTTTGCTTGTTTCTCTTTACTTCAGTCTCCATTTTTTTTTCTCTAATTTTATTTCTTTCTTCTTTCTTTATTTGTTTTCATCATCTGTTTGCTTGTTTCTCTTTACTTCAGTCTCCATTTTTTCTTTTCTCTAATTTTATTTCTTTCTTCTTTCTTTATTTGTTTTCATCATCTTTTGCTTGTTTCTCTTTACTTCAGTCTCCATTTTTCTCTCTAATTTTATTTCTTTCTTCTTTCTTTATTTGTTTTCATCATCTTTTTGCTTGTTTCTCTTTACTTCAGTCTCCATTTTTCTTTTTCTAATTTTATTTCTTTCTTCTTTCTTTATTTGTTTTCATCATCTGTTTGTTTGTTTCTCTTTACAGTCTCCATTTTTTTCTAATTTTTTTTCTTTCTTTATTTGTTTTCATCATCTGTTTGCTTGTTTCTCTTTACTTTCTCCATTTTTTTTTCTAATTTTATTTCTTTCTTCTTTCTTTATTTGTTTTCATCATCTGTTTGCTTGTTTCTCTTTACTTCAGTCTCCATTTTTCTGCTTTCTCTAATTTTATTTCTTTCTTCTTTCTTTATTTGTTTTCATCATCTGTTTGCTTGTTTCTCTTTACTTCTTCTCCATTTTTCTTTTTCTCTAATTTTATTTCTTTCTTCTTTCTTTATTTGTTTTCATCATCTGTTTGTTTCTCTTTACTTCAGTCTCCATTTTTCTTTCTCTAATTTTATTTCTTTCTTCTTCTTTATTTGTTTTCATCATCTTTTGTTTGTTTCTCTTTACTTCAGTCTCCATTTTTCTATTTAATCTAATTTTATTTCTTTCTTCTTTATTTATTTGTTTTCATCATCTGTTTGTTTGTTTCTCTTTACTTCAGTCTCCATTTTTTTTTCTCTTATTTTTTTCTTTCTTTATTTGTTTTCATCATCTGTTTGCTTGTTTCTCTTTACTTCAGTCTCCATTTTTCTTTTTTCTAATTTTATTTATTTCTTCTTTCTTTATTTGTTTTCATCATCTGTTTGCTTGTTTCTCTTTACTTAATTCTCCATTTTTTTTCTCTAATTTTATTTTTTTCTTCTTTCTTTATTTGTTTTTATCATCTGTTTACTTGTTTCTCTTTACTTCAGTCTCCATTTTTCTGCTTTCCATAATTTTATTTCTTTCTTCTTTCTTTATTTGTTTTCATCATCTGTTTGCTTGTTTCTCTTTACTTCATTCTCCATTTTTCTGTTTTCTCTAATTTTATTTCTTTCTTCTTTCTTTATTTGTTTTCATCATCTGTTTGCTTGTTTTTTTTTACTTCAGTCTCCATTTTTTTGTTTTCTCTAATTTTATTTCTTTCTTCTTTCTTTATTTGTTTTCATCATCTGTTTGCTTGTTTCTCTTTACTTCATTCTTCATTTTTCTGTTTTCTCTAATTTTATATCTTTCTTCTTTCTTTATTGGTTTTCATCATCTGTTTGTTTGTTTTTTTTACTTCAGTCTCCATTTTTCTGCTTTCTCTAATTTTATTTCTTTTTTCTTTCTTTATTTGTTTTCATCATCTGTTTGCTTGTTTCTCTTTACTTCAATCTCCATTTTTTCTTTTTTCTCTAATTTTATTTCTTTTTTCTTTCTTTATTTGTTTTCATCATCTGTTTGCTTGTTCCTCTTTACTTCAGTCTCCATTTTTATTTTTTCTCTAATTTTATTTCTTTCTTCTTTCTTTATTTATTTCCATCTTCTTTTTGATTGTTTCTCTTTACTTTAGTCTCCATTTTTCTTTTTTCTTTAATTTTATTTATTTCTTCTTTTTTTATTTGTTTTCATCATCTCTTTGCTTGTTTCTCTTTACTTCAGTCCTCATTTTAATTTTTTTCTCTAATTTTATTTATTTCTTCTTTCATTATTTGTTTTCATCATCTGTTTGTTTGTTTTTTTTTTACTTTAGTCTCCATTTTTCTGTTTTCTCTAATTTTATTTCTTTTTTCTTTCTTTATTTTTTTTCATCATTTGTTTGCTTGTTTCTCTTTACTTCAATCTCCATTTTTCTTTTTTCTCTAATTTTATTTCTTTCTTCTTTCTTTATTTGTTTTCATCATCTGTTTGTTTGTTTCTCTTTACTTCAGTCTCAATTTTTCTGTTTTCTCTAATTTTATTTCTTTCTTCTTTCTTTATTTGTTTTCATCATCCGTTTACTTGTTTCTCTTTACTTCAGTCTCCATTTTTTTTCTCTAATTTTATTTCTTTCTTCTTTCTTTATTTGTTTTCATCATCTGTTTGCTTGTTTCTCTTTACTTCAGTCTCCATTTTCTTTTTTCTCTAATTTTATTTCTTTCTTCTTTCTTTATTTGTTTTCATCATCTCTTTGCTTGTTCCTCTTTACTTCAGTCTCCATTTTTCTGCTTTCTCTAATTTTATTTCTTTCTTATTTCTTTATTTGTTTTCATCATCTTTTTGCTTGTTTCTCTTTACTTCAGTCTCCATTTTTCTATTTAATCTAATTTTATTTCTTTCATCTTTCTTTATTTGTTTTCATCATATGTTTGTTTATTTCTCTTTACTTCAGTCTCCATCTTTTTTCTCTAATTTTTTTTTTCTTTATTTATTTGTTTTCATCATCTGTTTACTTGTTTCTCTTTACTTCAGTCTCCATTTTTCTGCTTTACATAATTTTATTTCTTTCTTCTTTCTTTATTTGTTTTCATCATCTGTTTGCTTGTTTCTCTTTACTTAATTCTCCATTTTTCTGCTTTCTATAATTTTATTTATTTCTTCTTTCTTTATTTGTTTTCATCATTTGTTTGCTTGTTTCTCTTTACTTCAGTCACCATTTTTCTTTTTTCTCTAATATTATTTCTTTCTTCTTTCTTTATTTGTTTCCATTATCTGTTTTCTTGTTCTCTTTACTTCAGTCTCCATTTTTCTGCTTTCTCTAATTTTATTTCTTTCTTTCTTTATTTGTTTTCATCATCTTTTTGTTTGTTTCTCTTTACTTCAGTCTCCATTTTTCTATTTAATCTAATTTTATTTCTTTCTTCTTTCTTTATTTGTTTTCATCATATGTTTGTTTATTTCTCTTTACTTCAGTCTCCATTTTTTTTTCTCTTATTTTTTTTCTTTATTTATTTGTTTTCATCATCTGTTTACTTATTTCTCTTTACTTCAGTCTCCATTGTTCTGCTTTACATAATTTTATTTCTTTCTTCTTTCTTTATTTGTTTTCATCATCTGTTTGCTTGTTTCTCTTTACTTAATTCTCCATTTTTTTCTCTTTTTATTTTTTCTTCTTTCTTTATTTGTTTTTATCATCTGTTTACTTGTTTCTCTTTACTTCAGTCTCCATTTTTCTGCTTTCCATAATTTTATTTCTTTCTTCTTTCTTTATTTGTTTTCATCATCTGTTTGCTTGTTTCTCTTTACTTCATTCTCCATTTTTCTGTTTTCTCTAATTTTATATCTTTCTTCTTTCTTTATTAGTTTTCATCATCTGTTTGTTTGTTTTTTTTTTTTACTTCAGTCTCCATTTTTGTGTTTTCTCTAACTTTATTTCTTTCTTCTTTCTTTATTTGTTTTCATCATCTGTTTGCTTGTTTCTCTTTACTTCATTCTTCATTTTTCTGTTTTCTCTAATTTTATATCTTTCTTCTTTCTTTATTGGTTTTCATCATCTGTTTGTTTGTTTTTTTTACTTCAGTCTCCATTTTTCTGCTTTCTCTAATTTTATTTCTTTTTTCTTTCTTTATTTGTTTTCATCATCTGTTTGCTTGTTTCTCTTTACTTCAATCTCCATTTTTTCTTTTTTCTCTAATTTTATTTCTTTCTTCTTTCTTTATTTGTTTTCATCATCTGTTTGCTTGTTCCTCTTTACTTCAGTCTCCATTTTTATTTTTTCTCTAATTTTATTTCTTTCTTCTTTCTTTATTTATTTCCATCTTCTGTTTGATTGTTTCTCTTTACTTTAGTCTCCATTTTTCTTTTTTCTTTAATTTTATTTATTTCTTCTTTTTTTATTTGTTTTCATCATCTCTTTGCTTGTTTCTCTTTACTTCAGTCCTCATTTTAATTTTTTTCTCTAATTTTAATTGTTTCTTCTTTCATTATTTGTTTTCATCATCTGTTTGTTTGTTTTTTTTTTACTTTAGTCTCCATTTTTCTGTTTTCTCTAATTTTATTTCTTTTTTCTTTCTTTATTTTTTTTCATCATTTGTTTGCTTGTTTCTCTTTACTTCAATCTCCATTTTTTCTTTTTTCTCTAATTTTATTTTTTTCTTCTTTCTTTATTTGTTTTCATCATCTGTTTGTTTGTTTCTCTTTACTTCAGTCTCAATTTTTTCTGTTTTCTCTAATTTTATTTCTTTCTTCTTTCTTTATTTGTTTTCATCATCCGTTTACTTGTTTCTCTTTACTTCAGTCTCCATTTTTTTTTCTCTAATTTTATTTCTTTCTTCTTTCTTTATTTGTTTTCATCATCTGTTTGCTTGTTTCTCTTTACTTCAGTCACCATTTTTCTTTTTTCTCTAATTTTATTTCTTTCTTCTTTCTTTATTTGTTTTCATCATCTCTTTGCTTGTTCCTCTTTACTTCAGTCTCCATTTTTCTGCTTTCTCTAATTTTATTTCTTTCTTATTTCTTTATTTGTTTTCATCATCTTTTTGCTTGTTTCTCTTTACTTCAGTCTCCATTTTTCTATTTAATCTAATTTTATTTCTTTCATCTTTCTTTATTTGTTTTCATCATATGTTTGTTTATTTCTCTTTACTTCAGTCTCCATCTTTTTTCTCTAATTTTTTTTTTTCTTTATTTATTTGTTTTCATCATCTGTTTACTTGTTTCTCTTTACTTCAGTCTCCATTTTTCTGCTTTACATAATTTTATTTCTTTCTTCTTTCTTTATTTGTTTTCATCATCTGTTTGCTTGTTTCTCTTTACTTAATTCTCCATTTTTCTGCTTTCTATAATTTTATTTATTTCTTCTTTCTTTATTTGTTTTCATCATTTGTTTGCTTGTTTCTCTTTACTTCAGTCACCATTTTTCTTTTTTCTCTAATATTATTTCTTTCTTCTTTCTTTATTTGTTTCCATTATCTGTTTTCTTGTTCCTCTTTACTTCAGTCTCCATTTTTCTGCTTTCTCTAATTTTATTTCTTTCTTACTTCTTTATTTGTTTTCATCATCTTTTTGTTTGTTTCTCTTTACTTCAGTCTCCATTTTTCTATTTAATCTAATTTTATTTCTTTCATCTTTATTTATTTGTTTTCATCATATGTTTGTTTATTTCTCTTTACTTCAGTCTCCATTTTTTTTTCTCTTCTTTTTTTTCTTTATTTATTTGTTTTCATCATCTGTTTACTTATTTCTCTTTACTTCAGTCTCCATTGTTCTGCTTTACATAATTTTATTTCTTTCTTCTTTCTTTATTTGTTTTCATCATCTGTTTGCTTGTTTCTCTTTACTTAATTCTCCATTTTTTTTTCTCTAATTTTATTTTTTTCTTCTTTCTTTATTTGTTTTTATCATCTGTTTACTTGTTTCTCTTTACTTCAGTCTCCATTTTTCTGCTTTCCATAATTTTATTTCTTTCTTCTTTCTTTATTTGTTTTCATCATCTGTTTGCTTGTTTCTCTTTACTTCATTCTCCATTTTTCTGTTTTCTCTAATTTTATATCTTTCTTCTTTCTTTATTAGTTTTCATCATCTGTTTGTTTGTTTTTTTTACTTCAGTCTCCATTTTTCTGCTTTCTCTAACTTTATTTCTTTCTTCTTTCTTTATTTGTTTTCATCATCTGTTTGCTTGTTTCTCTTTACTTCATTCTTCATTTTTCTGTTTTCTCTAATTTTTTATCTTTCTTTTTTCTTTATTGGTTTTCATCATCTGTTTGTTTGTTTTTTTTTTTACTTCAGTCTCCATTTTTCTGCTTTCTCTAATTTTTTTTTTCTTTCTTTATTTGTTTTCATCATCTGTTTGCTTGTTTCTCTTTACTTCAATCTCCATTTTTTCTTTTTTCTCTAATATTATTTCTTTCTTCTTTCTTTATTTGTTTTCATCATCTGTTTGTTTGTTTTTTTTACTTCAGTCTCCATTTTTCTGCTTTCTCTAATTTTATTTCTTATTTCTTTATTTATTTGTTTTCATCATCTGTTTGCTTGTTTCTCTTTACTTCAGTCTCCATTTTTCTGCCTTACATAAATTTATTTCTTTCTTATTTCTTTATTTGTTTTCATCATCTGTTTGCTTGTTTCTCTTTACTTCAGTCTCCATTTTTCTGCCTTACATAAATTTATTTCTTTCTTATTTCTTTATTTGTTCTCATCATCTGTTTGCTTGTTTCTCTTTACTTAATTCTCCATTTTTTTTCTCTAATTTTATTTATTTCTTCTTTCTTTATTTGTTTTCATAATCTGTTTGGTTGTTTCTCTTTATTTTAGTCTCCATTTTTCTGCTTTCCATAATTTTATTTCTTTCTTCTTTCTTTGTTTGTTTTCATCATCTGTTTACTTGTTTCTCATTACTTCGGTCTCCATTTTTCCGTTTTCTCAAATTTTATTTTTTTCTTCTTTCTTTATTTGTTTTAATCATATGTTTGCTTGTTTCTCTTTAGTTCAGTCACCATTTTTCTTTTTTTTCTCTAATTTTATTTCTTTCTTCTTTCTTTATTTGTTTTCATCATCTGTTTATTTGTGCCTCTTTACTTCAGTCTCAATTTTTCTGTTTTCTCTAATTTTATTTCTTTCTTCTTTCTTTATTTGTTTTCATTATCTCTTTGCTTGTTTCTCTTTACTCCAGTCTCCATTTTTCTGTTTTCTCTAATTTTTTATCTTTCTTCTTTCTTTATTGGTTTTCATCATCTGTTTGCTTGTTTCTTTACTCCAGTCTCCATTTTTCTGCTTTCTCTAATTTTATTTCTTTCTTCTTTCTTTATTTGTTTTCATCATCTCTTTGCTTGTTTTTCTTTACTTCAGTCTCCATTTTTCTTTTTCCTCTAATTTTATTTTTTTCTTTATTTATTTTCATCATCTGTTTGTTTGTTCCTCTTTACTTCAGTCTCCATTTTTCTTTTTTCTTAATTTTATTTCTTTCTTCTTTCTTTATTTATTTCCATCTTCTGTTTGATTGTTTCTCTTTACTTCAGTTTCCATTTTTCTTTTTTCTTTAATTTTATTTCTTTCTTCTTTCTTTATTTATTTTCATCATCTCTTTGTTTGTTTCTCTTTACTCCAGTCCCCATTTTTCTTTTTTTTTCTCTAATTTTATTTATTTCTTCTTTCATTATTTGTTTTCATCATCTGTTAGCTTGTTTTTCTTTACTTCAGTCTCCATTTTTCTGTTTTCTCTTATTTTATTTCTTTCTTCTTTCTTTATTTGTTTTCATCATCTGTTTTGTAACACCCGCGAACCGAAATGACGGTTTAGGGTGTGCATCGATCGATGCAGTAGTAGCATCGGTCGATGCTAGATCAATTCTCTGCGTTTTGGTCTAAAGAGAAGAGAAAACCCTTAGGGTCGTCCCTTTTGTCTCATTAGACGTGTGTGGCCGTTTTTGGAGAGAAAAGAGAAAGGAGAAAGAGTTCTTGAAAGTTCTTGAGATTTCTTGGAGATTTGGGGCGTTCTTGTAGAGATCTGTAGCTGGGATCGTTGTAGGAGCTTCCTAGAGGGTTGTTCTTGAGTGTTTGAGGTTTAGTTCTTCTGTGGCAAAGGTAAGTTCTTCTGTGGCTTATCTAAGCTAGAGAATTCAGTAATTTGCTTGTTGTATGTTGTTAGACGTATTAGATTGTTGCTATGGACGTTAGGAAGCTTTCTTGTGGCTTGGGATCGATTTTTGTGGTTGTAGGAACGAATATCCGGCGAGAAGCTTCGGGGAAATCACGGTGCTCGACGTTGCGTCGATCGATGCATACATTGCATCGGTCGATGCAAGTGCGAGGACGGCGTGTAAAACTCTAGGGTTTTTCGTGTGTGTCGAGCATGCGTCGGTCGATGCAGACTGGGTATCGTCGATGCAAGTTACACTTGCATCGATCGATGCAGCTTCTGTATCGATCGATGCTTCTCCTTTCGGCATCGGTCGATGCAAGTGTGGCATTGGTCGATGCTAAGTCCTAGATTGTTATTGTCGTTGTTGATTGTTGTGTGATGATTATTGATACTCTATTGCTTGTGTGTATAGCCCAGTAGATGGGAGGATTGCCTTACTGAGTGTTATAAAATACTCATGCATTGCAATATGTGTTTGTGGTGCAGGTAAAGGCAAAATGTGATCGTGGAATCCAGGCAATGAAGAGGAGGATGTTCTAGGGACTCGGTTTTATGTTGTCTAGCATTGCTAGGTTGCTAGAGTTGGGTCAGTAGAACATTGCTAGGTTGCTAGTTCTATGATTATGTTGTTTTGGTTATTGGATCATGTTGAATATTGTTATATTTTATTATTGGATTATATCTGGATATTGGTGTTGATTTCCGCTGTTAAAATGTGTTTGTGGTTAGGTGGCAAGTGGGTATGGGACCACTAGTTGTAGTTTATATTATTATATTTATTATTTATTTAAAAAAAAAGGTTGGTCGTTTCATTTTGGTATCAGAGCCCTTACGGTTCTAGGTTTGGGTTCACTAGGTTTCTGTTGTAGATGTTTGGGATTGCATGTCTTGATTGATTATGTGAGTTAGTCAATTTTGTGTGGCATGGAGTCCTAGAACATCCTCTTTGAGCCTCCTTGTGATTCCACGGTGAGTTTTTATTTCTGTGTTAATTAGAAATTGTGTGCTTAGCCTTCTGTTCATGGTAGTGCAGATGGTTAGAGAGGATGCTGTTGCTGGTCGTGGTCGTGGACGCGGACGCATTCGCGGACGTGGTCGTGGTAGGGGCAGAGTCCCAGTGGTTAGTGAGACCGAGGACCAGAGTGTGACAGCTGAGGGTGTTGGCGAGTCGCAGGGAGTTCCGGGGGATTCAGTGAGTGTGGCCGGAGGGGGCGGTGTTGATGCTCCAGTTGCCGGTGATGCTAGGGCCCCGGGTGTGGGAACCCCAGCGGGTGGAGTTCCTGGTGTTGACATTGCGGCTTTGCTAGCACAGGTGTTAGAGCGGTTACCACCAGTGGTACCGGCTCGGGCTCAGGTAGTGCCACCAGTTGTGGCGGAGGAGCGGCAGCCAGTGGCTGCGGATGTGGGAGTCCATGCTCGTTATCTCAGCATGTTGACAGAGATGGGATGGTTGCGCACCAAGCAGTTTTCGGGAGGTGTAGATCCTACTGCTGCGGATGCGTGGAGGACGAGGGTGGAACGTAACTTCCATACTCTGAGATGTCCTGAGGAGTTCTGGGTGGACATAGGGGTCTACTTTTTGAGTGGTGATGCTGATTTTGTGGTGGAGATCTGTGGCTGCTAGGAGGGCGCAGCGGGAGATGACTTGGGCTGACTTCGTCTTGGAGTTCAACCGCAAGTATTTCCCTAGAGAGGCATTGGATCGTTTGGAGGTGAAGTTCCTTCAGTTGTCTCAGGGGACAGGGTCAGTGCGGGAGCTGGACTTGGAGTTCAGTCGACTTTTGTGTTATGGGGGTCGGGCTATGGAGCCTGAGGAGGCTCAGGTCAGGAGGTTTATGAGGGCTCTACGTGATGATTTGAGAGTTCATTGTAGAGGGAGGCAATATGCTACGTGTGCAGAGCTGGTTGAGACAGCAGCAGAGATTAAGGAGGATATTCGGGCACAGTCAGTGTCGGTTACTCCAGCAGTTCAGCCTGATAAGGCTCAGGAGCAGGGTGGTTCTAGCAGGGGTGGTAGGCATGCTCAGGGAACCAAGAGGAAGTGGGAGGCTACGCAGAAGCCGAGTGGTGCGGGTTGCTTCGGGTGTGGGAGCAAGGATCACAAGGTTGCTAGTTGTCCCAAGAGGAGTGCACCGACGGCAGGGCCTCGGGTATGTTATCATTGTAGGGAGACATGGCACATCAGGCCTTTTTGTCCCAAGTTGCAGCCGGCAGCAGTGGCAGCGTTGCAGCAGGTGCAGCCTGGAGGTCAGCAGGTGGCACGGATTGAGCAGTCGCCACGGGTTTACACGACAGTGGAGACTGGAGGAACCAGTGTCGGGGCGATCACAGGTATAATTTCTGGTACATAAACTTTGTGAATTTTTAGTAGGTACAGATTTTATGTTGTCCTGTGATAAGTGTTAGGTTCTCAACACATGAGGTTTGTGTAGGGACCTTGTTGGTGGGCGGGTTTAAGTCCCACGTTATGTTTGATTATGGAGCTTCTCATAGCTTCATTACTCCGGAGTGTGCAGAGTGTGCGGGAATCAGAGGAGATCCCGGGGAGCATACAGGAGTGGTCAGAGTTGCGGGAGGCAAGTTCCTGAGAGTTATCGGATGAGCTAGAGGGGTTGATATTCAGATCGCGGGAGAGTCATGGCTAGCGGATTTGCTTATCAGTCCAGTGGAGTTGTATGATGTTATTCTCGGGATGGATTGGTTGCATCGGCATATGGTGCATTTGGATTGCTATCGGGGTAGAGTGGAGTTTGAGCTCCAGGAGGGAAGTTGGTTTTTCAGGGTATTAGACCGACGTCGGGGAGTCTCGTGATCTCAGCCATTTAGGCTGGGAAGATGATCGAGAAGGGTCGTGAGGCTTATTTGGTTACTATATCTATGCCAGAGTCAGTGAGGAAGTCTACGGTTAGCGGTATTCTGGTAGTGGAGGAGTTTGAGGACGTGTTTCAGTCTTTGCAGGGATTACCACCATCTCGGTTGGATCCTTTTACCATTGAACTGGAACCGGGGACGACACCGTTATCCAAGGCTCCTTACAGAATGGCTCCAGCAGAGATGGCAGAGCTGAAGAAGCAGCTAGAGGATCTATTGAGTAAGGGATTCATCCGTCCTAGTGTATCACCGTGGGGAGCGCCGGTGTTGTTTGTGAAGAAGAAGGATGGGAGTTTCAGGTTGTGTATCGATTATCCGGGTTTGAACTGGGTCACTGTGAAGAACAAGTATCCTCTTCCTAGGATCGATGAGTTGTTGGATCAGTTGAGGGGTGCTACTTGGTTCTCTAAGGTAGATCTGGCGTCGGGTTATCATCAGATACCGATAGATGAGGCAGATGTGAGGAAGACTGCTTTCAGTACGAGGTATGGGCATTATGAGTTTGTGGTGATGCCTTTCGGGTTGACTAACGCACCAGCAGCGTTTATGAGATTGATGAACAGTGTGTTTCAGGAGTTTCTAGATGTATCTGTCATCATTTTCATCGACGATATCCTGGTTTATTCTAAGAGTCCTAAGGAGCATGCAGTGCATTTGAGGGAAGTTATGGAGAAGCTGCAGGAGCAGAAGTTGTTTGCCAAGCTGAGCAAGTGTAGTTTTTGGCAGCGTGAGATGGGCTTTCTGGGTCACATTGTTTCTGCAGAGGGGGTTTCTGTGGATCCAGAGAAGATTCAGGCTATCAGAGATTGGCCTAGACCGCAGAATGCCACAGAGATCAGGAGTTTCCTTGAACTGGCAGGTTACTACAGGAGATTTGTGCAGGGGTTTGCAAGCAGAGCACGTCCTATGACTAAGTTGACAGGGAAGGATGTTCCTTTTGTCTGGTCAGAGGAGTGTGAGGAAGGCTTTGCAAGCCTGAAGGAGATGTTGACTACTGCGCCAGTGTTGGCTTTGCCTGAGCAGGGAGAACCCTATGTGGTTTATACGGATGCATCTAGAGTTGGTTTGGGGTGTGTTCTGATGCAGCATGGGAAGGTGATTGCCTATGCTTCGCGGCAGTTGCGGGTGCATGAAGGCAACTATCCTACTCATGATTTGGAGATGGGTGCTGTAGTTTTGCCCTGCAGATTTGGAGATCTTATCTTTATGGTGCAAAGGTACAGGTGTTCACAGATCATAAGAGCCTAAAGTATATATTCACTCAGCCTGAGCTGAATCTGAGACAGAGGCGGTGGATGGAGCTTGTGGCGGATTATGATTTGGAGATAGCCTATCATCCTGGAAAGGCTAACACGGTTGCAGATGCTCTGAGCCGGAAGAGGGTAGCTTCGGCTCAGGAGCAGGATATGGAGTCGCTGGTAGGGGAGATCAGTGCTTTGAGTTTGTGTGATGTTTCACAGGAACCGTTGGGTTTGGAAGCAGTAGATAGAGCAGATCTTCTGAGTAGGGTGCGGTTGGCTCAGGAGAAGGATTTGGGGCTGGTGAATGCCTCTAAGGATGTGGATTCAGAGTATCAGGTCTAAGATAATGGTACTATCTTGGTGCACGGTCGGGTTTGTGTGCCCAATGATGAGGAGTTGAGGCAGGAGATTCTGAGAGAGTCTCATTCGAGCAAGTTATCCATTCATCCAGGAGCGACTAAGATGTACCGTGATCTCAAGAGGTACTATCATTGGGTCGGGATGAAGAAGGATGTAGCGGGTTGGGTTTCGAGGTGTGATGTGTGTCAGCTAGTGAAGGCTGAGCATCAGGTTCCTGGCGGGTTACTGAAGAGTCTACCCATTCCTGAGTGGAAGTGGGATATGATCACCATGGATTTTGTGGTAGGATTGCCAGTGTCACAGACTTTTGATGCTATTTGGGTCATCGTGGACAGGTTGACTAAGTCAGCACATTTTCTGGCCATTAAGAAGACTGATGGAGCAGCGGTCTTGGCTAGGAAGTATATGAGATAGTCAGATTGCATGGGGTGCCAGCGAGCATTGTGTCTGACAGAGATTCTAAGTTCACTTCGGTATTCTGGCAGGCATTTCAGGCAGAGATGGGCACTAAGGTGCATATGAGTACAGCTTATCATCCCCAAACAGATGGACAGTCTGAGAGGATGATCCAGACGTTGGAGGATTTGCTGAGGATGTTTGTTTTGGACTGGGGTGGCCATTGGGCAGATCACCTGAACCTGGTAGAGTTTGCTTACAACAACAGCTATTAGGCGAGTATCGGTATGTCTCCTTATGAGGCATTGTATGGGAGGCCGTGTCGTACACCGTTATGCTGGACTCAGGTGGGGGAGAGGAGCATGTACGGGGCAGATTTTGTTCAAGAGACCTCAGAGAAGATTCGGGTTCTCATGCTGAACATGAAAGAGGCTCGGGATAGGCAGAGGAGTTATGCTGATAGGAGGAGGAGAGATCTTGAGTTTCAGGTAGAAGACAGAATGTACCTCAAGATGGCCATGTTGCGGGGTCCGAACAGGTCATTGACTGAGACTAAGTTGAGTCCGAGGTATATGGGTCCGTTCAGAGTGATTGAGGGAGTTGGACCAGTGGCATATAGACTAGAGTTACCTGAGGTTATGCGTGCTTTCCACAAGGTATTCCATGTGTCCATGTTGCGGAACTATCTCCGTGAGGATGATCAGTTGTTGACTAAGATTCCTGAAGATCTTCAGCCTAACATGACTTTGGAGGCGAGACCAGTGAGAGTTCTCGAGAGTCCTTTGGGACTGTGATGGTGTGGAGGAGCAGACTTGGGAACCTGAGGCGAGGATGAAGGCAAGGTTTAAGAAGTGGTATGAGAAGCAAGCCGGGACTTAAACTTGTCTAGTCTGGTTCCGTCTGTATTTCGTGGCTGGAGCGGGAATGGAGTATTCCAGCCCATCTCTCTTGTTACTCGGTCGCTTGGGGTGGTTGGTTGTGCGACTCAGTAACAAGATGAGGTGGTGCTCGGGATACAAAGTTTCCGTGAGGCGGGATTTGGGGAAAAGTTTCCCGAATTAGAAGTTTCCTAAAGTGGAAAGTTTCCAGAAATGGAAAGTGCTAAATATGAAAAGTTTTACGGGAGTTAGAATTTGTGCATTTTAGCGGTGGAAAGCCTTGGAGGGGGGCTTTTGTGGCCTTTGTGGCGGACTTTCGAGTCAGTGTGCCTGTGAGTGGCGGTCTTTTAGACTTTGGGTGGCTTTTGTGGCTGGCTTTTAGCCAATTGTGTGGCCTTTGTGGCAGGATTTTAGCCAATTGTGTGGCCTTTGTGGCGGGCTTTTAGCCAATTGTGTGGCCTTTGTGGCGGGCTTTTAGCCAATTGTTGGCCTTGTGGCGGGCTGTTTAGCCAGAGTGTCTTTGTGACGGTCCTTCGGGACAGATGGTCTTTGTGATGGTCCTTCAGGACAGATGGTCTTTGTGACGGTCCTTCGGGACAGATGGTCTTTGTGACGGTCCTTCGGGACGAGTGGCCTTGGTGGCGGTCCTCTTTAGGACATTTAAGTGGCCTTGGTGGCGGTCCTCTTTAGGACATTTGTTTGGCCTTGGTGGCGGTCCTCTTTAGGACATTTGTTTGGCCTTGGTGGCGGTCCTTGTTAGGACATCTTGTTGGCCTTTGTGGCATCCCTAGTGGCGAGTATATGATCCTTGTATGGTCATGGGGTATCCTGGTGAGGGGATATGTGGTTGGTAGGACATTGTGATGTTCTACGCGAGCCACAGGAAGGAAACCTGGATAGGGATAGGACTCAGACGTGTTCAGAATTGTTTGCTCGCGGCTCTTGGAGGATTTTGGTTCTCCTAGTACTGCCATATTCGGAGACTTTGTGACTTTGGAGTACGGTTGGTATATCGACTTCGGACGACGGTCCGGAGACGCGCTGTAGGGTGACGACCCGAGAGACGAGTTTGGATTTTTCCTTATATATTATGGCATGTGGGTTTAGGCCCGATGAGGAGCCAACATTGGCATGCAGACTTAGGTCTTATGATGAGCCAATGAAAACTCAAGGTTTAGGCCTATGAAGAAAGGAAAGTCCAAAAGTCGAGAGCAAATGACGCCTGGAGCGTGAGTCTATCGCCTAGAGGTGACCTTCTGTAGATCGGTCGGAGGAGTGCAGGCCGTGGAGACGGTTGCACGGGAGTCCTTGGCTGATGGTTGTTCGAGATTCGAGGACGAATCTAGATTGGTGGGGGAGAATTGTAACACCCGCGAACCGAAATCCCGGTTTAGGGTGTGCATCGATCGATGCAGTAGTAGCATCGGTCGATGCTAGCTCAATTCTCTGTGTTTTGACTTAAGTCAAACGCTGCGTTTTGGTCTAAAGAGAAGAGAATACCCTTAGGGTCGTCCCTTTTGTCTCATTAGACGTGTGTGGTCGTTTTTGGAGAGAAAAGAGAAAGGAGAAATAGTTCTTGAAAGTTCTTGAGATTTCTTGGAGATTTGGGGCGTTCCTGTAGAGATCTGTAGCTGGGATCGTTGTAGGAGCTTCCTAGAGGCTTGTTCTTGAGTGTTTGAGGTTTAGTTCTTCTGTGGCAAAGGTAAGTGCAGGACCATGGCTTATCTAAGCTAGAGAATTCAGTAATTTGCTTGTTGTATGTTGTTAGACGTATTAGATTGTTGTTATGGACGTTAGGAAGCTTTCTAGTGGCTTGGGATCGAGTTTTGTGGTTGTAGGAATGAAGATCCGGCGAGAAGCTTCAGGGAAATCACGGTGCTCGACGTTGCGTCGATCGATGCATACCTTGCATCGGTCGATGCAAGTGCGAGGACGGCGCGTAAAACTCTAGGGTTTTTCGTGTGTGTCGAGCATGCGTCGGTCGATGCAGACTGGGTATCGGTCGATGCAAGTTACACTTGCATCGGTCGATGCAGCTTCTGTATCGATCGATGCTTCTCCTTTCGGCATTGGTCGATGCAAGTGTGGCATTGGTCGATGCTAAGTCCTGGATTGTTATTGTCGTTGTTGATTGTTGTGTGATGATTATTGATACTCTATTGCTTGTGTGTATAGCCCAGTAGATGAGAGGATTTCCTTACTGAGTGTTTATAAAATACTCATGCATTGCAATATGTGTTTGTGGTGCAGGTAAAGGCAAAGTGTGATCGTGGAATCCAGGCAATGAAGAGGAGGATATTCTAGGGACTCGGTTTTATGTTGTCTGGCATTGCTAGGCTGATAGAGTTGGGTCAGTAGAACATTGCTAGGTTGCTAGTTCTATGAATATGTTGTTTTGGTTATTGGATCATGTGGAATATTGTTATATTTTATTATTAGATTATATCAGGATTTGGTGTTGATTTCCGCTGTTGAATGTGTTTGTGGTTAGGTGGCTAGTGGTTATGGGACCACTAGTTGTAGTTTATATTATTATATTTATTATTTATTAAAATAAAAAAAGGTCATTGGTTTATGTTTGATTGTTTCTCTTTACTTCAGTCTCCATTTTTCTTTTTTCTTTAATTTTATTTCTTTCTTCTTTCTTTATTTGTTTTTATCATCTCTTTGCTTGTTTCTCTTTACTCCAGTCCCTATTTTTCTTTTTTCTCTAACTTTATTTATTTCTTCTTTCATTATTTGTTTTCATCATCTGTTTGCTTGTTTTTCTTTACTTTAGTCATCATTTCTCTGTTTTATCTAATTTTATTTCTTTCTTCTTTCTTTATTTGTTTTCATCATCTGTTTGCTTGTTTCTCTTTACTTCAGTCTCCATTTTTTCTGTTTTTTCTAATTTTATTTATTTCTTCTTTCATTATTTGTTTTCATCATCTGTTTGCTTGTTTTTCTTTACTTCAGTCTCCATTTTTCTGTTTTCTCTATTTTTATTTATTTCTTCTTTCTTTATTTGTTTTCATCATCTGTTTGCTTGTTTCTCTTTACTTCAATCTCAGTTTTTCTTTTTTCTCTAATTTTATTTCTTTCTTCTTTCTATATTTATTTCCATCTTCTGTTTGATTGTTTCTCTTTACTTCAGTCTCCATTTTTCTTTTTTCTTTAATTTTATTTCTTTCTTCTTTCTTTATTTGTTTTTCATCATGTCTTTGCTTGTTTCTCTTTATTCCAGTCCCCATTTTTCTTTTTTTCTCTAATTTTATTTATTTCTTCATTCATTATTTGTTTTTATCATCTCTTTGTTTGTTTTTCTTTACTTCAGTCTCCATTTTTCTGTTTTCTCTAATTTTATTTCTTTCTTCTTTCTTTATTTGTTTTCATCATCTGTTTGCTTGTTTCTCTTTACTTCAATCTCCGTTTTTCTTTTTTCTCTAATTTTATTTCTTTCTTCTTTCTTTATTTGTTTTCATCATTTGTTTGCTTGTTTCTCTTTACTTCAGTCTCCATTTTTTCTGTTTTCTCTAATTTTATTTTTTTCTTCTTTCTTTATTTGTTTTCATCATCTGTTTACTTGTTTCTCTTTACTTCAGTCTCCATTTTTCCGTTTTCTCTAATTTTTTTTCTTTCTTCTTTCTTTATTTGTTTTCATCATATGTTTGCTTGTTTCTCTTTACTTCAGTCACCATTTTTCTTTTTTTCTCTAATTTTATTTCTTTCTTCTTTCTTTATTTGTTTTCATCATCTGTTTGCTTGTGCCTCTTTACTTCAGTCTCCATTTTTCTGTTATCTCTAATTTTATTTATTTCTTATTTCTTTATTGGTTTTCATCATCTGTTTGCTTGTTTATCTTTACTCCAGTCTCCATTTTTCTGCTTTCTCTAATTTTATTTCTTTCTTCTTTCTTTATTGGTTTTCATCATCTGTTTGCTTGTTTCTCTTTACTTCAGTCACCATTTTTCTGTTTTCTTTAATTTTATTTCATTCTTCTTTCTTTATTTGTTTTCATCATCTGTTTATTTGTTTCTCTTTACTTCAGTCTCCATTTTTTTTTCTCTAATTTTATTTCTTTCTTCTTTCTTTATTTTTTTCATCATCTGTTTGTTTGTTTGTTTCTCTTTACTTCAGTCTCCATTTTTCTATTTAATCTAATTTTATTTCTTTCATCTTTCTTTATTTGCTTTCATCATCTGTTTGTTTGTTTCTCTTTACTTCAGTCTCCATTTTTTTCTCTAATTTTATCTTCTTCTTTTTTTATTTGTTTTCATCATCTGTTTACTTGTTTCTCTTTACTTCAGTCTCCATTTTTCTGCTTTCCATAATTTTATTTCTTTCTTCTTTCTTTATTTGTTTTCATCATCTGTTTGTTTGTTTCTCTTTACTTCATTCTCCATTTTTCTGCTTTCTATAATTTTATTTCTTTCTTCTTTCTTTATTTGTTTTCATCATCTGTTTGCTTGTTCCTCTTTACTTCAGTCTCCATTTTTCTGCTTTCTCTAATTTTATTTCTTTCTTATTTCTTTATTTGTTTTCATCATCTGTTTGTTTGTTTCTCTTTACTTCCTCGTGCCTCTCGCATCTTGGTTTTAGTTTTTCCAGAAAGTCAAAAAATAAAATCTGCACATTGAGAATTAGAAACATTAGCCATGCAAAAAAATATAGCACGCATATTTATTCAACGGATCAAAAACATGAAAACCGGAAATGCTAAAAATATTGAAGAGATTAAAAGTTTACAAAACTAAGATTAATGTATGAACTTAGTAGTGTCGACTAACAATAATAATAATAATCTAACCGAAGAAACACTACAGGTCAGCGAAAATATTAAATTACCTTGAATTAGAGATTGATGCTTGTTAGTTTAAAAAGCATTTCAATTAAACAATCTTTTAGTACTCAGAAAACAATTTTTGAAACTTATGTTGTCCAAAAAAGTTAATATATAATAAATAAAGAGGTGTAAGACATAGATGTGTGGAAAAAAAAGGTGTTAAAATTAATAGATGAGAAACATGGAGATACAACAAAGAGGTGTAACACATAAGACATAGAGGTATGAAATAAAAAGGTGTTAAAATTAAGAGGTGTGATTTTTGAAAGATGGGGGTGTAATGAAAAGACATGATTAATAGGTACAACAAAGAGGTGTAAGACATAGAGGTACAACAAAGAGGTGTAACACATAGAGGTGTGAAATTAAAAGGTGTAAAAATTAATGGATGTGATTTTTGAAACCAGGAGGTACAACAAAGAGATGCAAAGACTAAGAGGTGTGATTTAAAAGTTATAAAAATGAATGGATGTGATTTTTGAAACCAGGAGGTACAACAAAGAGATGCAAAGACTAAGAGGTGTGATTTTTGAAAGATGGGGGTGCGACGAAAAGACACGATTAATAAATTTAAACCGTTGGATTAAAACTGAAACCAATCTCATCCGTTGGAAAGTTGACACAAAAAGTGGGTTTGCTATTATATATAGATATTCTACAAAAACTAATTTAATATAGTTTCAGTTAATTTAGTTTGGTCTTGGATAAGAATTTTTTTGATTTGGTTCGCGTAGGATCGAATGAAATCGATTTGTCCGGTTTAATATTCCACCTTAACCGATGTTTTGGGTCCGGGTTCTTAATATTGTTTTAACTATTTACTTTTAACAAGTTCAACCAATCAAAAACAATACTGCATAATATAAAATACTAAACTAATCTAAAAGTTGCATAAAAACTTAAAAACATCATATATTATAAAACAAAAAGTTTCTCTTAAACATCTATTTTGAAACGGAGGGAGTATAATAATAGCAATCTGAATAAATATTAACAACATTTATGACTTTTTTTCCCACAAATAGAAGCTTTATTTCCTTTAGGAAGAGTCAAACAAAGAGATTGGTTAAACCAATTCAGTACAACACTAGTAGCAGAATAGAAAGGATTGTTCAAACAGCCAAATTTTGCTAAGTTATGAGCAGCACTATTACATTTCCTCCTTACAAAAAGAAAGGAAATTGATTCAAACTTTGATGTCCAATATTGTATATCATGTAAGAAATTTCCTAGAGACCTATTCTTTTGAACACCATTGATAGTGTTGATTAAGTTTACGCAGTCTCCTTCAAAAATAATGTTGATATAACCATTGGTCCATGATTGTTGAAGTCCAACCAGCAAGGCTTTTGTTTGTGCTTCAAGAGGAGATGCAGCATATCCAAGTGTCGAAGATCCCCAGGTGAGAGGTAGTCCAAGATGATTACGAATTATCCATCCTCCTTTTGCTTGAGAAGTGTTCCTGTCAAAAGCTGCATCGAAATTACATTTTATCAACTGTTGTGGTGGTGTCTTCCATTGGATTTGTTGCTGACATTGTTCATGAGATTTCTTGCTAAGTAGTTTAATAGAAATCCATTCTTTTGTTTCAGCATGTGCCTGTAGAACAGTTTGAGTTGCACTTTCTCTATAGTTGTTGAAAACAGTATTGTTTCTTGCTTTCCAAATTCTCCACAAAAGCCAAAGTGGTTGTAAAGCATCTTGAAGAGGATGCCGGTAGATATTGGACGTGGTGGGTGAGAGTTAACAAAGTTATCACCCCAGTTCGTATTGAGTGTCCGTCTCCAATGATAAAACAAGATCCTTTTTTAATCAGGTCAATACCTATGAGTAAAGATGACCAACCATAAGATTGGGATCGTTTCGATGTTGCATCAAGTAGGGAGACATCAGGGTAGTATCTAGCTTTCATAACAAGAGCAAAAAGAGAATCCGGAAAGTGAATAAGTCTCCATGCTTGTTTTGCAAGGAGAGCATCATTAAATTTTTCTAAGTCTCGAAAACCTAAGCCGCCTTCTTTCTTTGGAATCTGCAGTTTCTTCCAAGATATCCATGGAATCTTTCGATGTTGAGAGCTCCTTTCCCACCAAAAATTCATTAACAAAGATTCTAGATCAGATGTGACTCCCTTTGGTAATTTGAAACAGGACATAGCATAGACTGCCATGGAGACTGCCACTGA
Source organism: Camelina hispida (assembly GCA_023657505.1). Classification (NCBI taxonomy): domain Eukaryota; kingdom Viridiplantae; phylum Streptophyta; class Magnoliopsida; order Brassicales; family Brassicaceae; genus Camelina; species Camelina hispida. The sequence goes on along the minus strand of CP094635.1, from coordinate 17,480,550 downwards.
TTTTAGCATCACCTCTTTCCCTGCAGGTGAGAGTTTCTTTGTGGTCCAGTGAGAAGTTCTCTTTTTTACTCATTCAATAATGTTCTCAAACATTTCATTCTTCTTTCTGCCAAATTGTTCAGGTAAACCAAGATATTTCCCACCTCCTCCATGATGTGAGATGTTTAATATTGCCTTTAGTCTATTTTGTGTTGTACCAAAAACTTTCGACCCAAAAGTAATCATGGATTTGTCAGTATTGATTTTTTGGCCTGAGTAGTGTTCATATACATCAAAAACATCTCGTAATACTTGACAATTTTTCGTGTTCGCTTGACAAAAGAAAAGGGAGTCATCTGCAAACTGCAAATGAGTGATGTGAGGAACTCCATTCCCAATCTTTACTCCTTTGATGTCTCCATATTTCACATACGATGTAATGAGATGACTTAACATATCTGAGCACAAAATAAAGAGATATGGAGACTAGAGATCTCCTTGTAGAATCCCCCTTTCTGGTCGAATAAAGCCATGAGGAGAACCGTTTATTAAAACCGAGTAGGTGGTTGAACAAACTACAGACATGATACAACTGATCCATCGTTCACAAAAACCAAAAAGTTTTAGTATAGTTTCCAGAAATTTCCATTCAACTCTGTCATATGCCTTACTAACATCAGTTTTAACAGCCATGTATGTTTGTGAGACTCGCTTTCTAGCTTTCAAAGCATGCATTACTTCGTGAGCAATCATAACATTAACTTGAATTATTCTACCCGGGATAAATGCAGCTTGAGATTCGGAGACTATACTATCAAGATGAGGTTTGAGGCGTTTAACAAGACATTTTGAAATAATCTTGTATAAGACATTGCAGAGTGCAATTGGTCTATAGCCCGAGAGAGTTGTAGGGTTATCTATCTTCGGGATCATACATATGTTTGTATGATTGATACCTTCTGTCATGGTTGAATCCCTGAAAAAAGATTAGACTTCCTGGATAACATCCTGTCCCACTATTGACCAGCAACGCTTATTGAACCTCGCAGTTAGACCATCCGGTCCCGGAGCACGGTCATCACCAATTAAACACACTGCAACATAGATTTCTTGATCAGAGAAATCTCTTGTTAGAGAGGAATTGATGTCTTCAGTAATTTTTGCTTCGAAATCAGCAAAATCATTTGGTGATACAGAGTTTCCATTTGTAGAAAACATCTTGGTAAAAAAATCTTGTGCATGTTCACCGATTTTTCTGTCTCCATGAATAAGAACATTTTGTTCAGTGTAAATTGAATGTATTCTGTTCTTTGAAGCTCTGGTGTTTGCACAAGCATGGAAATAACTTGTATTTTGATCGCCCTCCTAAATAGATTTATTTCTACTTTTTTGCTTCCAGTGCTTCTCCTCATCCATGTAAGCTTTTGTAAGTGATGCTTGAAGGTATGGTACTTGTCGTCTTTCAGTCTGCAAAGTACTCTCCATGGCTGAGTTCAATTGAGAGTGTAGTGCTCTGATATGTGTGTCTGCATTTAACTGTGATTTCTGTTTCAGAGTAGCCATACTTCTTCGACAGTTTGCAATTCTGGACATGATTGTTGTTGATGAACCATCAGACTCACTTTGCCATCCCTCACGTACTGTTTCTGTGAATGTAGGCAGCTCGCATAGCCGTTTATCAAAAAAGAAGACTCTCCTTCGTTTTTCTTTCTTCACATTTAGTTGCAGAAGAAGAGGTCGGTGATCAGAGCCTGAGAAATCCATAAATTTGAGTATTGCATTTGGAAAAGTTGCTGAACCAATGTTGTTGATCAGACACTGATCCAAACAGCTTCTAATGGTGCATGTGTATCGTTCACCAACCCAAGAAAATTTATCTCCTCTTGATTTAAGATCATCCAAGTCACATGTTGAAATCATATTTTTGAATAGGACCATCTTTTTTCTCTTGATTAGAAACAATTTCATTAAAATCTCCAATGAGAACCCAAGGATCTAAACGATGGATAGAAATATGTTTTAGGTAGTCCCATAAGTGATGCCTTTGACTTGGATGACCATAAACACAAGATAAATAGAAGTTAATATTATTATAGGTTGCTGATACATCAATGAGTCTCTCATCCTTTGAAATTAAGGATAAGGGCACATTGTTATTCCACATAAGAGCTAAGCCACCACTCCTGCCTAGAGGGGGCTGAGTTATAATGTTAGAGAATCCTAAATCATCCTTTAGTTTACAAACCACATCACACTTATTTAGAGTTTCAATAAGATATAAAATATCACACTTAGATAATTTACATAGGCGCTTTAGAGTAGATGATTTTAAAGGTGAGGCTAGGCCTTGGCAATTCTAGGAGATCATCTTCATGGGAGATCCTCTAGGGTATTGGGCCCCCTGCGCCTCCATCGAATCCAGCATTGACCGAACATGAATCAACTGAACTGTCAATCCTTCCCTGTTTCCGGAGGTGGCTCAGGACCGCCATCTCCTCTGCAGCATTAGCTTTGTTGAAAGTTGCTTCAAAACTCACTCGCTTGCATTTGTTGAAGCCAAAGTCAGGGGTTGCATTGTATATGCTATCCTCAAGGAAATCTTGGTGCATCTTTGGAAAAAACGCATTACGCGTGTATTTGGCATGAAGATACCTTACACGTTCTGCAGTCAGTTCTGTATCCTCAAAGACATTGGGAATGTCTGATGAGTGTGTTGTGATGGGACCTGAATAGTATCCATTGTTGTGAGGGGGTGCCATTTGTAAGCCAGGAATAGTAACCACATGAGGCATAGGAGAGGCAATATCAGCATCACCCATATTGTTATCACCATCAGGGTGATCATCATCATCACTATCCTCGCCAGAAACATATGGATCCTCATTGTCAAAGGCCAGAGGACATTCCTTTGCATCGTGTTTTAAGGAACCGCATTTGTTGCAAAAGTTGCGTAGACGTTCAAAGTGAAAAGTGACAATTGTGTTCTCTCCTGGCATGAACTGGACATTTTTCTTGAAGCAAAGAGGATTATCTATATTCCAGCCTATCTTAACTCTTACAGAACCAACTTGGTTGACATTCTCATCATAGTCTACTTCCGTTACATACCCTAGACTATTTTCAACTCTCCTAGCCATGACATTGGTTAAGAAAAAGATTGGAATGCCTTGAATTTGGATCCAGAAAAGAATGATCTTCATATCATTCTCAGCCAAGTTCGGGTACCATCTATGTCTTGTAACCATCCAATCATTGAATGACCACGGTCCACGCCGAAGTACTAGATTCATCGTTTCCTCAGATTGGAAACGGAATTGAACTCGTCCCCCATCAATTCGGCCCACACATTCTTCTGCAAACCCCCAAACTCGAGGCATTTGGTGAATGAGAGCCCGAAAAATTTTTTTTACGAGGATTGACCGGAGTAACGACAAGAGAGTACCGGTTAACAGCAGCCGCTCTCGAAACAAATTCCAGAGGCATAGTAATTGGGGCATCATCAATCCCCAAATCAAGATCTTGAACAGACTTTCGTAAGTAATCAATCATGGTGTGGATGATGGTGATAAGAAGGAGTTCGGTAAGTGGTTGGGTTCGGGAAGATTTAGTGAAAACATTAGATTTATATAGAAACATCCATGGCGGTTTTAGAAAACAGTTATCTCTCGCAGAAACAGGAGAAAAGAAACTGTCAGGGTTAACTAACAGAGATAAACCGCCGACAAGGATGCATAAAGAAGAATTAATGGGTTTGTCGGTGGAAACATGACTCCACATCGGAGAAAAATACCGGATTCGCCGGAGAAATACCCAGAGGATATTGTCGCCACAAAAATTACCTCGAGAGAGAAGCGACATTTCATAATTTTTATTTATATTTGACACAACAACATAAATGACTTTTGTCGTATCTTTTCGCAAAAAAATTGGTGTAACTAAATTTCTTTTTTATATAGTTGCATCTATTTATTGTAAAATTGTATCTTTTCAGTATATCTTATTCGTATTTTTCATCACTACTTTTTGTTTTAATAGTTATGTCTGTTCAATATTCATGTCTTTTGAACTATATATATATATATATATATATATATATATATAGTGTCTTCTTCAATAATTTACAAATCATTGTTCATTTAAACATATATTCTATTTTTGTTGAATCAAAATAATTTGATTATTAATATATTAATATTCAATATCCAATGTTATTCTATAATCTAACTAAAGATTTTAGAAATGATTATAGCAATATAGAAATTTAAATACAGTTTTATATATATAATTTAGAATTACGTCTATTTATCTTAACTCTTTGTAAAATATGTGTTTTGAATACTTTACATTTAGAAATTGTGTATTTTTAATAGTGTAATTTTTCTTGATTCATTTTCACTAAGGATTAAATCTAATTTATATTATAATTATTTTATAAGAAAGTTACATTTACTCTCTACATTATTCGTTAGATATTCTCACACTTAAATTATTTTTAATATAGTGTTTATTAGTAGTATATATATGAATAACTGTTATGATGGTTGCAGCTCTTTATCATAATCTATATATATAAAGTTAACTTTGTTCACTTCTCATTCCTCCACATCAGCATCCACCTAATTAATTTTTTTTTGCATAAAAAATACTATTTTAATATTCATTAATTGCATATTTATTACTTATAAGTTATAACTAATAATAATAAAAAATAAATAAAAAGCAAATTAACTAAAATTAATTAAATTTTAAAATAGTATAAACAATAATATAATTTTTTAGTAAATAATAAAACGAATAACTATCTAAAAATGAATTAAGTAAAATAAATGAAAATTTTAAAATATTAACATAATACTACAAATTTGTTTTAGTAATATTGTTATTATTAAAATCATAACCAAAAAATGATTATATTCTAAAATTTAGAATGGGTTAATGAGTTTTAGAATGTAAGTAAGATTTTAATGATGGTGGAGTAAAAAACAAGTTATGTAATTGTATTTATAAAAATCTAAACATGAAAATAAAATTGAAGTGAAACATTAGTTTCTAAGAAACATATACCATAAAAATTTATTATTAAATTTTACTTATAAGAAAGAAAAGATTAATTACTTAACTTAATTTAACTTGAAAATTTTGATTTAAAACAAAGACATTGTAAGGCACACTATGAAAAAGTATTTTGAAAAAATAATCTATCTAGAAAAAACAAAATCAGTGGTCAGGAAATATAGAAAAATGATATGTAAGCCGTTAATAAAAGTGACATGTGATTTGTATAGCATATCTCATAAGATATATTATCAACTGGAGCTACAATTTTATAACATGATATAAAACATATATAACAAATATAACATATATATATATTATCAAATGCTTTTAACCTAAAACATTGGCAAAACAACATATTTAAAGTACACTATGTTTTTTTTTAGAAGACGAAGCTGGGGTTGCATCACAAAATTAAACATCTGCAAATAACATATAAGATTTAGAAAAATATGTAACTTGGATTAGTGAATAGATATTCATTGTGAGATTTAAACGTTTCATTAAGTATTTTTGACTTAGTCGGAATATCTATTATGGCAGATGATGCATTTGGACAACCTTATTGTAGCGACATAGCACTAAAACTGTTCATGAAACTTTGTATATTCGCATTTAATGTACGATCGACATTGACGTTAGAACTTTTAAAATTATGTTTTCATGGGATATAAATATGGAATGAACTATTTTAAAGATAAAAGATCAGAAGATTGTCGACAATATTATTGCGACACTAGACGATATATGTTATATATAAATTAGTAAAATAAGTACGATATTTATATAGATTTATCTTTTAATCTTCAAATTATATTCATATTCATATTCAATGATTCTTATTGATAAAAAATTTAACTAAAATTCCACGTAAAATCGTAAATAGATATAACAAAGAAATATTATCTTCAAAAATATATATATTATATATCAATGAGTAAAGTAAGTTTAGTATTTATATAGATTTATACTCAAAAGTTGGAATGATTATATTTGAGCTTAACAATTTCTATTGATAAGAAATATTTTAAATTAAAAATCCCGCGCGTACGCGGGTACAAATTCTAGTTCTTCATAAAATATCTTATATTTATAGTATATTAAATAATATTTTTGGCAAGATTGCCTCAAATCAGTATGACTATTTATTCTCTAATTTTTTTTAGAGTTATATCTCTTTGCCATAAGACCAGCACCAACAGTGCAAATGGGCAAGGTTGCTCAAACATAAATATATAATATTTTAATCATACAACAATATTTTAATATTTTTTATTAAAATTAGACCACTAACAAAGAGGCACATGTATAGACAATTAAAGAATTGTTTCTCGAATAAGCATTTTGATAACACTCCTACATTCTCTCTCTTACTTTTTAATATCATACTCCCTCTGTCTCACAAAGATTGATGTTTAGGGATATTTTTTTGTCCCACAAAGATTGATGTTTTGTAAACTTCAAGAAGTAATCATTGAAAATATTTAAAATTTTGAATTGTTATTGGTTTATATTTTCTCTCTCTACCAAAAAGTGTTTATAAATTAATTTATAAACAAAAACTAAAACTTTTTCTTAATATGTATGAAAGTGTCAAAACATCAATCTATGTGAGACAGAGGGAGTATATATTTATATATTTATTTTTTAATATCCTAATACTTTTATCATAAACAATATTTTTTGTTTTTATTTTGATGGTTGTGGTCTAATGCTTTGTGTTTAAGATTTATGTAGTTTAACCTTACTTATTATTTTTTCTTTTTTAAATAATTATATTTTAGTAGCACATACTCTTAAAGTATTTTATTACTTTCAAATAAATTTATAATATATAATATAAATTTTAAATTAAATTTGATTTTTTTTTTGAAATATTTCTCTGTGACATCGCGAGGATTTATATCCTAATACTTATAAAATTAATGATACGCTAAAATAATATAGACACTCTTGATAGAAATTAGGCGTAAATACAGAAAAAGGTGAGGAAAGATTCAACCATATATAATTGATGAGTTGTATAATGGAGTTATGGAGATGTAGTTGGTGGTAAAAAGTTCTCATTTAAATTACTAGATTTAGTATATTCTATATTTGCAGGCTTGCAGCTATTAGGCTCAGGGCGGATCCACTTTGATTAAGGGTGGTGCATGTGCATGAAAATATAAATTCGTTTAATTTGTATATAAGTTTCTAAGGTTAAGTAGCTTACTGTTAAGAATGCACCAGCTCAATTGTTAAAGCTGACCTATCCTTACTGCATTCCCTCAAAAGAATTTTCTCCAAAGGTTTCGGTTTTTTTATTTTCTATATATATAAACTGATAACAATCACTTTTTGGTTGGAAACTGATAACAATCACTTTGTCATGAAATTTTGATTTCTTGAATTGAGAATAAATGATTACACACAAGTTTTTAGTCGCAAAGGGTTTTAAATATCAATTCTCCGGGCACTATAGATTTTCTTTCCATTTTATTCTATAAATTTATGATCTCCTTAACACTTTTACGCTGATCCGTTTGTTATTTGTTTGATACTATAATGACTGTATTGAGTGTGTTTACTGATTCACAATTCTTTTCCCATGTTATTGTATTCATAGAGAAAGCGAGATGGATTCTAAGAAGTTCAGCGATTTCTCAACCATGCCTCTTAAAAAGATCAAAAAATAAAGGAAAAAAGGAAAAAGTAAACTTGAATCCCAAGTAGTAACCAAACACAGATTCATTATAAATATATGCTCATCACCTCCTATCCAGCTCATCATTTTAGAAAAATCAGACTTCAGAAAAGGGAAAAAGAAGAAAGAGATAAAAAACAGAGCTCTAGAGTTATAAACTTCTTTGAGTATCATGTTTTAACTATATCGACTCTTCATCAGACTCTTCATTTGGATACGTTCGTGATGAAATTGTATTCAAAGCATTTGAAGCATACGAGAGATGTACGTATATTAGATTCTGCAAATTTACAATAGTTTAACAAACAAATTAGGAGATTTAGAGGAGTGGGTAAATGGAAAAAAGCATGCAGCAAATAGTAAAAAAAAAATATTACAATACTCTAAGAATTAACACAATTTTTGTTGTTGTAATTGATCATTTTGAAATGTAATGTATAATACAAATAAATAAATGTTAAAAATGTATTGAAAATATTTTACATCTATATATTTTTATAAATTACATATGATTTTAATTATGTTAATGATTTTATGTTTTTTTTTTCATTATAATTATAATCTTTACTCTGTTAAAGCGTTACCTCTTAGAAATGAGAGTATGAAACCTAATTATCAACAAAGAATTTATAATAAATGCAAAAAACTGTGCTTAAAATTCATCATGATGATAGAAATAATAAAGTCAACATTAATCCTATAAATTTTTGTTAAAAAAGATTTTTTTCTTAATTACCAAAACTTAATATTAAATAAATAACGCGTCAAAATTACTGATTTATGAACTAAATAATGTTGTGAAATTGTTAAGTTGACTGAATAGCAAAATATATTTGCCCAAAATTTTTGTTTTTTTTTAATTAACGAGTTACTCAAAACATAGGATTATTTTTAATTTTTTTTGCTTTAACAATTTGGATATAAATATATAGAATACCATTTTCCCCTCATCCATATGAGACCTGTTCCTTTTTCATTTCTTATAATATATAAAAAATCATACATATACAGTATACTCGTGCAAATGATCATTGTAAACCAATTTTGAAAGAGACACAATTTTTTTATTTGGTCACTGAAGAGAAAAGGAAACGTGAAATCGAACCGTCTAATTTATCACCGAACCTTAGGTTCGGATTTGGTTTTGATTTTCTCAGTAACAGAGGAAAAAAGTAAAAAATGTTGACAAAAAGAAAAAAGAAAAAGGAAAAAAAAGGAGAAAAGGAAACTTGAGTCCCAAGTTGATTCATTATAAATAACCTTATCGCCTCCAATCTGCTATCTGTCTCATCGTTTTGGAATAGAGAGAGAAAAAGGAAAAAAATAAGAGAGAGAAAAAAAACAAAACAGAGGTCTAAGGGTAAGAAAGATGTCGAATTCAACATCGTCTGATAGATTAGGTCAGTGGGACGAAGACTCGAACCGTCCCCACAAGAAGCGGAAGTATTCACAAACCAGATCAGAGACGAACGCGATAGAGGATGATGCAGATTCGTCGAGCAAGAGGAACCGTTCGATCCTGAGAAATCCAGAGAGCGATTCGTGGGTGGTGGCTCGTTATCTCGGAAGCGACTCAAACGCCTCTGTTTACTTAGCCTTAAGAACGACCGAAGAAGGCGAAGACGATCTTCCTCCCAGGATGGCTATCAAGTCTAACGAGTTCTCAGAATCAGCATATCTCATGATCGAGGAGAAGTTCTTGCATCGTCTCGAAGGCCCATACATCGTCTCTTGCTACGGCCACGAGATAACAGAGGAGAAGAAGGAGAATAAGAAGTACTTCAACACAATACTCGACTACTGTCCTGGCCAAACCCTAGAGAAGCAAATCAAAAGCCACAGAGAAGGGTTACCAATTGATGATGTGAAGAGATTCGCAAGCGATATCTTGCGTGGTCTCAAGCGTATACACGGAGAAGAGATCATTCACCGCGACATCAAACCAAAGAACATCTTACTCAAGCCTTTGAACAGCCTATTTGCCAAGTATGGGTATAACAATGCTAAGATCTCTGGTTTGGGAAACGCGTTGGAGAAAACGAGGATTGATGATGGTGAAAACTGGAATCACAGGAGTGGAACCGCAAGGTTTATGTCACCGGAGCTTATAAGGGACAAGGTTTTGGACTATGGTGCGGATGTGTGGGCTTTTGGTTGTACTGTGCTTGAGATGTTGACTGGAGAACGGGTTTGGGGAGAGTATGGTGAGCTTGATTGGGAAAGTTGGGTTACTGTCATTGGTAAAAGTGGTCTGGTTCCAACTATCCCTGATTACTTGTCTGAAGAGGCTAAGGACTTTGTCAGAAAGTGTTTGGAGAGAGACCCTGCTAGAAGGTGGTCAGTTGATAGTTTGATCAATCATGAGTTCTTGTATGATGAAGTAGAAGCAGAGATAGAAGCAGATGAAGCAAATCTAAATGCTGTAGCGGCGTTTCAACAACAAGAAGAGGAAGAAGAAGAAGAAATAGAAGAGGAAGTAGTAGAAGTAGAAGAAGAAGCCATTGAAATAGATGAAGAATACCCTAACGACGACTCGGAAGAAGAAGATCCGGAAGAAGAAGATCCGGAAGAAGAAGAAGATGAATTTGAGATTTTTATGTGACAATCTACACTTGTTTGGAATCTTATATTTCATTATTGGTTTACTAAATCTGCAAAATTAGGATGATTATTGTAAAGACAAAATATGCTTCAGTTGCTCTGTATTTTAATTGATTGTTTCAAAAGCTTGAGATGTTATGTTTTGGTTTAAGAGAAAGCAAATTTCATATTTCATGGAACCAGTATTACTGATTACATAAGCTAATAATGGACAAGTTGAGAAAGTTTGTGTCTTGCTAATAGGGAAAAAGATTCCAAATCTTGATAATCATGTAATCTTCTTTCTTAGTAACATCCTTAAGCTTCTTCATCTTAGATAATGAATATTAGCATTGTGGTGGTGTCGTGGTGAGAGAGAGAGTATTTGACATTAGTCATCAGGGTCTATAAAATGTTACTTTGCATCTGATCTTGTTACAGCCTTGCACAATCCTGAGTGTGTTTTGTGTGGCCTTTCTAGTATATAATAAATCAATAAAAATTTTAAAACCCTCTCTCTGCTATTTCTAAGGGTTTTAGGGATTTATTAGGCATTGTCGTCAAAATGGCTACCACCAGATTACTCATATCGCGATCTGGAACAGTATCTTCCTCTCGGTCTTTGCTCTCTCCTCGCCTCTTTGCTTTCCTCAGTAGCTTCACTTCCTTAAAATCGGTTCCACCATCGAAGCCTCTCATCAGGGATCGACCAAGATGTCGCAGCTTCTCATAACCAAGATACTCGCATTCCCGCCACAGTTATCACCGGATTCCTCGGTTCTGGAAAGGTATATGGGATCTAATTCGTGCTTATTGGACTTGTGTACGATTCGCGAAACTTATCCTCTTGCTGCGATTTCTGAGATATTTTCTTGGTATATGAATCTGCAGACAACTCTGTTAAATCATATATTGACTTCGAATCATGGGAAGCGTATAGCAGTCATAGAAAATGAGGTACACAAGTAACAGTACTGCAGTAGAGTCTCTTAGCTTAATGTTGCAGATTGGTTAAGCATTTCAGATTTGTGAATATATATATATATAAAACAGTTTGGGGAGGTTGATATCGATGGATCTCTGGTTGCGAGTCACTCTTCTTCCTCTGATGATATTATCATGGTCAACAATGGTTGCTTATGCTGTACTGTTCGTGGTGATTTAGTCAAAATGCTTCTTGAGTTGGTCAAGAATAAAAGAGACAGATTTGACCATATTGTCATTGAAACTACAGGTATATCTATCTATCTGAAGCTGATAAATTTGAGTTATACGAGTTGCCATTGTTAGTTTCTCGGTGTGTTTGTGAGATTGTGCTTACTTTTCTTGATGCTTATCAGGGCTTGCGAAACCTGGTCCCGTCATTGAAACCTTTTCTAGTGATGATTTGCTTCCGAAATATATCAAATTAGATGGTGTTGTTACACTTGTTGACTCTAAACACGCCATTCGGCATTTGAATGAAGTGAAACCGAGATTTGTTGTCAACGAGGCAGTTGAACAAATTGCTTATGCAGATCGTATAGTTTTGAATAAGGTTTGTTTGTTCTATCTTCTTTTAAGAGTCCAGTTCTGTGATACATTTCTCTATTCATAATCAATTTGAGCTGTCACTTGATACATTTCATGTGAATGACATCCACGATTATTTATGAGGAATAAACTTCTCCGTCTTCAAGTACTTTCCCATATTTTCATGGCAGATTGATTTGGTATCCGAGCCTGACTTAGAGCACTTAACTAAAAGAATCAAGGTAAGGCATTTATTTAGCTCATGAGCTCCCTTTCCCCAATAGAATGAAGATGTATTTGTCATTGACATTTCTTATTTAATTGGTTTTAAAATCAATAGCAAATTAACTCTATGGCACCCATCAAACGCACCAAATTCGGAAATGTTGATATGGATTTTGTCTTAGGGATTGGAGGATATGATCTTGAGAGGTAACCTCTGCTATGTCTTTTTTTTTTGGTAGGATCCTCTGCTATGTCTTTTGTCCAAGTTTATGTTATCTTTCTCTCTGTTGGTGTCCTGAAATAGCATACCTTTTCAGAATTGATTCAGAAGTCAATGCAGCAGGCTTGAGTTGTGCAGAGGATCATGATCATCATCACCATCAATGCAGTCATGGTATAGATCTGTCTTCAAATAGAAACTGGTTTCTTAACCTATCTAATTTAGAAGTTAAATCATTCCACGAGCATCTTCGGATTTCACTTTTGTCATTCTAGACGGGTGATAAACTAATACTAATACAGGAAAGCACAAAGAACATCAACATGATCATGTCCATGACTCTGCTGTCACAAGTGTTAGCATAGTTTCAGAAGGAATTCTTGATCTAGATGAGGTAAAAAGTTACTTTTCTCCATCTTTACTTTAGCTGATTCTTGATTCAGTCATGCTATCTCCGTTGACCTCAACACATTCTGTTTATATGAACTTGTAGGTTGACGATTGGTTAGAAAGATTGATCGAAGAAAAAGGCGATGATTTATACAGAATGAAAGGTGTTCTCTCCATCGAGAGCTCTGATCAACGTTATGTTTTTCAGGTCTCGAACATACGACTTCAACCGTTACTTATATACCATTTATCTCTTATACAGTTGACAATGGAATCCATTGCAGGGGGTCCATTCCACATTAGACGGATGCCCGGGTAAATCATGGGGACCCGAAGAGAAGCGGATAAACAAACTTGTCTTTATTGGAAGAAACTTAGATGCATGAGACCATTCTCAGGAAAGGCTTTAAAGGTTGTCTAATATAAAAAAGGAAGAAAGAACACGGAAGCAGGGTCTACTCTATGTTCTGGTTCTAATCTTCTACAGATAAACATGATAGTCGATTGAGAGTAGACAGACGTACTCAAAACCGGGTTAAACCGAGTTTAGGTAGCAGGTTATGCCAAAATGTACCAGGTTAGGCGTTGTTAATTAACCTTCGTTTCTTCTGCTTCTCGTTTGGTTTGTGTGCGTATTTTGGTCTTATAAGAGAGGGGTGACGTTGCACGAGGAAGTTAATTATACCGTGGATGATTTGGGGGTGTGTGCCACTGCCACTCATTAAAGACTAGAGAGTGGTGATGTTGGTGGATGATGTTAATTTGGATATTTCCGAACAAAGCAACATGTGCGCCCGGCTTGTAAAAGTTGTGGACACAAAAAAGTAGTATTGCTCGCTTGGCAATGATTGCGACTCCGGATTTTGTGCTTCCTTTGACAAGTTCCAACATTTTTGCTTAAAAGAAACCCTTTTCTTACCACAATTGAATTGAATTATTTTTTTAATACTACTCCGTATATACGATACAGTTCCACATAAATATGAAGATAGAATCTTTCGCATTAAGTAAAAGAGAGAAACGTAGCAATTAATGCATCATATCGAATTCATATACGTAAGGTATGGTATGGTGAAAGTTGTTACAATTCATTTTGAAAACACTTAATACTAAAATATTCCCATCACTTCTTTTAACAGCCATGCTTTTTTTTTTGTTCTCCTTAACTAAGAGGTACCGCTTCGCACGGTCTTTAAAAACGAACCGCTTTTGGTTATTTCTCTCAATGGTTTGTCGGTGTATCTAACCGTGTTATAAACCCACGCACCCGAAACCGCACCAAGTATTGGTGAGACTATGTAGATCCAAATTCCTTTATAGCAACCGTGCACCATTGCAGGTCCAAAACTTCTTGCTGGATTCATCGACGCACTCGATATCGGTCTGATAAAAATGATAAACATAAATATCATTTTTCAATTTTTTTAGTGGAAAAAGAAAAGTATATGCACACTAATACTACATAGAATTGGTGAGTGATAATTTAACTTACGCAGCAATTAGAACATTAAGTAGAATCGTTGCTCCTATTGCTAATCCAGCAAGCTCTCCGATCTGAATATTGTAGCATTTTATCCCAATGTTAACTTTCTCATAAATTTAAAGACCAAAGAAAACAAATGTAATCTCTGAGGCAGTAGTATTAATTAACAACACTAACTAATATATAGAGAAACAATTGAAAACCAGAAAATGTCTTTGGTCACGAAAAAATATACTAATATTTTTGGTTAGAAACTTAGAATATTTGCCTTCCTTGTAATCAAAATTTATTATATATATTTGTTTTTTTGATCATTTATAATTTTATGTTATTAGAGTTTGTGTATTCCTTTGTTTGTGACGTTTACATTAACTATATATATATTGAATTAGATTTTGACGGGTGAGTGTAGTATACAAGCCATCAAATTTGATTAGTACAATATATAATTTGAGTTCAACACAAGAAAAATTTGGAAATACTAACCGCTCTATTATCCGTAGCAACGCCAGAAGTGATGAACATTAGATAGAAAGTGACGATAAACTCCATCACAAACGCTTGCAGATCCGATCCCACCGGTGATGATCCAATAAACACATCGTGTTTTCCGCTACAAACGTCGTGATCAAGTCCCAACAACAGCCGTAAAGTTGCAGCCGCCAGCGTTGCTCCCATCACTTGTGATATGACATAAGCCGGAACCTAAAAACATCAAAGAAAAGTACAAAAATACATTAATTTACAATTTCACATTAACTAATTAAGGGACCCAATGTATGAGAAGATTGTGACGTTTATTTAACAAACTTTGACTTTGTACGTGTGGAATACTATTTGCGGAGAAAACTTGCATGAAACACTTTTCAAAAGTTTAATTTGGAAACTAACTAAAACAAAATTTTCATCTTATTTATCGTCACTCAAACTATCTTCACTCATCTATTTTATAGTTAATGTCGCATTAAAAATGCTACTTCTTTAAATAACCTAAAGTTTCGTGCAATACAAGCAAACGTTAGCTAAAATAGACCTATCAAACACAAAACACTAAAGTTGTTGATCGATCGATCAATATCGGCAGCTATATATGTAATTGTGTTATGTATATGACCTGTTTAAGAGGAAAACGGCGGCAAGAAGCGAATGCGATAGTAATGGCCGGATTGAAATGAGCACCGGAGATGTGACCAAGAGAGTAAATGAGGACCATGACGGTGAGTCCCCAAACGATGGCGATCCCTGGAAGAGTTAAAGCATTGTCGTTTTGTATGTTTACAGCCACTGATGCACAACCGGTGAATACCAAAAAGTAGGTTCCCACAAACTCCGCCATCAACTGAAAACATATAGCGTACAAAAAAAAACACCCAGTAAATTAGCTTTTGATGGAGTGTTTTCTATTCTAACTTGTAAGATGGAAGTCTTGGAGATGGAGAGTTACAGAAGTGACAAAACCTTTTGTAAGAAAGGGACAGAGACTGAGAGGAGAGAGTTTTGTTTCTTCAAGGGGTTTGGGTTAATATGAATAGCTTCTATTTGTTGTTGTTGATGTTCGTCTTCTTCCTTGAGATTCACCACTACTGCTTCTTCTCTGGCGTTGCCATAGCCGTTTCCCGAGATATCCCCCATAAGTAAATTCTGTTTATCAGAAACAAAGAAGAAAAAAAGGGTTAAACTTTAAAGGACTTGTTTTGACTTCTGAGAATGATAAGTTTCGTGGCGATTGACTCCTATTTATTGGGGATCGGGGGAGAGAGAGATTAGAGTCTCTTTGACGATTTCAAATTTTCAGTAATTACCATTTTAAGTAATGCTTAAAGATATTCCCTTAATTATTTGCATGCATTTCCCACACTATATTCTTATCCACAAAAGTATATTTATATAAGTTGATGAAAAGGAAAATCATTTGTTTTGTTTTAGCGTCATACGGTAATTTGATCGTCATAAGTTGCCTTTTATCTAAGATTTCGAGTAATATAACGTTAAAGAACTTACGCCCAAAACAAGTTTTGGGTAATTGGATATGAACTAACTAAAATATCTTAATTAATTTGGCTAGATAGTAGGTTTAGTCTGCGGAAGCAAGTATAGTGATCAAGAATTTTAAAAGTTTTTATACCAAATCATTCGATTTTTATAGATTATTTTTTTGTTTGCAGATCAATACAAAGTTAAAGGTTTATAAGCTACACTACAAGAGATCTCTCATCTCTAGATATCCTAAATTTTAAAACATATCATATCGAATATTACATTTCGGATATTAAGTCAACCCTACCGGACCCGCCGACCCGGTCATATGCACAACCAAATTTGTTCGTATAATCGTATCATATAAACCAAAAAAAGATATTATGCAAAATTTATAATAAACTGTTATCATTTATGGAAAGTTGAAAAGTGTCAATTGATTGAATTGATTAAGGCATGAAGGCCTCTTCAAGTCTTCAACTACCACCCGAAATATGGACACACTTTATTTATCTTGTCGTAGTTGTGCGCATAAAATTACTCTTAAAATTTTCAAGATATTTAAATCTAGATGCCAACTTGCTAGCGTAACTATCTAGATTTCGATCCGTAGACTTTACTCTATTGTTCGAATCAGATCATATATATCAACCTCAAGTTTGAATCCATCCTAACATGTAACTAATTATCAGAATTTTTTTTATATGCGACGATAGTTGTTACTTGATGGCCTCCTCAAAATGTCATCTGTCTCTAGCGCTTACGTTGAGTTCGAACCTCTTTAATGGATGTTAACATGTACGGTAGTGGCATTTACAACTCACGTTTTGATTTTTCAGTAAAATTAGCATTTAACTTAAAGACTTTTCAGTTGCACCAAGTCATTAGAATACATATTTTATCCCTCTTTAATCAGTGCTTCAGTATCTTCCTGTATATACAAAATGGTAAATTTGGTTTCCACTTGTCACATATACATTAATAATTTTCAGTGTTAATGCCACATGTAACACGTATCCTCCTCGATGCATTAATGATTTGTTATACCAAGACTATACGATTTACGATCAAATTAGTACTAATGGAAGTTTAGACGTAAAAGAACTGGTGAATCGTGTATTTATATGACCGAATGAGTAAATACATTATGTATGATGTATGCCAAAAATGTGAGGTGAGAAACTGAGAATACGTATTGCATGTGAGAACACACACACATATACATAAAAAATGAAGGTCAATGAAAAATGAACATACAGTATATGTAGGAGAGTGTCAAAGTCGATCAAAATTATTATGTTTCCAATGATAAGGGAAGGTTTTTTAAGATTTCAGAATACACATACTTGTTTGTATTTTACTGTTTGACATAAAAATGAAGGTGCCACGGATCACGGGGAAATCATTTAATTTAATTAAGTTTGAATCAAATTTCAGTCACATGTATAGTTACCGTATCATTCATTCATCAAGATATGCTAAATCTCTATTAATTTAGAAATTTTGGACAACTGTATGTCAACTTCATTATTCTTTTATTTCGCCAAAAGTAACCAATCATCCATTGAAGCTTATAAAAAAAAGGTTTATTTGCATGGGAAACCAATCCGAAAGTCCATAGTTTCCAAGAGAATTTCGTGCTCGTGCTCTTCTAGCAAAGCAATTTGCACATATACATTATTACAAAAAAAAAAAGACTAATCATATATATTGACTGACAACTGAATTAAATGTTTGCAATCAGTTTCAGAAAGCATATCATTCAGAGAGACTAATATAATGCACTTCATAACCCAAAGAAGAAACTCAAATTGTACATGAAGTAACTCAAATTGTACGTGGAAAAGATCGACATCGATCGTCGAGAAGCTTTCAGCCCAACCAATTAATTAGATTAACGTGTAATTTTTTTTTTTTTTGCGAAATCATTGGTCATATTATAATAGGGATAAAAACTAGATTGACCCAAATTAGGAGGTTAATTACTAAAGTAACTCATAAAATATAAGGGTTAGATAAGTTATTTTTTTGCCTAAAATACCCTTGTTTACTTTGTTAGGAAAAAAATAAAGTCAAATTTATCCTCCCAGAATTTTTTAAAAAAAATCAAAATATTTTCAAAAGTTTGCCGGACTAGTTGTAACAGATTAATTTGTGTATGACAGATTTGTTTTTGCACAACCGGTTTAATTTTTGTATGACAGATTTTTTATGACAGGTTTATTTTCGATGACAGATTTTTTAATTACAGTTATGACAGATTTTGAAACGACCGACCTTTTTTTTATAAATAATAAATAATAATAATAAACTACAGCTAGTGGTCCCATACCCACTAGCCACCTACCACCGTCACAATCAACAGCGAAATACTCAATAACCAATAACCAATAATAAACCAATAATATAACCAATACCATAGCATAAGCAATATCCAATAATCAATCATCAGAAAACATGAAACCAGAAACCTAACAATGTTTCTAATGACTCAACTCTAGCAGCCTAACAATGCCAGACAACACCCAATCAAGTTCCTAGAACATCCTCCTCTTCATTGCCTGGATTCCACGATCACACTTTGCCTTTACCTGCACACCACAAACAACAATTGAGATGCGTAAGTATTATCACAAATACTTAGTGAGGCAATCCTCCCATCTACTGGGCTATACACACAAGCAATAAGATCTCTACATGCCACAAACAACAATCAATAAAACAAACCAGGCAATATACAAAACATGCAACATCCATCGTAACTGAAAGAGGGGTGTCGACCGACACCAGATGGTGTCGATCGACACTGACTATCTGGTGTCGACCGACACCAAACTGGTGTCGACCGACACCCTGCCCGACACTCCCGAAAACCCTAGTTTGTGTCGACCGACACCTCCACATGGCATTGATCGACCCTCGCCAAAGTCTCGAGCCGTCCTCGCGTTGGTGTTGACTGACACCCCAACTGGTGTCGACCGACACCGATGCCGAGCAGCGATTTCCCTCAATCAGAAACTCCGAATCTCGCCTCCAATCTTCTCCAATCCGCTCCTTGCACTCCCAGAAGCCAAACCCAGCCCAGACAGCGACGAAATACCATAGAGAACTCAAAGAAACAACCACATAAGCACCAAATCACATAGAATCTAGAGATCTTAGCTTAGATAAGCCATGGTCATGCACTCACCTCTTTCAAGAAGATTCTGACCAACAAGAACGAATTCCCTCACTCCTAGCAAGCTTCTAACACCTTCCCAGCCTAATATCTCCCAAGAACAGCAAGGAATCTCTCAATCTCTTCCCAAAAGCTCAAGAACACTTTTCTCTCTTTCTTTTTCTCTAACAGTGGCCAAATAACACAAAAACACGACCCTAGGTCGTTTTCCCCTTTTTACAACTCGATTTAGGGATTTCCTAAACCAACCACGCAAACCGGACAAATTAAATTGAACCGACCAAACCGGCCACAACTGGTGTCGATCGATGCCTCACTAGAAGGTGTCGATCGACACCCTTACCAAAATACCAAAAATTGGTTTGCGGGTGTTACAATTCTCCCCCACCAAACTGGATTCGTCCCCGAATCTCGAACGACCATCAGCCAAGGACTCCCGTGCAACTATCTCCACGGCTCGCACTCCTCCGACCGATCTACAGAATGTCACCTCTAGGCGATAGACTCACGCTCCAGGCGTCATTTGCTCTCGACTTTTGGACTTTTCTTATTCTCATAGGCCTAAACACTGAGTTTTTCATTGGCTCCTCATCAGACCTAAGTCTGCATGCCAATGTTGGCTCCTCATCAGGCCTAAACCCGCATGCCATAATATATAAGGAAAAATCCAAACTCGTCTCTCGGGTCGTCACCCTACAGCGCGTCTCCGGACCGTCGTCCAAAGTCGATATACCAACCATACTCCAGAGTCACAAAGTCTCCGAATATGGCAGTACTAGGAGAACCAAGTCCTCCAAGAGCCGCGAGCAAACAATTCTGAACACGTCTGAATCCTATCCCTACCCAGGTTTCCTTCCCGTGGCTCGCGTAGGAACATCTCAATGTTCTACCAACCACATATTCCCTCACTGGAATACCTCATGACCACACAAGGATCATATACACGCCACAAGGGCCGCCACAAAGGCCAAACAAAATGTCCTAAAGAGGACCGCCACCAAGGCCAAACAAATGACCGCCACCAAGACACTCTGGCTAAACAGCCCGCCACAAAGGCCATCTGTCCCGAAGGACCGTCACAAAGACCATCTGTCCCGAAGGACCGTCACAAAGACACTCTGGCTAAACAGACCGCCACAAAGACCATCTGTCCCAAATGACCGTCACAAAGACCATCTGTCCCAAATGACCGTCACAAAGACCATCTGTCCCAAAGGACCGTCACAAAGACACTCTGGCTAAACAGTCCGCCACAAAGGCCAAACAAATGTCCTAAAAAGGACCGTCACCAAGGCCACACAAATGTCCTAAAGAGGACCGTCACAAAGACACTCTGGCTAAAAAGCCCGTGACAAAGACCACACATTGTCTAAAAGACCGCCACACACGGGCACACTGACTCAAAAGTCTGCCACTAAGGCCACACACCAGCCCCCTTAAAGGCTCTCCACCGCTAAAATGGAAAATTCTAACTCCTATAAAACTTTCCGTATTTAGCACTTTCCATTTTTTGGAAACTTTCCACTTTAGGAAACTTCTATTCCGGGAAACTTTTCCCCAAATCCCGCCTCACGGAAACTTTGTACCCCGAGCACCACCTCATCTTGTTACTGAGTCGCACAACCAACCATCCCAAGCGACTGAGTAACAAGAGAGATGGGCTGGAATACTCCATTCCCGCTCCAGCCACGGATTACAGACGGAACCAGACTAGGCAAGCTCAAGTCGTGGTTGCTTCTCATACCACTTCTTAAACCTTGCCTTCATCCTTGCTTCAGGCTCCTAAGTCTGCTCCTCCACACCATCACAGTCCCAAAGGACTCTCATCAAAGGAATCTTCTTCTTCCGAAGTTCCTTGATCCTCCTCTCGAGAATCCTCACAGGTCTCGCCTCCAATGTCATGTTAGGCTGAAGATCATCAGGAATCTTAGCCAACAACTGATCATCCTCACGGAGACACTTCCGCAACATAGACACATGGAATACCTTATGGAAAGCACGCATAACCTCAGGTAACTCCAGTCTATATGCCACTGGTCCAACTCGCTCAATCACTCTGAACGGACCCATATACCTCGGGCTCAACTTGGTCTCAGTCAATGACCTGTTTGGACCCCGCAACATGGCCATCTTGAGGTACACTCTGTCTCCCACCTGAAACTCAAGATCTCTCCTCCTCCTATCGGCATAAATCCTCTGCCTATCCTGAGCCTCTTTCATGTTCAGCTTGAGAACCCGAATCTTCTCCGAGGTCTCCTGAACAAAATCTACCCCGTACATGCTCCTCTCCCCCACATGAGTCCAGCATAACGGTGTACGACACGGCCTCCCATACAAAGCCTCATAAGGAGCCATACCAATACTTGCCTGATAGCTGTTGTTGTAAGCAAACTCTACCAGGTTCAGGTGATCTGCCCAATGGCCACCCCAATCCAAAACACACATCCTCAGCAAATCCTCCAACGTCTGGATCGTCCTCTCAGACTGTCCATCTGTCTGGGGATGATAAGCTGTACTCATATGCACCTTAGTGCCCATCTCTGCCTGAAATGCCTTCCAGAACACCGAAGTGAACTTAGAATCTCTATCAGACAAAATGCTCGATGGCACCCTATGCAATCTGACTATCTCTCTCACATACTTCTTAGCCAAGACCGCTGCTCCATCAGTCTTCTTAATGGCCAGAAAATGTGCTGACTTAGTCAACCGGTCCACGATAACCCAAATAGCATCAAAGGTCCGTGACACTGGCAATCCTACCACAAAGTCCATAGTGATCATATCCCACTTCCACTCAGAAATGGGTAAACTCTTCAGTAACCCGCCAGGAACCTGATGCTCAGCCTTCACTAGCTGACACACATCGCACCTCGAAACCCAATCCGCTACATCCTTCTTCATCCCGACCCAATGATAGTACCTCTTGAGGTCACGGTACATCTTAGTCGCTCCTGGAAGAATGGATGACTTGCTCGCATGAGCCTCTCTCAGAATCTCCTGCCTCAACTCCTCATCCTTGGGCACACAAACCTAACCATGCACGAAGATAATACCATTAACTGCGACCTGATACTCTGAATCTACATCCTTTGAGGCATTCACTAGCCCCAAATCTTTCTCCTGAGCCAACCGCACTCTACTTAGAGGATCTGCTCTATCAACTGCTTCCAAACCCAACGGTTCCTGTGAAACAGCACAAAACCCCAACGCACTGATCTCTCCTGCCAGAGACTCCATATCCTGCTCCGGCAAAGCTAACACTGGCGTAGTAGTCAACATCTCCTTCAGGCTTGCAAAACCCTCCACTTACTCCTGTGACCAAACAAAAGGAACATCTTTCTATCAACTTAGTCATCGGACGTTCCTTGCTTACAAAACCCTGCACAACTCTCCTGTAGTAGTCTGCCAATCCAAGAAAACTCCTGATCTCTGTGGCATTCTGCGGTCTAGGCCAATCCCTGATAACCTGAATCTTCTCTGGATCTAATGAAACCCCCTCAGCAGAAACAATATGACCCAGAAAGCCCATCTCACGCTGCCAGAAACTGCACTTACTCAACTTAGCAAACAACTTCTGCTCCCGCAGCTTCTCCATAATTGCCCTCAAATGCACTGCATGTTCTTCAGGATTCTTAGAATAAACCAGAATATCGTCGATGAAAGTGATAACAGATACATCTGGAAACTCCTGAAACACACTGTTCATCAATCTCATAAACGCTGCTGGTGCGTTAGTCAACCCGAAAGGCATAACCACAAACTCATAATGCCCATACCTCGTCCTGAAAGCAGTCTTCCTCACATCTGCCTCATCAATTGGTATCTGATGATAACCCGACGCCAGATCTACCTTAGAGAACCAAGTAGCACCCCTCAACTGATCCAACAACTCATCAATCCTGGGAAGAGGGTACTTGTTCTTCACAGTAACCCGGTTCAAACCCCATTAATCTATACACAAGCGGAGACTTCCGTCCTTCTTTTTAACAACAACACCGGTACTCTCCACTGTGATACACTAGAACGTATGAATCCCTTGCTCCATAAATCATCTAGTTATTTACTCAGCTCAACTCAAGTATGCCGATATCAACTCGCCGCCACCTGAATATCAACCCTCTTGTTCCTCCAAGAACCTCTAGTAACTTGCCAGTTAGGAAAACTTTCACAAGTTAGCTTATTCCAAAGATAGCTTTCCGCTTGGCAATTCTCCACAGAAAATCATCAATACAAACGTAATAAAACAAACAAGTACCATACGTTCGCATATTCTGATTCACCGCTTCAAATGCTTTGCAGACCGCTAACTCAAACCACTTGACTTATTCCCTCCAACAAGCTTACCAAAACCTTGAATCTAGCAACCCTGTCCATCTCCAATGAACTTCATCCACCATCGTCGCAAGAATTAGTTGATCCTGCCATGAAGGCTTCTTGTGAATCTTATGTATCTGGCAAACATGCCTTTTCCGGCTCATACCTGCTGCAACTCTCCTTTCCGGGACTCCGGCACCACCGGCCACACAATCCCGGCACATCAGCCACACATTCTTGACCGCACCGGTCATAAAACCCTGGCCCACCGGCCAAAATAATCCTAAAATCCAAGATTAAACCACCATCACTCTCGAGGCCTACATTCCGTCGTTATGTTTACACTCACGTTCTATACATTGCTTGCTCCCAACTCTTCCACTCTTAGGTCGCAACCTTCGAGTTATACCGATCTCACTCTCAGACCAGCATCTTCGAGTTATACCGTCTCACTCTTGGACCACAATCCTCAAGATCTCGATATCAGGGGAACTAGTCATCCCCTTAGGAGAACAACATCCCCTCTGCCACTCTCGGAGCCCTCAACCCCTCAAGCTATCGGTATTCAGGGGAATCACCATACCCTTGGGAGCAACAATCCTTAACGAATATAAACATCTCTCGACACAAGTACCTCCTGTGGTCCAAGTATAACATTGCAATGTTACACCTGCCCACTCAACTTATAATATCCAACTGGATTAACCACCAAGCAGAGAAATATCTGCTCCCACTGCATATGTCCACCTATCCGCCTCTCTAGGCCCGATACCCCTTGAGAATAATCTCATACCGGTCATCTACAACCGCTCCATCCTCTTAACATATGGTGGAAAGTCCTCAACATCTGCAGCCCTCGGCTGCACCCCGCCACATGCGGCACAACTAGAGCCTACACTGGTACCCCTCTCGGTAATTGCTCCAACAGCACGCCAACAGATCCGCCAAGTGATCATCTCGACCCTGGGCTCCACCCGCTGCAACCCCAAAACTGGGTTCCCAGCACCCCCGGCACACTCACCGGCTAACACTCTGGTCCTTCCTGATACGCTTGCGACCCTCTGACTTACCTCCCCGTGGAACTCTGGACCACACACTCACTGGCCTCGGGACTCACCCAACCATGACCACGACCACATCCCCGTCCACGACCAACAACTCAAACACCTTAACCACTGATCTTCTAAGAATAGAGGCTAACAAGCATAAAACAAAACAATACCACACAAAGAAACATAACAATAACTCACCGTGGAATCTCATTGAAGGCTCGAAGAGGATGTTCTAGGACTCCATGCCACACACAATTGACTAACTCACATAATCAATCAAGACATGTAATTCCAAACATCTACAACAGAAACCTAGTGAACCCAAACCTAGAATCGTAAAGGCTCTGATACCAAAATGAAACGACCGACCTTTTTTTTTTATAAATAATAAATAATAATAATAAACTACAGCTAGTGGTCCCATACCCACTAGCCACCTACCACAGTCACAATCAACAGCGGAATACTCAATACCCAATAACCAATAATAAACCAATAATATAACCAATACCATAGCATAAGCAATATCCAATAATCAATCATCAGAAAACATGAAACCAGCAACCTAACAATGTTTCTAATGACTCAACTCTAGCAGCCTAACAATGCCAGACAACACCCAATCAAGTTCCTAGAACATCCTCCTCTTCATTGCCTAGATTCCACGATCACACTTTGCCTTTACCTGCACACCACAAACAACAATTGAGATGCGTAAGTATTATCACAAATACTTAGTGAGACAATCCTCCCATCTACTGGGCTATACACACAAGCAATAAGATCTCTACATGCCACAAACAACAATCAATAAAACAAACCAGGCAATATACAAAGCATGCAACATCCATCGTAACTGAAAGAGGGGTGTCGACCGACACCAGATGGTGTCGATCGACACTGACTATCTGGTGTCGACCGACACCAAACTGGTGTCGACCGACACCCTGCCCGACACTCCCGAAAACCCTAGTTTGTGTCGATCGACACCTCCACATGGCATCGATCGACCCTCGCCAAAGTCCCGAGCCGTCCTCGCGTTGGTGTCGACCGACACCCCAACTGGTGTCGACCGACACCGATGCCGAGCAGCGATTTCCCTCGATCAGAAACTCCAAATCTCGCCTCCAATCTTCTCCAATCCGCTCCTTGCACTCTTAGAAGCCAAACCCAGCCCAGACAGCGACGAAATACCATAGAGAACTCAAAGAAACAACCACATAAGCACCAAATCACATAGAATCTAGAGATCTTAGCTTAGATAAGCCATGGTCATGCACTCACCTCTTCAAGAAGATTCTGACCAACAAGAACGAATTCCCTCACTCCTAGCAAGCTTCTAACACCTTCCCAGCCTTAGATCTCCCAAGAACAGCAAGGAATCTCTCAATCTCTTCCCAAAAGCTCAAGAACACTTTTCTCTCTTTCTTTTTCTCTAACAACGGCCAAATAACACAAAAACACGACCCTAGGTCGTTTTCCCCTTTTTACAACTCGATTTAGGGATTTCTTAAACCAACCACGCAAACCGGACAATTAAAATTGAACCGACCAAACCGGCCACAACTGGTGTCGATCGATGCCTCACTAGAAGGTGTCGATCGACACCCTTACCAAAATACCAAAAATTGGTTTGCGGGTGTTACAAATTTATAATTGATGACAGATTTATTTTTTACGATAGACTTATTTATAAATATACCACAGACTTTCACAATATATGACAGATTTGATATAATATCTAGCAGATTTATTTTCCACAGTTATTTCAAATTTATTTTCTTGTTTAAAAATCTGTCGTAACATGACAGGTTTTTTCACAGATAAATAATTACTAGATTGACCTCTAGTGATAACAGATTTGTTTTAAGTTACGACAGATTTTTTAATTTAAACAAAAATCTGTCGTTTGATAACAGATTTATAACATTTTTTAAATATTGCTAAAATGACCTATGTGAATATCATATGTTATGACAGATTTGTTTAAATTATGACAGTTTTTTTGTTTGCTTCCAAAAATCTGGTGTTTGATAATAGATTTATTAGCTGTAAAATGTAAATATATTGACAACAGATTTGTTTTAAGTTATATTTTTTTCAGTCATATTTTTATTAATTATATTTTTTATAAATCATATTATGAATGATATTTTTAAACTCATATATTTAAAGCATATTTTATACATTTTTATTTTCCTAAATCATATTAAAAAATTAACATCATATTTTAAAATCCTTTTTTATATATTTATATTATATTTTAATAAAATTATTTTAATATTTTTATATACATTATTTTTAGTTATAATTTCATGCATTATATTTTTATAAAACTTATTTAAACTATATCATCTTAAACTTCATATTTTTAAATCATATCTTTATACATAATATTTTTATAAACAAAATTTTGAATATTTTTTATAAATTATATTTTAAATCATATTTTATTTTTATAACTTATATTAAAAATATAAACATCATATTCTTAAACATTTTTATTTTTTGTTAATCATATTTTTAAATCAAAATATCAAATATTATTATTTTTTTGATTTTTCGTTTTATTCCAAAAAAAAAAATAAAAAAAAAAAAAAAAAAAACAAAATTTGGGTTTTTAGTCTTTTTACCTAAAATTTGTGTCATTCTAGTTATTAGATAGGATAGAGTGTTAGTCTAGCAATTAATTGCCAAATTTGTGTCAAACTGGTATATTTTCACATTATAATATAAGATATTGATTATATTTTTTTGACAAAAAAAAGATATTGGTAATATTCCAATCTTATTATAGAAAGTTGGGTTTTGAAAATTAGCCATTAACATGATTTTGACATGTGTCAAGTGATCAATCTTAGATTTTGACATGTGTAAAAATTTATTTAAAAGGAGATTTTTAAAAAAAAGTATATATGCATTTTCTTTTCCTAATACTGTATTTTAAAATTTATTGTAGTATCTTTAGATTGTTTTATTTAATTTCTATTATTATTTTTGAATTATTTGAGACTCATTATTACCGTGAATATAATTTTCTATTGTTTCTTTAATTATGTCAAATTAATTTTCTCCTAGTTTTCCAACAGTTTGTCATAAACCCTTTATAAAAAAAAAATTGTTACCATTATTCATTTAATCTCAAAGGAAGATAACGAGTAGAAGCTCATCAACCTAATCTTATTATATAAACCTTGGTTCTCAAAGTTAGTAACTCACCAGATCGTGACACGTGTTAATTTTAACGATCATAAATCAAAGTTAAAAACTCACCAGATTATGACACGTGTCAATTTTAACGATCAGAGATCAAAGTTGGCAACTCATCAGATTGTAACACATGTCAATTTTAAAAAGTTAGTAACTCACCAGATCGTGACACGTGTTAATTTTAACGATTCAAAGTTAAATACTCACCAGTTTATGACATGTGTCAGTTTTAACGATTAGAGATCAAAGTTAGTAACTCACCAGATCGTGACATGTGTCAATTTTGTTTTCTAAATAAATTTTACATGTTTATCTAAAAGAAATTCTAAATCAAAAAGGAAAATTAACAAAACTAATATATTTTCCATTGTAAGCTATTTTGACATGTATTAAACAAAAAAGTAATTCACTAAGCATGTATATTATTATTAATAAATTATGTCAAAAGAATAAGTTGAGAATAATTAATAAATTATCCCCCTCTCCAGGATATTGTCGCCCTACTTTTGATTCGGGTGAAAATAAGTTGAGAATTTATGATTCGAGAATATTTGAGACGAGGTCATAACTTTAAGTTGTTTTGGTACAATTGGATACTTCTGAAGAGTAAATAGGTCGTTGATCCTTAACGTGATTATGACATATGTCATGTTTTGGATTATATATAAAATTTCTATTTTGTATATCTTAATTATCTAAGACTTATATATACCATCATGATTATAATTTTCAAATTTTTATTTTTATTATATTATATTAAATTTCTTTCAATTTCTCAATTTTATTGGATTAGTCATAAAATCATTGTAATTGAGTAGATAACTTTCACCAGTTGTTCATCCAATATATTTGGAGTAAAAAAAACTTCATGGTTAAAGAAATTATGTCACAAAACAATTTTAGTAATTATAAGAACTATAATTATGCCAAAATGAAAGTAAAGCAACATAAAATTTGTTTAATTTGTTTAGAAGACATTTTATAGGTGGTGATAAAGAGCATACTTTAACAATAAAATAATTTTGGGTGTAAGAACATATTTTTAATGGTAAAACATAGTGTGAAATTGTATGTGGTTACTTATTAGATGTTGCTTTGATGAATTTGTTGCATGTAAAATATTTTGTGAATAAGTTGTGAAACGTTTTTGAATAAGTTGACGAAGAAGAAGACGATGAATTTTCAACCCGATTTGATGTTTTCGACGACTCTGATGGTGAGTCATCTGATGACGAGAAGTTTTCTGTATTGGGCGAGCCTCAGAGTAAAGTGGAAGACCCACTTACTCCGCCTCCTCAGAAGAAAGCTCATAGAGATGATAACTTTGCCGGATCGAAGATGAAACTGGAGGCTATTAGGTTGGAGGTGTCAACGCTAAAAATTGTTGTAGGACAACAATACAGTAGCAAAAAGCAGTTCAGGAATCACGTGAAACTTATTTCAGTTAGGGATGGATTTGATTTTAATGTACTAGTCTCAAATCCGAAACAAGTGGTTTTTAGGTGTTGGGTTAAAGGATGTTTTTGGAGAGTTCGTGTATCTGTACAAGGGGATGACCCGGATTTTCATGTTCGTGTATACGATTCAGAACACACATGTTCTATGACGGAACGTTCTACTAGATGCCGCCAATCAACAGCTGATGTACTAGCAGGTCTTTACAGGGACTATCTTGGTGATCTTGGTCCGGATGTTAAACCTAAAAGTGTCGGAGTCATTTTCAATAAGCAGTTTAGTCTAAAGGTAATTACTATGTTTCGACTGACTTATTAATAACAATGGCTGAGTTATAGGTATGTATAGGCTGAGTTATTTATTGATAACAATGGCTGAGTTATAGGTATGTATAGGCTGAGTTATTTACATTTTACGGCTCATTTATTGAATATTTAAGGCTGACTTATTCGAATGTATCGGCTGAGTTATTTATATATTATGGCTGATTTATTAATTTGTTGGTGTCGACAGATGGGTTATTGGAAGGCATATCGAACGCTGCTGAATGCAAGGCAGATCGATCAGGGAACTCCTAAGGAAAGTTTTAGCGAGTTGTCTTCTTACATATACAAGTTAAAAAGGGAAAATCTGGGTACAGTCACGCGTCTTCAAATAGGTGATGAAGATAGATTCAAATATGTTTTTATTGCTTTTGGTGCGAGTATTGCTGGGTTTGCTTTCATGCCCAAAGTTGTTGTTGTCGACGAAACGTTTCTCCATGGTAGTTACAAAAGGACACTTCTAACAGCCCTAGCTCAGGATGGTAACTTTCAAATTTTCCCATTAGCTTTCGCTGTTGTTGACACTGAAAATGATGAGTCTTGGCGTTGGTTCTTTACACAACTCAAAGTTGCCATTCCAGACGAAAAGGATCTTGCGATAATCTCCGACAGACATAAGTCAATAGGGAAAGCGATTGGTCAAGTGTATCCGTTGGCTTCACGTGGAATTTGCACTTACCATTTGTATAAGAACATCTTGGTGAAGTTCAAAGGAAAACATTTGTTCCCTCTGGTGAAAAAAGCGGCAAAGTGTTTTAGGGTAACTGATTTTAATGAGGCTTTCAATGAGATTGAAGCACGTCATCCCAAACTACATGGATACCTCCAACGAGTTGGTGTCCGAATGTGGGTGCATGTTCATTTCCCGGGTGAAAGGTACAATTTAATGACAACAAATATTGCAGAATCAATGAACCATGCACTGTCAAATGCTAGATGTCTTCCCATAGTTCGACTTCTAGAATCGATACGGGATATGATGACCAGATGGTTTTCTGAACGGAGAGAGGATGTGAAATCGCAACAAACAACGCTCACTCGAGGTGTTGAGAAACTGTTACAGGTAAGTTTACATAAGTCAGTCGTTAATGTTGATAACTCAGCCGTAACAGTTACCATATCTCAGCTATAATTTTTTACATTATAGTTTTCATAACTCAGCCTTTGTTGTTTCAATAAATCAGCCATAATTGTTTTCATAACTCAGCCTAAAACGTTTCTGTTTTTTGTTCTACTCCCTAATAGGACCGTGTCACCGGAGCAAGACTTATGGAGGTACAAACGATTGATGCTGTACGTGTTCAAGTGAAATATGGATCATCTTTGCATGTTGTAAATTTAGAAATAAAAAGTTGCACACGCCGTCGTTTTGACCACGAGAAAATACCATGCATCCATGCAATCGCAGCTGCAGAGCATATGGATGTGTCTCGTATATCCATGTGCGATACGAAATTTAGGAGTGTCGATTTGGTTAACGGATGGGCTGGTTCAATCATGCCTCCAGATGAATCATTCCCTGCTCCTGAAGTTATGGATAATCAGAAGTGCTTGCCTCTGATTGTTGTGAACCAGCCAGGAAGACCAAAGAAGCGTAGGATTAAATCATCTTTAGAAGTTGCCACTGAAAATAAACGCCCTAGGAAGCAACACGCATGTTCGCGATGTAAGCAAGTTGGGCACAATGCAAAAACTTGTGCTCTATAGTTAGGGAGATTTATTTTATTTTGTTTTATTACTCATATGTCAAAGTATTATAACTTTACTTTGTGTTATTACTCATCTGTCAAGTATTATAACTCATCTATCAAGTATTATAACTCAGCCATAATTACTATAACTCAGCTATAACTCACTATAACTCAGCTATAACTCACTATAACTCAGCCATCACATGAATCGACGAGACATTTAGTCCCGTATCACGATAACTCAGCCGTCATAAAATATAACTCAGCCATATAATCAGTCGTATAAATCAGTCGTTTGTTTTCATATTGTTTCTTTGATAACTCAGTCATGACATGAATTGACTATATATTTCGTTTTCCCGTAAAAGCTATAACTCAGCCGCATCGACGAGACCTTTTCAGACTATTCCTACTGATAACTCAGCCATTACTTACTATAACTCAGCCATTACATGAATCGATGAGAATAATGGCTGAGTTATCATTAGAAACGAAGGTCATTTCTTCACATTGTTTATAATGATAACTCAGTCATAATTCTCTATAACTCAGCCGCCACATGACCTATAACTCAGCCATATAGATCAACCGTATAAATCAGTCGTTTGTTTTCATATTGTTTCTTTCGATAACTCAGACATAACTCACTATAACTCAGCCGTTAAGCAATATTTTGGCAAGTTAACCTAATAATAGAAGTGACCTTTCTTTTGATAACTCAGCCATATAGATTGTTCATTTTGATAACTCATTCGTTATTCACTATAACTCAGTCGTCACATGAATCGTAGTGACCTTTTGTGTTCCCGTAAAACTATAACTCAGCCTCAAATGGAGAGTAGATACTAAAATGTGGAAGCATGAAAGGTGGATACATAGAATTAGTCGAAGAAAAAAGGGACGTTTAATACGTGAAAAAGATGGGAAACTATACGAAGAAATGGAAAACAATTATTTTAAAATAAACAGAAATTAGAGTCATAAATTGATAAGGTAAAACTGGAAATCACTGCTAGAAACCCTAAAGGATCTTAGAGACGTTGAGGGACAACCACCAAAGGTAACAGTTTTTGCACATGATTTCAAAGTCTCCGTAGCGGAGAGAACGGGAACACATCACAGCACAAGTGGGTGAAGGGAGTGGCGGGCTGTCAGGATAGCGACGGGAGGCTGAGTATGAGTTTTTCGGGGCCGTATCAAAACGAGATAAATCATCCAGAAAATAATTACCGCTTACAATGGAATCCGAAGACATCAGAGGATAATGATTTGCATAAAACAGCTGGAGGTAATGGACGGCCATATCCTCATTCCCTTGACAAATACTTAGTACCCCACATGGTAAGGTGGCATAATCATTGGCCGGTACAATACGACTGAGAATATCAATCCCACGCTAGATATCTCTATCCTCAGCCACAACCCTTAGCCCTTCGAAGTATATGGCAATGGGGTTGCCGGCCTAAAAGCATCTGACGAAGAAAGGCCTATGCCGCCCTTCAATTTGGAGGCCACCATCAGGGGCATTGGATGTGTTGATTTCTAATGAGGGATCAGTACAAAGGCAATAGATAGCAGTTGTCTTTAGAACTTCTTTACTGTATACTGCATTTTTCCCCCTACGACCAGCCCTTAAAATAGAACCAAGTGTGGTCCATCCAGCATTTTCTGCAGCATTTTCTGCAACAAGGGAAACGGTTTTGATGAAAACATCGTCGGGGAGATCCGGCATCTTGGGTGCTAGAGCGGACATAGTGTTGTAAAAAATAATTTTATTCTAGTTTATAGTTGAGAGGTAATAGACTAAAAACGGGAATATTATAACTCAGACAATTGGTTCTATTTGTAGTTGAGAGGTAATAAATAGACTTATAATTTTATTGTTAAGCATATTTTGGCGGGAAACCATAAGTTATTCCTGTAATAGACTAATAATCCTAGTGATAACTCAGCCGTCAAGTTATATATATATTTCAGCCATCACTTACTATAACTCAGCCATCACATGAATATACGAGACCTTTCGTTTTCCCGTAAAACTATAACTCAGCCGCTAAGCAATATTTTGGCGGGAAACCGTAAGTTAACCTAATAATAGACGCGACCTTTCTTTTGATAACTATAACTCAGCCATCACATGGATCCATAAAACTATAATTCAGCCGTAAAGCAATATTTTGGCGGGAAACCACAAGTTAACCTAATAATCGACGTGACCTTTCGTTTTTCCATGAGTTAACCTATTGTTTTTCCTTTATATTCTCTTAATTCATTGTATCGTTTCAGTTTCTTACTCATTGTATCGTTTCCTTCTTCTCCGCTCATAATATATTGCACCTACAAATCTCCTCTACAACCAATATCAATATATCCTTCGATCATTGCATATGTAAGTCTCCTCTCCATCCCCTCTCAATCTATTGCATATTTTCCGATCATTGCACCTATCAGTTGGTGACGGTTGTTTTTATTTTGATAGCCGAGCTATGGACGGAGAGGGTTCCAGTAGACATAAAAAACGCAAGGCAGACGAAGCATTATCGCCAGCAAGAGTCCCAGATTACGAGTAGGAAGAGGAATCACTATTGGCCGTGTCCGAAGCCTTTTCTCAGATAAGAGCCGCGGTCGAGGCAGAGTCAAAGCGTCGCTACACAGAAATTATGTGTATGATGGATGAGCATATGAAGAAGAATGAAGAGAAGACCGTCCTCGTGCATCAAGTGGAACTAATCGACGCTCAACTAAACCAACTGAATCAAATCTTGGTTGGAGAACTTGTCGACTTAGCGACAGAGCACAAGAGGTTAGAGGAGATGAGAGAGATTGCGGAGGCTGATGCCGACCAGTGTGTGGTTCCTCCTCCTCCTCTTGATTGGGATTAACTAAAAGCTCATGGTTCCTCCTCTTCTTAATCGGTTTTTAGAAGTGAATTTCATTGTAATGTCGTGTCTTCTTCTTTATGAACCCTGAACTTGTTTTATTTTTATTTCTTTTTGTAATGTTTCATATTAATATAACTCAGCCGGAATTAAGATAAATCAGCCACTAAAGATTTATAAATCAGCCGTCACATGAATCGTCGAGACTTTTCGTTTTCCCGTAAATATTATAACTCAGCCGTAGCGTCATATATATCAGCCATTTACTTTCATATTGTTTCTTGTGATAACTCAGTCATACTCACTATAACTCAGCCGTAACATGAATCGATGCGATATTTCGAATTCACGTAAATATGATAACTCAGCCGTCAAATCATATATATCATTTATTTCCTTTCAAATCATATATACCAATCGTGGCCAAAAATTCGAAATCGGAGTCAAATCCTTGTCTACGATACTTCCGTTGTGGGTATGCAACTGCGAAGAAGGTAGAGTCTGTTCTTGGTTATGTTGAATTTGTTCTTGTTGGTTTATGTTGAATCTGTTCTTGTTCCAATTGTTGTCTCCATCACCTAGATAGCTTATGAATGATGACCACGTCTTCAAGTGGGTCGATGAGGCACTGTTGGATGAGGTAGAGTCTTTCTCTGTTCAAACTGTAAAACTACAAATGGAAATGGAGATTGAGAAGAAGATGCAAATGGAGCTTGAGAAAGAGCTATTTGAGAGGGTTGAAGATGCAAAATCATAATTGAAAGCAAGGATGAAGGTTATGATAGTTGTGATAGTTTTTGGTTATATGATCATGTTTGGTCTATTTAAGATAGTAGGATGAGATAGTGTATGATGGGATTATGTTTCCATAATGTTGTTGTTAATGGTTATGGATCCCATGCAAACTAATGTTGTTGTTAGTGGTCTTTTATCAATCTCTTTTACTAACTAAGCCATAAATTTACTATAACTCATCCATAACTCACTATAACTCAGCCGTCACATGACTTTTCGTTTTCCCGTAAATATTATAACTCAGCCGCCAAGTCATATATATCACTCATTTACTTTCACATTGTTTCTTGTGATAACTCAACCATAACTCACTATAACTCAGCCATCACATGACTTTTCGTTTTCCCGTAAATATTATAACTCAGCCGTCAAGTTATATATCTCATTCATTTACAAGAGTATATCAGGTTTTTAGAAAGTTTTGAAAGGTTTTACAAATTGTTTATAATGATATATATCAATTTGATTTGCTTTTCTAAAAACTTTACAAGTTGTTTCTAATGTTTTAAAACATTAAAATCTGAATAAAATATTATTTTAAAATGGAGTTTACAACACCAAAGACTGAAATATTTTATTAAAAAGAACAAATACAAGATCAATTATTCAAGAGTTTTTAAAATAAATTTGAACTATTTAAGTTCATATTTCAGTTTCCTCTCCCAGCGTATTGAATTGTCATCTCTCTAGCCATTGCTTCAAACCTTCTCCTATCAGATTTGTAGAGGTTGGCAAGATATTCAATGGTCTGTTCCTCATCATTGACCTCTGGTTCAATCAACTTCTCCACTAATCCCTTGAAAAGCTTAACAATCGGCATGGGAATCCAACGGTCGGTCCTCAAAACTTTTAGGTAAATGCCTCCACTATCTGATACATTTGGGTGGCAAATTCTTGTGATGAAAACAACCTGCATTATCAAGAAATTTTATTTAAAAAAACTATTGAGTTGCTGCAAAAAGAGGAGTCCTAATAAACATGCTTGCTAAAATAAAAAGGAGTATAATCAAAAATAGATACCTTGGGGGACTTCTTGGGTAATCAGGTGGAAAAATAAGCCTAATTTTAAACACTCCCCCTTCATAAGGGGTGTTCACCGGTCCGATTAGAGTAACCTCCCTACGGAAAATGTCGTCATCAACAGTTACTAATAAAAAGGCAAACACTCAATCTCTTTTATCCTTAACAGTAAAACAAATCTAATCTAAAGATGTATGTGTTTACCTGCTGTGACGTTAGGCAAAAGATCCCTGTTCAGATATTTCAAATCAGTTCTTATATGACTTGAAGGAGAACGACGGGCCATTTCTGATGGATTGAAGGAAGAAGGTAAATAGATTTTTAAAATCTGAGAGATGATTTAGGAGTTTTCGTGAGACAAAGGTTTGATGTGTAAGTCGAGAGCAAAAAGTATTTATAATACGCGAAGCGTCGCTTTGGTTTACAAAAAGTACCCCTTCGGCTTCATAAATACATAATTCTTACCGCCTTTATCATAAATCCATAATTCTTACCCCTTCAACGCATAATTATAACCGAACTAAAGCGACGCTTCGCGTATTACACCTTCAATCAATTACGGTTTTACAAGCCCCTGGTGGCTATAACTCAGCCATAACGTTATAGGGCGCTATAACTCAGCCGTCACATGACCTTTCGTTTTCCCGTAAATATTATAACTCAGCCGTCAAGTCATATATATCACTCATTTACTTACAAATTGTTTCATGTGATAACTCAGCCATTACTCAGCCGTCACATGACCTTTCGTTTTCCCATAAATATTATAACTCAGCCGACAAGTCATATATATCA
The DNA here is from genome assembly GCA_023657505.1 of Camelina hispida. Lineage (NCBI taxonomy): Eukaryota > Viridiplantae > Streptophyta > Magnoliopsida > Brassicales > Brassicaceae > Camelina > Camelina hispida. The sequence continues at coordinate 17,443,731 of CP094635.1, read as the reverse complement.
CTCATTTACTTTCAAATTGTTTCTTGTGATAACTAAACCATAACTTAGCCGTCACATGACCTTTCGTTTTCCCGTAAATATTATAACTCAGTCGTCAAGTCATATATATCACTCATTTACTTTCAAATTGTTACTTAACTCAGCCATAAATCAATATAAATCAGCCGTCACATGGCCTTTCGTTTTCCCGTAAATATTATAACTCAGCCGTCAAGTCTCACATACACAGAGCCATAACTCACTATAACTCAGCTTTCGTTTTCCATTAAATTCGAATTGATTACATTCAGTTCTGCAATTCGCCAAAATAAAATAAAAAATAAAATAAAAAATAAGCGACAAGCATCATATTAGCGAACTAGTTCCCATGGGAAGGCTATCGTCTCTAGCATTCTCGATGGTCCTGAAGTCTCAGGATGGGAGCGGACCGGATAGATCGGATTCCAACGGTTCTTCCACCACCAGCTTGCTCAGTTCGGATCGCCATATATGACAATCCCGCCTTAAGGATTCAAGCCTTTCCATCGGCACTTCGGAGCCCTTGGAAACCATCTCCTCCAAGAAGGCACATGGACCTTCTACGTCATGGCTTTCGCGGAAGAAATGGTCCGTTGACTCCAAATGGTTGATGTACCGCCTCAGCCTCTCCAGGCAAGCTCGGTAGGCCCAGACTTCCATGTTGTGCGGGAAGTCAGAATCTCCCAAAGGTTCGTAATCACCTTCGGGTAAGTTGGGCACCACCATAGAGACCTATTCTTCGCAAGAGGCATGCTCAGCAAGTAGACGATTCATGCACCACTTCGCCAGAAAAAAACCTTTGGCGATGAGCTCATCCAGGACTCAGATAGTCCCTTCCAATCGGCAGAGCTGAAAGACTTGCTCGAATTTAAGACGAAATGCTTTAATATACGCGCCAAGTCTCTTGCGGTGAGCTCGGTACATCCAGAGTTCCTTTTTGCAAAGGATCCCCTTCACGGGATCGAGACGGAGACTCTTGTAAAGATCACTATAAGTCTATAAAATCCTACATTACGGATTTATAATTTAGCTGGTATTACGATATCTCAGCCATTACGGATTTATAAATCACTATAACTCAGCTGTCACATGAATCGACGAGACCTTTCGTTTTCCCGTAAATATTATAACTCAGCCGTAAAGTCATACATATCAGATTGTTTCTTTTAGATTGTTTCTTTCGATAACTCAGCCATAACTCACTATAACTCAGTCGTAACATGACCTTTCGTTTTCCCTTAAATATTATAACTCAGCCGTAAATCGATATTTTGGAGGGATTTATAATTTAGCCAGTATTACGATATCTCAGCCATTACGGATTTATAAATCAATATAACTCAGCCGTTATATGAGTCAACGAGACCTTTCGTTTTCCATTAAATACCATAACTCAGCCATAAATTCCATAACTCAGCCATAAATTCGTATAAATTAGTCGTTTGCTTTCAGATTGTTTGTTGTGATACCTCAGCCATAACTTTACTATAACTCAGCCGATAAATGAGAGGAGATACTAAAATGTGGAAAATAGGGTAGGGACCTTTAATACATGAAAAAGATACTCGCCTAAGAAATGGAAAATAATTATTTTAAAATAAACAGAATTTAGAGTCACGAGTTGATAAGGTAAAACTGGAATTCACTGCTGGAAACCCTAAAGGATCTCCGAGACTTTGATGGACAACCACCAAAGGTAAAAGTTTTTGCACATTATTTGATAACTGTCTCCACAGTTGAGAGGAAGGAGACCGTTGAGATGATGGAGACCGTTATCTAAATAACACATCACAGCACAAACGGGTGAAGGGAGTGGCGGGCTGTTAGGATAACGAAGGGAGACTGTGTATTAGTTTTTTCGGGCCGTCTTATAACGAGATAACTCAAACATAAAATTATTACCGGTTAACATGGCACCTGAAGACATCAAAGGACAATGATTTGCATCAAACAGCTGGAGGTAATGGACGGCCATAACCTCATTCCCTTGACAAATACTTAGTACCCCACATGCTAAGGTGGCATAAGCATCAGTCGGTACAATACGACTGAGAATATCAATCCCACGCTGGATATCTCTATCCTCAGCCACAACCCGTAGCCCTTCGTAGTAAATGGCAATGGGGTGGCCGGCGTCAAAGCATTTGACGAAGAAAGGCCTGTGCCGCCCTTCATTTTGGAGGCCACCATCAAGGGCATTGGATGTGTTGATTTCTGATGGATCAGTACAAAGCTAATATATAGCAGCTGTATTTAGAACTTCATCACTGTATAATGCATTTTTTCCCCTATGACCAGCCCTTAAAATAGAACCAAGTGAGGACCATCGATCTTCTGCAGCATCTTCTGCAACAAGGGAAACGATTTTTATGAAAACATCGCCGGGGAGATCCGGCATCTTAGGTGCTAGAGCGGACATAGGGTTGTAAAACTAATTTTATTCTAGTTTGTAGTTGAGAGGTAATAGACTAAAGTAACGGGAATACTTGTATATATACAGAGATGGAATAATATTATATTATTTGGTTGGACCAGAGTATTACAGCTCAGCTGTAAAGTGAATATATCAGCCATTACTCTTTTGATAACTCAGCCATAACTCACTATAACTCAGTCGTAACATGACCTTTCGTTTTCCCGTAAATAATATAGCTCAGCCGTCAAATCATATATATCATTCATTTACCTTCAAAAGTTTTCTTGTGATAACCCAGCCATTACTCTCTATAACTCAGTTATAATATGTCCTTTTGGTTTCCGTAAATATTATAACTTAGCCGTCAAGCGATATTTTGGCGGGAATCATTAGTTAACCTAATAATAGACGCGACCTTTCATTTTTCCTATTGTTTTTCCTTAATATTTTCCTCATTCATATGTCTGACTCTCTTTCATCTCATCTTCGTTTCTATTGTTTCTCTTTATCTTCTTTTAAATCACAGATCTGTCTATCTGTTACATCTTCCTATCGACATGGAAGTTGTTCCTCACATCGATGGACAGTTTTTTAGAGATGTCGAAGCGATCATATGCGCCACTGGTCGGGAGAATATTCCGGTTCTAAACCCTGGTGTGGGTTCCTTGGTTGACAAAACCATTGTTACGTGGTTCAAGTTCCTTCACGTTCTCTTTATCGCGATTGGAGGAATACTTCAACACAACTGGCACCATGCGTGGCCGACGTACCGCTTGATTCCCTTCCACTTTAAGAGACGGTGGTTTCTCCTCCTCGCGGTAAGATCAATAAAACAAACCATATTGATATTATTCTATACTCTTATCGCTTCTTTCCTTTAATTGTAGCATAAATACACGTGGGATCCAAAGTAACGGTCTGGACGCAGTTTAATTTGGTGGCTAGAACGTTATTCAGATCCCAGATACGTGCTCTCAAGAGGATATAGGCAAGTGGTGGCAATAAACCCGAGATGCTGACTAGCATAGTTTGGAATGATTTGGTCGATAGGTTTGAAGAATTTGGCCCAGATGACGTCTGTTTCAAAAAGTGATTTTCATTGTACTTTTGTGTCGTCTTCTACATGAACTAATGAACTATGAACTACGAACTATGATTTTGTGTTTTTTTTTTTTTTTTTTTTATTTCGTTTATGTTATACTTTCATATTAATATAAATCAGTCGTTATTACGATATCTCAGCCATCACGGAATGATAACTCAATCATAAAGTTCAATAAGTCAACCATAATATAGAATAACTCAGTCATCACTTTACCGTAACACTTTAAATAATAATTTTAAATTTAAATTTGAGTTATAATAATTTTAAATTCAATTGTCGGACAAATACTTTTACAAAAAGTAAAAATGCGTGAAACGTTTTAATAATATCGAGAGACGTTTTAATAATTTAAGAAAAATAAAATTCTAAATTCGAATAATAATTATTTAATTATTTGCAATAATATCTTGTGATAGAAAGCTCACTTTATGAATTGATTATGCGTGTGGATTTGAGCAGGCACAGAATTAGTGATTTTTCGCGCTTCCCTAACAACATTTTTTGTAATATCGAGAGACGTTTTAATACTTATTAGGATTCTGACAGAATAAAAGACTCAAGAAAGAAAGAAGAATACGTTTTCATATCTTCATATTATTGAGAAGACCCTAAACGATACCTCAGCCATAACTTTACCATAACTCAGACAATCCCAAATTAGAATGACTAAATAACTGACCAAACCAAACTAAACCGGAAACTATTTTTTCCATTATTTTCGGTTAATTACGGTTATATTCGGCTTGCTATCGGTTATATTAAGTTAATCGACCTAATTTGGATAACATTTGGGTTATTTATGGTTATATATTCGTCTAACCGACACATAACCGAAAAGTAATTTCAAAATTTTTTTAAAATTTGAAAAATGGTTATCATATGAGTATATCCAAATTACCACCTTAAACCAAACACAATATAACCAAAACCAAACTGTTATATTAAAACCCATAATGTTGGAAATATGAAACATACACCTCTAACCCTAACCCTAACCCTAACCCTAACCCTAACCCTAACCATAACCCCTAAATGTCATGTTTTTAATGTTTTACACATTTTGATCAGAATGTGTAAAAATCAATATTTGTCTATAATTATTATTTTTCATTGCTTATAGTGATTGTAATATTCCTTTTGTCATTCTATATTTTAATATTGAGTTATAATAATTTTAATTTGCTTTCTATTGCTTATTATGATTGTAATAGTCAGCCGTGTGAAGTATGTAAATCAGCCGTAACTTAACCGTAAACCAGCCATAATAGACAAATCAAAGTTTTACAAATCCAAGTACAATTCCAAAAGAAACGAAACGAAGGACATAATGCATTATTTAATCTGAATCCAAAAAATTAGGTGCCTCATCGTAGATTTCTGCTGCCATTTTAACCCGTATAGCCTGGATATTTTTATCACTGATTCCATCGAAAGACACACCAAGCGCTAGACATTCAATAAACTTTAAAGCGTACACGCCACAGTCATCAACCTGTACGTTTTGAGGGACCTTGGAGGCACTCTTCCTCCTGAAACAGAACTGACTGGTAGTAGGTGTACGAATTTCATGAGGAACGTTCTCGTTCATCATTTCTGGAATCATCCGCTTAAACACCCTACAATCATTCAGCATTCTAAGATCACTGTCTAAGGTTACTTGTCCCACGATGCTATCATAGCAATCAATATGCCTTCTGCTGAGATCCACGTGCAGCACCACCCAGTGATTGCCTCCTGTTCGTGGAGTAATATACAGGTGATCCACATCTTCAATCCACTTCAAATTAGTCGGTTCATCTAGTGGTTACAAACCTTTAACTAAACGTTTATAATTATTGCCACGAATCATCGTTCTGGTGGACCACGGGTCTATAAACGCAATGCGTTTGTTGTGGAATGGGAAGGGATCTCGTTTGTACCTAATACTGAGGAGTCTCATAAACGCGCCCATGTGTTGTAAAACAGAAAAATGATTAGTAAACAACAACCAGCCATAATGTAATATAAGTTAGTCGTAAACAATAACAAATCATACCACTGCCACCTACTGTCATTATGTATTATAACACAGCCGTAAACATAATAACTCAGCCACTATGTATTATATCTCAGCCGTAAGCATAATAACTCAGCCATTATGTATAATATCTCAGCCGTAAACATAATAACTCAGCCATTATGTATAATATCTCAGCCGTAAACATAATACCTCAGACATCAAGTTAAACTTACTTTATCAGACAGCCACCCAAATGTACCAGACAGCCAGTTCTTTCTTTCGGTGATGAGAGTCCTATAGAATTCAATATTTGGTGTTGACTTGCCTAATGGTGTACCCCTAAGAAAAAAATAAGAACAGGTTAATATAATTTTAACAAGATGTGATTAACAAGGGTCTAAAGGGTCATACTCGGCTGTCTTTAGGTACTCCAAAAGTTTCTGCAACTTGACCGGATCAACAGGTGCTAGAGGATCATATATTCCATGTCCAGGTGAACAGTTCTTCCTCATGCACGTCAGTCCGTTGTCCCCAATATAAGGAAAAATCTTCGCTTGTGTAGCTTGTAGTTTATTCAATGAACTTCCATCCGGGGACAGCTTAACATTCTCCAGCCTTAAAGCTTTGATTCTATCAAGCCTAATCTTTTCCTCCTCATCATCCTCAGATTCAGGTTCAAGGATATTGTTTTCAGCCATAATCTTGGCTGTCATATCACATATACTGCTGTCAGCAGCGTCGGCACCAGCGTTTGCCCCAGCTTCGGATACTCCTTCATTCAAATCAGGTTCTACATATTTCAATTGAATGACTTGATTAGGCTTAGTAGTCTTTCTACATCTTCTCTTTGGCGGATTATTTCCATCCTTCTTTTCCGCCAACTTTATGACCTTCTTTGCAGCCGCCGCCTCATCTTTTGCCTTCTTTTCCGCCAACTCTTTGACCTTCTTTGCAGCCGTCGCCTCATCTTTGGCCTTCTTTGCAGCCCCCGCCTCATCTTTGGCCTTTTTTGCCGGCAAATCTTTGGTCTTCTTCGCAGCGGCCGCCTCAAGTTTGGCCTTCTTTGCATCTAATTCTTCGTCCTTCTTTCCATCATTGGCATTTTTCCTCGTGTTAGTCCGTTGAATTGGTTTTGTAGCAGCTGGAGACTTCTCAATGAAATTAAGAGGATCATCTTTATCAAACTCATCTTTATCAAACGCTTTATTTAGATTCCTACTGACCCCAGCCAAACCACTGCCAACTACTTGTATAACATAGCGAAGACAATTAAAGATAATGATAACTCAACCTAAACAATCTGGAAACTCAGCCATAGGATTAATATAATTCAGACATTACCGGAGGACTATTGACATAGTAGTTTTGGTGCATTTTTCATGGAACTACTGGTACTGGTGGACTTTTTGGTGACAACAGTTCATCTCTAAGGTTCTTGATTTTGAAATTTTGACAATTGTTTTGTGACAACATTTCATCCCGAAGGTCTTCAACATTGTTTTGGCCAGTTTGCCCAACACCCAAGGAAAGCACGTGCTCTTTCATCTGCTTGAGATCACTCTCAACAGAACGAAACCTGGTTTCAAACCTTTCATTCATCCTCTCTTCTATTCTATCTCCAATGTTTTTTTCCAAGGTGTCAAACCTTGAGGTTAAATTAGACACCAACTCAATGAGAGTTCCAACCGGTCCACCACCCTGACTGTTGGAAACTACCACCTTCTGTTCAGCTCCTTCACCAGATCCACCACCCTGACTGTTTGAAACTACCACCTTCTTGACTTTCTGCTTCTTTGCGGGAGGAGAGTCAGAATCAACTTTCTGCTTCTTTGCGGGAGGAGAGTCAGAATCAACATCCCAAAAACATTTAACAAACTTATCCTCATGTATGTCTTGGATAAGGCGATCAACTGCTGGGTCGTCGTCTTTTTGATCTGGCCACGTATGAAATAGCTCGCGTACATCATCCTTCATAACCATTTTTGTCACACGCAGCTGTAACATAAGACAATATGAGACCCATCAGTGAATAATAACTCAGCCAACACTAAAGCATAAATCAGCCATTACTAAAACATAACTCAGCCGTTACTAAACCATCAGCCATAACTAAATCATAACTTATCCATTACTAAACAATCACTCAACCAGATATAAACCTTACCTCACCAAGCGCTTTGATCTCTTCAGCAATTACTGATACCATCGTAGAACGTGTACGGTTTTCACCCCATTGAAGCATCGGTATGCCACCATCATTAGCTGATGCATTCCCAAACCGTTCTCCAAATTTTTTGATGGACTCATACGCCCAAGCCTGTAACACGGGTGTAAACCCACTGAGGGTGTACGACTTTCCCGTAGGTTTCAACATCTTTATGGAATCAACAAGAGCTTCAAATGCTGACCGACCTCACGGATACGTCTTCATTGCTTCATCATCAAAAACTCTTTTGGCACTTTCATATGGAATGCTAGAGTTATTATGCAAAACATAAAGTCCAATGTGTTGAAGAAGCAACAGCCCCAACCATTTACGATGATCAAGGTTAACCCATCCCCGGCACACTTTTAATGCTTCCCTGAGTTCAAGTAGCATTGGACCTGCCCCACCAGGCACTTCCAAAAGTCTGAAGAACTCTTTGTGTTCCTCTTCAAATTCAAACCGTTCAGTAGGCATTGGGTCTATGTTTAACCCCGTCAGATAATGAAATTCATTCAATCCAAACCTGATAGGTTGACCGCCGACCACAAACCAAAGCTCCTTCTTATGTACCCTTAACTAGTTACATAGTAGGAAATGAACAACCTTACCAGACCAGACGAATTGGCTATCAACTAGCTTAGAGATTATTCCAATTGGTACATCCTTCATTTTTTCCCACGCATCCAGTCCTATTGATTCCCTAATCTGAGGTAATTCTAACATCGTGAAATTGGTGTTAATTTGTTTAGTATGTAGAATAGACTTCATTTCTGGCCAAAGTCTTGGTGGGTAATCCCTTGCTTGGTCTTCATAAATATCCTTAGCCATCTGATAGTAAAGCATAAAATAAATCAGCCATAACATATGGCAAACGCAATGCATATAATAACTCCACCATAAATACATAACTCAGTCGTAAAGCATAAGATAACTCAGTCCAAACTCAGCCATCAAAGACGACGATAATCACCCGTAACTCAAAAATAAATAGGAAGACACATACCGGAACTCGAAGACGAGACGGCTTAGACGGAAACGAACAAGACAGCGACGACGAAGAGAAGAAAGAGCGAATGAGGATATCGAGCGAGGACGGCGAGAGATGACGGTGGGAGAGTAGAAAAAGACAGATTATCACCGGCGGAATTAGGGTTAGATTTCGCCGACGATAGGGACAGAGAGTTTTTTTTGTTGCGGTTTAAAAACCGTTCACTTTCCCTCTCATTGTAACTGTCGATTCTAGAAAGATAACTCAGCAGTCATAAACGGTATCTCAGCCAACCCTCAAATTAGAATGACTAAATAACCGACTAAACCGAACCGAAAAAATAATTTTTCCCAATTTGGTATTGTATTGGTATGTTTGCCTAGTTTTCTTATATTCGGCTTATTTCGGTTATATTATGCTAATCTACTTAATTACAATATATTTTGGATTATTTATGGTTATATATTCATCTAACCGACCCATAACCGGAAATAACCAAAAATTAATCTCAAAATTTTTTAAAATTTTTTTAAAAATTAATTTCAAAATGGTACTCATATTAGTATATCCATATTACCACCTTAATCCAAACAAATTATATCCAAAACCAAACTGTTATATTAAAAAAAAATAATGTTACCTCATCTAAACCCTAAACCCTAAACCCTAACCCTAACCCCTAAACGACATGTTTTGGTATGTTTGACACATTTTGATCAGAATATGTAAAAATCACTCTTTTTGTCTATAATTATTATTTTTATTGGTTATAATAATAGTAATATTCATTTTGCCATTCTAAATTTTAATTTTGAGTTATAATAACCTTATTTTACAAATATCTCATAACTCAGCCGTTTAAGTCAATAACTCAGCCACTACTTAGTCAAATTACTGGCCCCTTTTTTAATAATAAATAAAAATACATGAAAAATTTGAATTCAAATTTTTGAATTTATTTTTAATAATAAATCGTTTAAAATATTTTTATTAAGCGTATGGATGATAACAAGAAACATCATTATTGTTTGTGTCTCCCCAACAACCCTTTTTGCATTCTCGAGCGGGTATATAATAAATTAATAGGGTGGCCGTCGGATAACTCAGCCGTAACACCATTATTATGGCCGTTGCATAAGTCAGCCATGACATAGTTGTTAATTTAACTGACTATCCTAAGTCAGTCGTGTAAAGAACACAACTCAGCCTTCAAGTATATTACTGTCAAACGACGTCGTTCGATATATTGTTTTAGTATAAATTATGGGATTTGTTGTGATTTATTGCTTTCAGTAATCGAGATCGAGTCAAGATGATGGCAAATAGAGATATCTACGGCGGCAACTCCAGGGCTGATGAGAAAACTGCTTCTGAAGCACTAGCTGAGGTAGATCTCTGGACTATCTGAAATCTCAAAGCATTATCTTAATTGTGTTTGTGGAACTGTAGGAGCTGAATCGTAATGAAATAAATATGAAAATGACGGCAAAATCCGGAGGCAAGACAAGGGCGTTCCAATCGGGTGTAATTGCGGTGCGGTGCTTCTCGTTGCCACTTCTAATGATCCTACCAAGAGAGGAGAACGTTATTTCAGTTGTCCGTATGAAATCACAGATGTAAAGATTTGTGTACTCTTATTTTTGAGTTTTTTGTTCTGCTTCTGACTTTTTTTTAGTCTAATATGAATTATGTACTATTTGTAAGGGTCCCGGTCAAGGCTGCGGTTTCAGGAAGTGGTGGACTGATGCAGTGCGCGAAGAGTTTAGGGTTATTCAGGAGGAGAAGAATGAGATGAAGCAGGACTTGGATGCATCCAAGAAGCGCATCGAGATTAAAGAAGAAATGATCTTGTATTTGGAAAAAAATATGACGCGCTGGAGAAGAAGTTTGAGAGCTTGAACAAGTATCTATGAGATTAGTCAAGCTCCGTTGTTTTATTTTATTTTTTGGAATTGATATGAACTTTCTATGTTGTGGTGTTTTATCAATCTATTTTAATAACTCAGTCATGATTAATTATAACTCAACCGTCATAAACGATATCTCAGCCAACCCTCAAATTAGAATGACTAAATAACCGACTAAACCGAACCGAACGATAAAATAAATTTTCCAATTTGATATTTTTGAATTGGTATGTTTGGTTAATTTTGGATATATTCGGCTTAATTTCGGTTATATTAGGCTAATCTACTTAATTACAATATATTTTGGGTTATTTATTAGAATGACTAAATAACCGACTAAACCAAACCGACCGATAAAATAAATTTTCCAGTTTGATATTTTTGAATTGGTATGTTTGGTTAATTTCGGACATATTCGGCTTAATTTCGGTTATACTAGGCTAATCTACTTAATTACAATATATTTTGGGTTATTTATTGTTAGATATTAATATAACCGACCCATAACCGGAAATAACCAAATTTTTTTTTGATTTTTTGATTTTTTAAAAAAATATTCAAATGGTAATAATATTAGTATATCCATATTACCACCTTAAACCATACACATTAAAACACATTAGAACCAAATCCAAAACTTAAATAATCTGAACCCTACATCTCAAACCCTAAACCCCAACCATAACCCTAACTCTAACCCCTAAACGTCATTTGTTGTATGTTTTACACATCCTTGGTGAGAATGTGTAAAAATTAATCTTTCTCTATAATTATTACTTTTTATTGGTTATAATAATTGTAATATTCATAATTCAATTGTACATTTAAATGTTGAGTTATAATAATGTAAATTTACGAATATTTCATAAGTCAGCCGTGTAAGTCAATAACTCAGCCATCACTTAGTCACTTTGTCGGAATTTTAAGATTTTTTATTCGAATTTTGAGTTCAATTTTTTAATTATTTTGTATAATATATTGTGAAAAAACTAACTTTATAAATTGATTACGCGTGTGGATCTGAGCAGGCACAGAATTATTGTTTGGGCTTCCCCAACAACACTTTTAGTAATATCGAGGTACGGTACGAAAGACTAAACGAAGCCTTACCAAGTACATAACTCAGCCATAACTCACTCATCCGTACGAAGTAGATAACTCAGCCGTTCGAAATATATAACTCAGCCATAACATATATGTTTATTTAATATTTAATTATAACTCAGCCGTGTGAAGTACATAACTCAGTCGTAACATTGAAAAGATACTAAACAAAGAACTTTCTTATCCAAGTACAATTCCTACCAAAAGAAATCCAAAATTTTTCACTATCTAAGTACAATTCCTACCAAAAGAAATCCAAATGTTTTTTTACATATCCAAGTACAATTCCTACAAAATAAATCCAAATGTTTTTTTACATATCCAAGTGCAAGTCCTACCTACCTACCAAAAGAAATACAAATGTTTTTTAGCTGAACTGATTCATAAATTCAGGTGACTCATCGTAGATTTCTGCTGCCATTTTAACACGTATACCTTGGATGTTTTGATCACAGATTCCATCGAAAGATACACCAAGCGCTAGACATTCTATAAACTTTAAAGCGTACACGCCACAGTCACCAATCTGTACGTTTTGTGGGACCTTGGAGACTGTCCTCCTCCTGAAGGTAAACTGTTTGAAAGTAGGTGTACGAATTTTGTCTGGAATCATCCGCGTAAGCGCCCTACAAGCATTCAGCATTCTAAGCTCACTGTCATTGGTTACTTGTCCCACGATGCTATCATAGCAATCAATATGCCTTCTATTGAGATCCACGTGCAGCGCCACCCAGTGATCGCCTCCAGTTTGTGGAGCAATATACAGGTGATCCACATCTTTTATCCACTTCAAATTAGTTTGTTCATCTGATGGAATCAAACCTTTAACTAACTCTTCATAACCATTGCCAGTCATTGTAAAAACTTGGGACTCATGAAGAACATCGGATAATGACGGTGAACCATTTCACTGGTGAACCACGGGTCTATAAACGCAATGCGTTTGTTGTGGAATGGGAAGGGATCTCATTTGTACCTACACCTAAGGACTCTCATAAACGCGCCCAAGTGCTGTACAACAGAAAAATGAGTAGTAAACAACAACGCAGCCATAATGTAATATAAGTCAGACAACGATAACAATAACTAAGACATTAAGATAAACTTACTTCATCAGTAAGCCACCCATATTTACCATATTCTTCTGGCCTCACTGGCCAGTCCTTTCGTTCGGTGATTAGCACCCTATAGAATTCAATTTCGATTCGGCCTTTGCCTAACAGAACATTCCTAACAAACAAATAAACACAAGTTAATATAATGTTAACAAGCTGTTATTAACTTGTTAAGCAAAAGGGTCTAAAGGGTCATACTCGGCTGTCTTTAGGTACTCCAAAAGTTTCTGCAACTTGACCGGATCAACAGGTGCCAGAGGATCATATATTCCAGGTCCAGGTGAACAGTTCTTCCTCATGCACGTCAGTCCGTTGTCTCCAATATTAGGGAAAATCCAGCTTGGATGATCTTGTTGTGTATTCAATGCACTCCCATCCGCTGACAGCTTAACACTCTCCAACCTTAAAGCTTTGATTCTATCAAGCCTAATCTTTTCCTCCTCATCATCCTCAGATTCAGGTTCAAGGATATTGTTTTCAGCAATAAACTCCTCTGTAATATCATAAAGCTCAGCACCTTCTGCACCAGCTTCTGAACCAGCTTCTCCCTTATTCAAACCTCTAGGTAGTACAAATTTCAACGGCTTAACACCAGCAGCAACAACAGCAGCAATAGGATTTTTAGGCGCCCTACCTCTACCTCCACCTCTACCTCTACCTCTACCTCTACCTCTACCTCCACCTCTACCTCCAGCCGCAACTACTTCTTTGGCCTGCTTTGCCGCAGCTACTTCTTTGGCCTGCTTTGCCGCAGCTACTTTTTTGGCCTTCTATGCCGCCTCTAACTCTTTGGCCTTCTCTGCCACCTCTAACTCTTTAACATTTCTCCTCGTGGAAGGCCGTGTTTTCGTATCAGCTGGTCTCTTAGTAGCTGGAGACTTCTTAGCATCTGGAGAAGTCAAATAGTTCCTTTCCTGTATATTAAAATTATAATAACTCAGCCTAAACATTCTGAAAAATCAGCCATAAAACAAAGATAAATCAGACATTATGATAACTCAGCCTAAAAATTCTAAAAAATCAGCCATAAAACAAAGATAAATCAGACATTACCTTCTCTGCCGCCTCTAACTCTTTGGCCTTCTCTGACGCCTCTAACTCTTTGGCATTTCTCCTCGTGGAAGGCCCTGTTTTCGTATCAGCTGGTTTCTTAGTAGCTGGAGACTTCTTAGCATCTGGAGAAGTCAAATAGTTTTTTGTCTGTATATCATAGCGAAGACAATTAAAATTATAATAACTCAGCCTAAACATTCTGAAAAATCAGCCATAAAACAAAGATAAATCAGACATTACCGGAACATTTGGTGGACCTTTTGATGTCTGAAGTTCATGTCCATGTCCCAGGTTATTTAGTTCCTGTCCCAAAATTAAAGTCTGGTCAGTCGTGCTCTTTGAAAGCACGAGCTCTTTCATCTGTATGAGGTCCATCTCAAAAGATGCAAGCCTGGTTTCAATCCTTTCATCCATCTTCTTCTCCAGATTCGCCGATACATTTTCAATGTTCCTATCAACGGTGTCAAACCTTGTGTATAACTTAGAGATCAATTCGTAGATAGTACTAACCGACTCATCTTTGATAGTTCTAACCGACCCATCTTCCCCAACATCTTCCTCCTCACTTACCTTTTTTCCTTTCTTCTTCCTCTCCTGTGCAACTCCTTCACTAGTTTCCAACTCCTGACTGTTGGAAACTTTCATCTTCTGGACTTTCCGCTTCTTTGCGGGAGGAGATTCAGACTCAACAACTGCTTCAGCTTTCTTTTTCTTTTTCTTCTTATCACTCCCCTTAACATCCCAAAAACCTTTAACAAACTTATTCATATGTATGTCTTCGATCAGGCGATCGATTGCTGGGTCGTCTTCTTGTTCTGGCTACGAATGAAATAGCTCGCAGCCATTTTCCTTCATAACCATATTAATCACACGCAGCTGTAACATAAGAGATTATGAAACCTTACCAGACCAGACGAATTGTAGGAAATGAACAACCTTACCAGACCAGACGAATTGGCTATCAACTAGCTTAGAGATTATTCCAATTGGTGCTTTCTTCGTTTCATCCCACGCATCCAGTCCTATTGATTCCCTAATCTGAGGGAATTCTTTCATCATGAAATTTGTGTTTATATCTCTAGACTCTATTTTAGCGTATAGTCTTGGGGGGTAATCCCTTGCTTGTTCTTAAGAAATAATCACCATCGACATCTGTTATAGTTCATAAGTAAATCATAACATAAATCAG
Organism: Camelina hispida; assembly: GCA_023657505.1. NCBI lineage: Eukaryota > Viridiplantae > Streptophyta > Magnoliopsida > Brassicales > Brassicaceae > Camelina > Camelina hispida. The sequence goes on along the minus strand of CP094635.1, from coordinate 17,428,631 downwards.
CCATAACATAAAACAAACTCAGCCATAACATAAAACAAACTCATACACAAAGCATAACATAACTCAGCCACAAACACATAACTCAGATCTAAAGCACAAAATATATCACTCACAACTCAGCCGTAACTCAGCCGCAAAATAAAACAAACAGTAAATCAGCCATCAAATCGAATAAATCTAACAAATCAGCCGTAAACCCTAAAATAACTGAGCCGTAACATAAAACAAAAAGTAAATCAGCCATCGAATCGAATAAATCTAACAAATCAGCCATCATTAACAACAGCGACAATCAGCCGTAAATCATCGAAAAAACCCACATTCAGCCGGAAAACTTGAAATTAAACAGTCGACACATACCGGATAGACGAAGACGAAGAAGACGAAGAGAGAGAGAGAGAGAGAGAGAGAGCGAATTGAAGAAAGAGAGTGCGATGACGAAGAAAGACGGCGAGAGATGACGGCGAGAGATGACGGCGGGAGATTGACGGCAAGAGAGTGGACAATGACAGTATCGCCGGCGAGAGACGAGAGTTTCGATAATTTTTTTTTTCGTGGTTTGTGAATAGTTAAAACTATTCACTTTCCCTCTCTTTGATATAAACGAGAGAAAACAAAACTGTGGATCTAAAACAAACTGCTTAATGACATGTTAAATCATATCTGATGTGTATTTTAATTTGCTGATGTGTATTTTTTTTTTTTAATTTTTTACTCAAATTCGAGAAACAAACCCAATGGGTAAATTGTAATTACACCTAGGGCACTAAACATTCTAGTAATTTTCAAAAGATTTATAGATATGAGTAATAAACCAACTTTTGGATAACATTTGAGTAATTCTTTCTTTATTTTTTCAAACAATTTTTAAACCTGCACATCGTGCGGACCCTTATCTAGTGAATAGATAAAATAGGCTAATCAAACACAAGCTTACAACAAACATCCCTATATAAGTAAAAGAGAAGTACAAAATTGAATTCGGGTCGGGTCAAAAATTTTAAAAAAATCCAAAATTAACAGTTGGATACTTGCAAATCGGATCATTTATTGGGTAAGGATATAAACCCGAAATCAAACAATAATTAATGTTAAGGAATTAAGTTTTAGACAATAATAATGAGCTAATATTTAGGGAAACTTTTTAAAATTATTACCATAAAAATCAAGCTATTAAATTCGAAATTGTATATATAATGTAAACATATTTAATTTGGTTATATTATTTGAGATATCTATGGAAACAAGATAATCGAAATTTATATTACCAAATCATCATTTATTTCAGATTTTTAGAATTTTCTAAACAAAACTGTGCTTATAAATTCAAATTACTATATATGGGAAAACACTTAATACTTAATATTACACATATATTCTAATTTATTTATTTTTTTCTTAATTGTAGTCAAAGAGAATAAATATGACTTGCTCACAAAGATGTTTTTGATTCGAAATCAAGACTAACCTAATTATCTATGACCTCTCTATATATAATCTTATTAGCAAACTATATATCACACATGCCAAACAAATGCGTCATTGTTTATTTTTTGTTATAGGAACATTCATATTTCATGTCGTTTGTTTGTGAGTATACGAATTATGTAATCTATTTTGCAGCTTATTCTCAAAAACGCAAACATATAATGATTTTCTGTTCAAGAAATTATGCTTTAATTTTTTGCCTAATTTTTTTTTGTATGGTTAGTATTCGCATTTTAACTTTGTGCCACTATTTTATTATTTATCTTTTTTTTCCACATCCATTTTATTACTGATCTAAATCATATATATATTTGAATAAAAAATTGGCAAGCATGAATGACAGCTGATATTATATTTTTCCATTCAACATCATATACAAGAGGAGATAATCAATACGTTCCATATGTATCAAAACGCTTGGCAAGCATGAATTCCAACTGATATTATATTTTCTATAGTTTTTTTTTTCTTTAGATTTTTTTTTTTTTGTCTTTGACCATCTAAAGTCATGTATTAAACACATTCTTTATTTTTCTACATGTTTTGCCAGAAAAAAAAAACAGTACTCCATTCGCAATCACTTATTAATCATAATATTTTGTATTATTTGTATTAAAATTTTAAAACTATAAGGTTTATGGAATCATTTAAAGTAAAAAAATTACCTCATTTGAACCTTGGAGTAATATTTTAATTTACTTAATGTTTGGTTGAAAAAAAAAATTACCTCATTTGGATTACATAATATATTATAGGTTTTGTAACCTTACTTTAAGAACAAACAATGACCAAATATATATAATAACACTACATTATTAAAAAATGATCCAAAAGTATAAGTTGATATATTTTTTGGATTGAAAATTCTGCTGTATTATAATCCTGTATTATAAGGATTTACAATATCTATAATATCCTAAAATTTTACTTCTCAATATCATATTGTCAAAAAGTTAATCAAATCTAACAATCTTATATATATACATATAGGATTTAGAATATAGGATTCTCTTTTACAAAAATGCACGGGTTGGATTGCAAAACTCACAATAATACGGTAGAGTTTATATTAATTGTTTACATATTTAGGTTAGGATTGATATTTTTTTGAATGCAATTCTTTACGGGTTGGTCCGTCAAAATATATTGTGAGTGTGTATCTTTTGCAAATGCATATTTTTATGCATACAATTTTTTAGTGGGTTGGTTCATTAAAATATTTACTGTGAGTGTGTATTTCTTACAAATATATATATACAAATCCAATATTTTACGGGTTGTTTTGTAAAAAGTTATATTGTGATTATCTATTTTTTACGAATTGGTTTTGTCACATATAAAATATAAATGCATTTTATTATAATGTATATTTTTATACTAATATAATCTTTTACGGGTTGGTCCATAAAACATATGATATGAGTGTGTATTTTTACAAATGCAATATTCTATAATACTTTATATCTAATTTCTACTACAAATCATATTTAAATATATAAATATTCCCTCGCGCTGTAGCGCGGGTCCGATCCTAGTAGATAGATAAATTAGAAAACATAAATCATTGTTGATAGATCCATATAAGCTCAAAGACTGTGACACATTGGTTTGCGTAAATGTTTGAAAGAATTGATTTGGCCACATATGTCACCAAAATGCACTTATGTTTTCGGTCAAGGATCCTAAGAGAACTTCATGATGGGTGACCTTTCTGGAAGTGATTGTCGAAACTGTGCGAGTGAGGACAAAACACAGAAAATATCATTTGTTGATTTGCAGGGTCGGTAAACAAGTTTTTAAAGCCTCCCAGACATAACAAACCGGCCATCGAATATGGGTGGGTCCACATGCCGGAAAATAGATGTAGGGCTCACTCAGGAAGATGGGCCCATGGACTAAGAGTGGACATGGGCTCACTAAGCAAAGTGGCGGTTGAGACGTTACAGAGACAGAAGCTACATCATGGTGTGTCAAAGATACTTCTACGAATATATTGAGAAATTTAACAATTAGTTACTATCAAAAGATTTTGTGACGTTAGAAAAATGTTTTTGCTTTCATTGGTTGTCAGAGCAAGCAATTTTGAAATAGAAAAAAGACGTGAACATGTTCTCTCCACACAGGAGGAGGACAGAGCCGATGTTCTGTATAGTGGAGAAGGTTAAATGCAAGGTTATCTCCCCAACGGAAGAAGGCAGAGCTAAGGTTCTCTCCAAGGTGGAGGAGGTTGGACGCAAGGTTTTCTCCATAAGGGATGAGGGCGAAGCTAAGGTTTTCTCCATGGTGATCATAAATTATTGTGATGATACATCATTGATTAGTATATTATGTAATATATTTTTTTATTCATAATGTTTTTTTGAGCCAACAATTTTAGTAATTAAAACACTATGCAGAAGTGAAAGTAAAATAGTTGGGTTAATATGTTCGTATAGACATTTTCTAGGTGGTGATAAAGAATATATTTGTAACATAACGTATATTTAGGTGTAAAAAATATACTTTTAATAGTAACACACATAAAAGATTTATAAATGGATATAAATTGGTGTATTATAACAAAATAAAATTTATAAATAACATACAACAAATTTTAATATATTTTTTTTAAATTTAATTTAAGTTATAAAACTTTAAACCCCATCTTAAATATAAGATATTTCTAATCATCATTATACAACCCCATCTTAAATTCAGTTTAATTAATAGTATACAACTATTTTTTTTAAAAAAAATTGAAGATAGTTTCTATTACCCGGCACTTTGGGCATACAATGAAATAAAAACTAAAAAAACATATATGCCACGGATATTATATTTTTTAACGTACGAGTATATGTTCCAGTTAGAATGGGAACGTACTAGTATGTTATGTTCAGAGAACATACATATTTGTAATATTTTATTAAGTTTGGTTTAAATTTGAAGGTGCCACGGATCACGGAAAATCATTTTTATTACTATTGAGTTTGATTCTTAAGTTTCAATCACAAGTTTGGTAATTATATCATTCAAGATATGCTAAATTTCTGTACAACCAATGTATATATTCGACCATGCATGGCTGCAAATTTCGATTAGATACCACGTCAAGATCATCGGAAGAAATTTAGATATGAGGAGCTTCTCAGGAATGGCTTCAAAATGTTGTCTAGTATATAAGTAAGAACTCGGAAACAGGATCTATGTTTTGGTTCGAATTTCGGCAGATAAGACTTGTTGAGGCTTTCAATGTCCCAACCAATGCTTCGAAGATGTTGGCACATGCATCGGTCGTCATTGAACAAGACTCCAAACGTCAGAGTGGCAAAGTACTCTAAACCAGGATAAACCGACTTTATCTATTGTATTAGTAAGAGTTTTTTAACAACTTTAATAGAAGGTTGGTTTATATAACACTAGATTATGACTCGCCCGATGTGCGGGTTTAAAGTTTTGTAAATAAAATAAAATTTAATAAAAATATATTAAAATTTATTGTACATTATTTATAGAATTTTTTTTGGCAATAATACAATTAAAAGTGTATTTTTTACACCTAAGAATATTGTATGTTACAAATATATAATTTACCACTACCTAGAAAATGTGTATGTAAACAAATTAAGCCAACTATTATATGTCTTTTTACTTTCACTTTTGCATAGTTTCTTTAATCACTAAAATTGTTGGCTCATAAAACATTTTGAATTAATAAATTACATCACAATAGTGTATGACTAACCATAGAGAACCTCGGTTTTGTCCTCCTCCTTTATAGAGAGAACCTTGCGTCCAACCTCCTCCACCTTGGAGAGAACCTTCGCTCCGCCTTACTCCCTTGTGGAGATAACCTTGCGTCCAACCTCTTCCACCTTCCTCCCTTGGGGAGATAACCTTGCGTCCAACCTCCTCCACCATAGAGAGAATCTCGGCTCTACCCTCCTCCTGTGTGGAGAGAACATGTTCACTTCTTTTAGCCATCTCAAAGTGGCTTGCTCCAGCAACAAATGAAACGAAAGACCCTTTTCCAACGTCACAAAATCTTTTGATAGTAACTAATGTTAAATTTTCCAATGTATTAATGGAAGTTTCTTTGACACACCATATGTAGCCTCTGTCTTCAAGCTCCTAGTGATCTATCAACAACGATTTATGTTTTTTCGATTTATCTATGTTTGTTGTAGGCTTGTGTTTGATTAGCCTATTTTATCCAACCATTAGGTTGATGACCTTCTACTCTTTATCTCCTTTTGAGATTAAACGAATGGTAACAATTATGTTTGTACGAAAAAAGGTCTATGACCAACCAATCAAGGGGTAGAAACTAGAAAAAAAAATAATTTGACATAATTAATAAAATAATAGAAAATTATAAGCACGGTAATATATGAATCTCAAATAATTCAAAGATGAAAATATAAATTAGATAAAACAATCTAAAACTACTACAATAAATATTAAAATATAGTATTAGAAAAAGAAGATGCATATACTAATCTTCTATTTTTTTGGATCAACATATTAATCTTACCTATTCCAAACCGAAAAATAGAAAGTAGGAGTATATATTAGTTTTAAAAAACTAAGGAAATTTTTTCTTCCCATTAAAATAGTTTGACCGATAGATTAAAGTTGAAAGCAATATTATTGAATAAATTATTTTGTTAGATGAATAATATGAGACATCTATGTTTATATAGAAGTAAGTTTTTACATTTTTTTAGAATTAATAATTTTCTGTATATTTTCTTAATCCCTTTTCTATTTTATGAGAAAAATTCTTCCAATGAGCTCATTGTTTTTTTTAATAATTTATTGCTTCCCACTTTTTTGTAAGACGTACTATCGTTCGATGATAAGAACGCTTTCTGTTTATCTCAAAAACCTTAGTTATTATTCATAAGAAATTTTGTTAACACTTCAAAGTCAAAGATTGTGTAGTATGCATTATGAAATTGAGAAACGAAAAAAAATTCAAAGAAACGATGACGAAAACATGTGGTAATATCTAGGAATATTTTATATAGTTTCTTTGATTAGACAAAAAAAAAACTGCATTATGGATTTGTCACGATCTGATAAGTTACTAATTTTGATATGTGATTTCTTATCGTTAAAGTTGACATATGTCACGATCTGATGAACTTTTAATTTTAATCTCTAATCGTTAAAACTAACACGTGTCACGATCTGGTGAGTTACTAACTTTGAGAACCGAGCTTTATATAATAAGATAAGATATAAAAATATGAGTTGGTGATGGTTTTTCATTAGTGAAATACAATAATACTATTAATTAAGAGCTAGGGTCGGGGCGTAAGCAAGTATAATAGCAGACGCAAGCGGGGCGATTGTCGTATGCTTGAATGCAACCACCCTTGCCTTGTCTCTTGAGTATACATACAAAGGCACAGTTGAGGGGTGTACACTCTCCCCATGTTAGCATGTCATGACAACGTAATGGTACCATTCTCTGTCCCATTGCCATCCCTATATTACAGTAATGCATGGTTAAAACACACATATATAAATTCTCATTTTCTTATATTAAATTGAAGAAAACAACAACTATGTTCTTGATTGTAGATATTTTAAGTGAATGACTTTGTTTTTTTTTTAGCGCATGAACAACAACCTTCATAACAAAAATGGTAGTACGAATTATGAAACATGAGAATTACCTCAAATTCTCCAACATAAATTGAACCAGTTATTACGAAATTCAAAAATAAAAATATAGAATCTAGATATCTAACTATCATGACTCACAGTTGATGTAAGAAGCTTGAATTGTTAATGTATGAAATTAGATGATTTGTTATAAAAATTAAGATGATCTTTAAATACAAACCTATACATAGAAGGGTGACAATACATAGAACGGTGACGGAGAGTCGAAAGGATTTAGTCATGTCGGATGTTGCAAGAGAATGGATGATGTTCGATGAATAAAAGAAGATGAAGAACAAATTTCACATATCTATGTGATTTGAGACAATGCGAATGCGTTATAAGTTATAACCATGAGTTTTATTTTTTCCCTTTATTGCTAAGGTTTTCTTTCCCATTCAAATAGAAAACCGAAAGAAATCTCGTAAAACAGAAGATTACATTATCTTGTTTAGATTAAATTAGAAGATTATCTACAAGAGAATTTTTTTTTTTTTTTAAAGGTTCATATTTTTTTTTTTAAAGGTTCATTTTTTTTTTTTTTAAAGGTTAAGCAAATAGAAGCAATAAATTCAGAGGCATAGGCATGAATGGTAAGTAGGGGACATATGCAATTTTATCCAGTAAGAATATCTCTTGGATGCATAGCAAATTAATTTTCTTTATGTTTAGAATGGATAGATAGATATGTGTAAGTTTACACAGATCAGGCAACGCATAACAATATTGACGCACTGTATATAAGATATATAACAAACTATTTTTTCACTATAATTTGACATTACAGAGAAGGAAAAAGATGTATTAAACCAAAGGCAAATGGAAAAGAAGAGAAGACAGAGATAAAGAATATTATTCCAAAGAACCACCAAACACGTAATGTGAGAACTTATATATGAAGTTTGATGGAAATTTCTGAAGGGTTTATTCTGACTCCAGATTCGGAACAATAGCCGAAGAGAGCTCTATATGCGAAACCCGAACTGCACCAATAAGCCTCTCTGGCAGTTCTTCCGGTGTATTTGCCTGCAAAATCCAACATGATTTGTATGCATAAATAATAACCCTAGCTACCTGAGCAAATCCAAATGTTATTATGGGTCAGTAGTTTCTAGATAAAATTACCTGTACAAGGAAAGCCATTTCCACAACCAGAGAGGTGATTACACCAATAACGAGGCCAAGGACCCCATTTGCAACGGTTGATGAACCAATATCTATGTCAATCTACATCAACAAGATAAAAGTATTTGAGTTATTATTGGTTCGAGAGGCAAATTTATAAACTACATTGATGGGTCTGCTCACTTCTAAGTATGTCGGGCCACGGATGTAGTTGCAGTCCACTGCTTTCCCAAGGAGACATGGGGTGCTCCCCACGCTTTGCCTTACTATCCATGAGCCCTGGCATATAATTGAGTTTGACGTGAAATCGACTTCCTATAGAATCTCTATATACTTGCAGCAGTAATCACAAAGAGATAAACATACCTTCGGAACTAATGGTATAAGCTTTAGCCTACTATTTCGGAATTCATCATCACCATCCACAAACCGTTGCAAGAGGGACCCGGGTACGAGTTCTTTCATCACGAAATAAAACACCATACTGTAGTGTGTTGATCCTGGAACCTACATAAACACCGGTTTTACACCTATATAAATATGACTGTGTGGTATGTACCCAATGTTCGGAATCTTAATAATAGTTGATGGGCAAATCTTACTTGAACATTTACCACCATTGAGAATAGACCTTTTTCTGCAGCAACCTGAACATGTGTATCAAAAGGCTCAATAATCTTTCTAAGTGATTAAGATTCATCCAAAAGCTAATGAATAACATGGGAAGAATATTGAAGGTTTAGTGGAAAAATCTCTCCTTTAGGTAACTAAAATTAAGGTGCTTGAGTATCTTACTTGTGCTGCACAGCCTTTGCGTCTAGCAACATGATCTATTCTTTTACTGTCTTTGAACCAATCAACAGCAACAAGATCCATAAGATGCTTCCCAGCAGGTATCTTCCGTATAGTCAAATGTATAGAAACAAAAGTTAGTTTGATGTGAACCTAGCCATTCTAAATTAATAGTACGACAAATTTAGCAACCTTTCTTTTATCTCCACCGAAATTCTTGCCCCGAACTTTGAAATTGTTCCCGTCAGATGTCCTCCAGCAGTTACGGGCGTTTTCATTTTCATTGCGCTTTAGGTTACCCGAGAAGCATGACAGATCAATGTCGTGAGCAGGTTCTTCTTCAGAAGTTTCAAATCGCACAGAAAAACCATTGCTATTAAATATACTAATTGGCTCAAGTAGCATTTTCATACTTAATAACAGGGTGCTCACCTGGTCTCTTGACATCGTTTTCTGTTTTACTAGTTTCAGGCTGAAATGATACACAAAAGTGAAGATTCAATTCCAGATGCTGCTTAAGATTTTAAAATCAAAATGCTCGATATTCAAACCTCTTGTTCTGATTCAGCAATCTGAAATTCATCATCATCATCCGAGTCTTCATCCATGAGCACAGAGTTTCTGTTAACAGAATTTGTTTGATCAAGAGAAAAGGCAGACTGATTGAGAGACTTCCCACTCTTACTCAAGCTCAAGGAAGATGCTGCCATATTCACCATGACAGGGATCCGGGTAGGAAGACCTCTCTCATCTGTCTGTGAAAACCATTCCCGCAAACCTGGGATAAGCAGCACCGTGAATTAAGATGGATGATATTAAATAGCCAATGGAATTCCTTTTCTCAAAGGACATAAGGAAACCAGTGGAAAGGAGCATGAAAGAACTTACCAGCAACACTATTCAGCATTTGAAGAAGACAATGTTGTTGAAATGCAGGAAGATAGCCTGCACCCCACCCTTTTAGATCAATTTGTATTAGATGTTGCACTTGTGTTCTAGGCCTCCCATTCCGAGGTTTTAGTGGGGAAATATTATATCCTCCACCTAAGTGAAACAAAAACATAAGTGAAACATCAAAGAGTCGAAGAATTTTATCAAGTGCTTAACGCCAATTATTTTCGTAGACATACTCTCAAGATGAGCCCGAACACATCCAGGTTGTGGACCACAATTCTCATGCTCCCTAGAACGGAACAACACAACTTCACAGAAAGAGCTAAATAAATAACCAACAATCTTATATCAAAATACCTTTCCAGATTCTACATGAATAAAGAGGAAAGAAAGATACCATAACTCCCATCATCATTACGGCGCCAATAGCGGACATAACAGAGGTCACGAGGCCACACAATCCTGAAACCATTTGATGTCATAATCAGGATAAAACAGAGCTCGTGGAAACAGTAAAAAAAAAACTCAAATGGGAAACAGAAAGATCACAAATGAAAACATAGATAATAACCCTGAACTGGTTTTTCTGCCCCAGTCTTATACAAAAATCAAAGACGCATTAGCATTAAAACCTACAGCTCTTGAGGGCAACCAATTCTGTGGTATACTGGTATATTCCTAACGATGTAATGATAAGGTTTAATTCATTGGGAATAAAATCATCACATTTTGTTAACTTGACTATTAGTAGACAATATTTTTTCAGGTGCAAACTTACATTGGAAACCAATCGAGCAGAAGTCTATGATAGAGCACTGCTGTGTGACCATCCACCTCTTCCACTAAGCTACCATACTGAAAGCTGCAGTCCCACCTACATAGAACAGGAACGACAGGAACACATATAACTTCAGATATAGATAAACGCAAAAATAAACACTTCTGGATACATACTATAAAGTGTTGGGCAAACGACACTATTTTTCAGGAAAGAAACATATATACATAGACCCGACATTAATAACAAAATGCATAAAACCACAAGGAAATATTTAAAAAACTTTCCATATAATAGTGTCTAAATGCAATAAATTGAAGAAATACAAGCCATCTTCTACAATCAGAATATGAGTAGAAAACATAGAAGGCAGAGAAGCACCTACTCATAACGAGTGCCATCCATGCTCATCAGAAGCTCGAATATATCCTCACACGTTGCCTCCACTACACCGACAGCCTTCATAGCCCTGCTACAGCTTCTTGGCTGCACGTGTAGCACTATAATGATGGTTCTTGTCTATATAAAGTTACAATGTAATCAAAGAGAAATTACGCCATAATAATGACAAGGTATTCGACATTTCCGTACAAGGTAATCAACTTCAAGAAGCTCTTCAAAAATCCTAAGACCTGCCAAATGTGTAAAAAGCAAGAGCTGATTAAGGCCAAATACTAAAGAGCAATATCTAAATAAATATGAACCCAAAAAAAAGAGTAAGAGCTTTGAGCCAATGAAAACTTGAAAATTTCACCCAATTACAATTAGAAAATCTAAAATTTTCATTCAAGAGCTCCATTGTAGAATTCAGGCCTATCAATTAATCACGACGCAATGGGAATGACGGAACCCATAAATAGAGTATTCTATTGATTTTGCATTGAAAACGATCTTCCAGTTCCTAGAGAAGATAACTAATGAAGACACTGGATTCCAAAAGTTCCAAATAAGATCTCATAATTGTTGTTTATCAATGAGAACATAGTATACTAAATTGCATTTAAGAAGTAGCAGCAGGATCTAGAAACTCTGTAAAACCACTAACCATTTTGGCACTGAAGGAGACGCCAGTGTTTTCTGGAAAATGCTTGGTTGTTGGAATTCTGGTTGGCCAACTCTGCATCAAATTCTTTGGTCCAGTCAAGTACAGATTCTGGAGGACCTGCAAGTTTTTTTGAGGTGATCAGATCAGCCCGGATCGCAGTACCAGATTTAAATACAGATAAGTGAATTCGGAAAAAACCATTTCCAATAGTTGTCCTCCTCATTAAGCTACGTCGAGACTCCTCTTCATCCTCTGGCGCACTATATCTTAAGGAAATTGCAGATACTTTTTGCATTAACATATGCATATTAAAGAAGAAAAAAAGAAAAAGATAAACAGACAAACATCAAAAAGAATGATGTCAGATGGGTACTCTCTACATGCATCATTTTGTTAGCCTCTTTTGGTTTTGTGAATTTTGAGATTCTTAGAATGACTGAGGCAGCCGGTTAGGGAAAAAGCCATACCCAGATTAGGATCTGTAGTTTACTCCTATATGTGTTTAGCTAATAAAATGACAAATTTTCGAGTTTATTTATAATTATCGCCACAAACAACTTAAATTTGAACAATGTGAATGGTCATTCCATAACAAGGAGATCAAGTTTATGAATGGTAATAATATTCAGAACACAGTTTGTTCCGATTTAGTCTTGAGAAACTATAGCCAGTGAGTTGTTGGAAAATTGATTCGATTTGGAAGAAGTAATGTAGAAATCTTTTAAAATAAGCACTTACTGGCTTTCATGTTCTGAGGATGAAGCAGTTCTTCCAGTATCCATTCCAGACTTATATTCAAAGGAAACATACTGCTGACCATTTGGAACTTGGGACTCTTGATGCTGCACCAGTGCAAAACATAGTTAGGTAATCAGATAAACTACCAATCTACAAATGCTTAAACAGTGACAACTATATAAATAATAAAATGGAAGTAAGCTTTTGTGATTCAGGAACTGGCAGGCAGATGACTAACCTGGTCTATAACAGACTCAATTTTTTCCTTCCACATTAGTGCTTCCTGGATGTTGAACGCTGCCATCTAGCAAGAAACACACTCCATATTAACTAACCCAAAAGTGAGAAATTGCCAAGTACCACAAAAAATCCGGTGTTAGCTATTCTTAAAGTATAGAAAACATACCGTAATTCTATGACTCTTTTCTTTCTTGTTATAAACAGACAACACGTAAACCATCTGCAAAGTCGAGCCGAAAAGCCCAAAAGAGTTTGTAGAGGCATAAGTGATATAACAGTCAAGGATATGACAAGAGAATATTAACGTGTCATGGGAAAACCATCAACTGATTAACAACAAACATTATATCTCTCTTGCAAAAAGAGATTGCAACAGCTGTAGGAGGCTGTCCTTAAACAAACCTTCAGATGATCTCTCTAATGCAATAATTGCATATCATATATATATATATATATATGTAACATAAGAACATCAGTATTTTATATTGTGCTCGATTTTGGTCCTCAAGAGAGAAGGAGCAGATTTACTAACCATTTCTAGTTGACTCAACTATTCTACCCAGTTACCCTGCCCAGAAAGATACTCCTCACAACTAAGAATAACTAGCAGCCAGTCCTACTTCCTAGAGAGTCTTCTTCTCCTACTCATCACCTCTCTCACCCTACTATTGAAAGTTCAAATATATGCCCATGGAAGAGAAGATAAGTCTAAATAACTTCCTCCATAGCAAGCTCAATGAAACACATCACATACAAATCTATAAACACTTCAAGTAACAACATGGTAACAGAGAAAGGTAAAAAAGCAAGACTCACATGTCCATGATGTGTTTTCAAGCCTCGATCCTCAACTCTGCAGTTACCATCAATCAACATAGTCTTGATAGGAACCTGTAAGCACTCATCTTTTTCAGCTAAAACCTCTCTCACACCACTCAAACAAAGAACAAATCAAACAAGATTAACAAAACCAGTCGTTCACCTGATAATCCTGAGGTTTCTTCTTGTAATACGCCAGAAGACGAGGCTCCAACACGAAATACCTCATATGAATATACGATCTTCCGATCTTCCTCCTCCCATACCTAACCATCCACCCTTCGTACACTACCTTCGACATTTCTCGCTGTCCCTCGAACAACCAGGGAGTACGAACGAAACAAAAAAGAAATCAAAAGAGCTCACAAAAACTTTTCCCCACGGAAATCGAAATCGGAATCTAAACTCTTATTTCCGCGGGAGAATCATTCGAGTTATACACTAATTGACCTGATTGTTCATCGGCGCTCCGGCGCCGGAATCTGGTGTTGGATTTTTCGCAGATTTCTCTCCGCCGAATTAGCCAAAGATTTTATGAGAGAGCTCACAGATTTTTTTCTCAAAATTCCGAAAAATAAAAAGAATAATCGAAATTTTCCACTTCGACGAAAAAACAAGAGAAAGCAATTCAACTTTGACAGAAATAAGAAAAAAAAAAAAATCCAATGCTTTAATTTTAAAATAAAATAAAAACATAAGAGAGAAAAATATCTATACAAAATAAATTAATTTAATTTTAATTAAATAACTAAACACGCCAAAGAAGTAAGTTAGTAGTCTGTTAAACTAACATAAATGGGTGAATAATAATGTTTTAATTTAATTGAGTAGCCATTAATTAATTTAAATTAAAGATTATAGTCATGCCAAATCAGTTCAAAAACTCTGTATTATATTTTTATTTTGTCGTAGTCATCATATAAATATAAATAAATTAGCTGACGAAGCAATTCCATTGAGAAGGTCGCTGACGGCGATGTTATTCCGTTCGGCAACGACGACGTATCAACAAAATAGCTGACGTGTTAACCACATACACGTGGTCCACAATAATTGGCTGACGTCTTCTTTAGTTTGTCAAGTGACAACAACACATACAAGTCAATACACAAAAGTCAAAAGTAATATTTCAAATTTACTGATCAAGACATCTTTAAATATGTGAAAATTATATTGGAACCATTTTTAATAAATCCAAAATTTAGAGTATATTGCATTTGGCTCTTTTTTTTTCTTCTTTAACAAACCAAAAATGCAGTGGAAAGATATGTACAATTGGAGTTAAAACTTACTGTATTATACTATAGGTAAAACTTTATGGTAAAAAATAAAAATCTGAAGTCTTGAATTGGACAGAAGATTTGTTTTTTTTTCTTTCTAGGTTTACTAAAGGTGTTTGAAGCAAGTGTCCTTTCTTGTCAATGAGAACAAACTCCTTCTCAATATAATGGTTTAATGATGCATTGTTCTTCAGGTATGAATACATATGGGCAGATGGTGTTTGAAGCAAGTGTTGAGGTGAGCTCCTCTTCGAGACTAACGATTTTCTGGAAATGATGTGTTAACAGAAATCTATAAAACTCAAAAACCTTAACCCAATTTAGAACTGAGACAACAAACAATCTCGAAATTTCTTAGAAAAATACCCATTTTTCAAAAAGTTACCTTCCTAGCCATAACAGACTCATTGCTTGACACAAACTCAAATCATTTTGAAAAAAAATTGAGAAAAGAAAAATATCTTATACAATAAGAGAAGGTTTCTTCTAAACTTTGTTTGAGACGATGACACCTGGCGCTTTGTATTGCTGACACGTGTCATTATGTAACACCCGCAAACCAATTCTTGGTATTTTAGTAAGGGTGTCGATCGACACCACAGGGGGAGTGAAACCACCATCACTCTCTCGAGGTCTACATTCAATCGTTATGTTTATACTCACGTCCTAGGAATTGCTTGCTCCCAACTCTTCCACTCTTAGGTCGCAACCTTCGAGTCATACCGATCTCACTCTCAGACCAGCGTCTTCGAGTTATACCGTCTCACTCTTGGACCACAATCCTCAAGATCTCGGTATCAGGGGAACTACTCATCCCCTCAGGAGAACATCCCCTCTGTCACTCTCGGAGCCCTCAGCCCTCGAGCTATCGGTATTCAGGGGAATCACCATCCCCTCATGAGCAACAATCCTTAAGGAATATAAACATCTCTCGACACAAGTACCTCCTGTGGTCCAAGTATAACATTGCAATGTTACACCTGCCCACTCAACTTATAATATCCAACTGGATTAACCACCAAGCAGAGAAATATCTGCTCCAACTGCATATGTCCACCTATCCGCCTCTCTAGGCCCGATACCCCTTGAGAATAATCTCATACCGGTCATCTACAACCGCTCCATCCTCTTAACATAAGGTGAAACGTCCTCAACATCCGCAGCCCTCGGCTGCACCCCGCCACATGCGGCACAACTGGAGCCTACACTGGTACCCCTCTCGGTAACTGCTCCAACAGCACGCCAACAGATCCGCCAAGCGATCATCTCGACCCTGGGCTCCACCCGCTGCAACCCCAAAACTGGGTTCCCAGCACCCCCGGCACACTCACCGGCTAACACTCTGGTCCTTCCTGATACGCTTGCGACCCTCTGACGTACCTCCCCGTGGAACTCTGGACCACACCCTCGCTGGCCTCGGGACCCGCCCAACCATGACCACGTCCCCGTCCACGACCAACAAACACATAATGCAATGCATGAGTATTTAATAAACACTCAGTGAGGCAATCCTCCCATCTACTGGGCTATACACACAAGCAATAAGATCTCTACATGCCACAAACAACAATCAATAAAACAAACCAGGCAATATACATAGCATGCAACATCCATCGTGACTGAACAAGGGGTGTCGACCGACACCAGATGGTGTCGATCGACACTGACTATCTGGTGTCGACCGACACCCTGCCCGACACTCCCGAAAACCCTAGTTTGTGTCGACCGACACCTCCACATGGCATCGATCGACACTCGCCAAAGTCCCGAGCCGTCCTCGCGTTGGTGTCGACCGACACCCGAACTGGTGTCGACCGACACCGATACCGAGCAGCGATTTCCCTCGATCAGAAACTCCGAATCTCGCCTCCAATCTTCTCCAATCCGCTCCTTGCACTCCCAGAAGCCAAACCCAGCCCAGACAGCAACAAAATATCATAGAGAACTCAAAGAAACAACCACATAAGCACCAAATCACATAGAATCTAGAGATCTTAGCTTAGATAAGCCATGGTCATGCACTCACCTCTTTCAAGAAGATTCTGACCAACAAGAACGAATTCTCTCACTCCTAGCAAGCTTCTAACACCTTCCCAGCCTTAGATCTCCCAAGAACAGCAAGAAATCTCTCAATCTCTTCCCAAAAGCTCAAGAACACTCTCTCTTTGTGTTTTCTCTCAAAAACGGCGAATAAGACAAAACAACACGACCCTAGGTCGTTTTCTTCCCCTAAAACTCGATTTTAGGGATTCCCTAAACCAACCACGCAAACCGGACAATTAAAATTGAACCGACCAAACCGGCCACAATTGGTGTCGATCGAGGATTTTAGGATTTTCTTGGCCGGTGGGCCAGAGTTTTATGACCAGAGCGGTTATGAATGTTTGGCTGTATGCCAGGATTGTGAGGTCGGTGGTGCTGGAGTCCCGGGAAGGGGAGTTACAGCAGGTTTGAGCCGGGAAGGCATGTTTGCCAGATACATAAGTTCACGAGAAGTTTCATAGCAGGATAAACTAATCGTTGTGACGATGTTGGATGAAGTTCATTGGAGATGGACAGGGTTACTAGATTCAAGGTTTTGGTAAGCTTGTTGGAGGGAATAAGTCAAGTGGTTTGAGTTAGCGGCCTGTAAAGCATTTGAAGCGGTGAATCAGAATATGCGAACGTATGGTACTTGTTTGTTTTATTACGTTCGTATTGATGATTTGTTGTGGAGAATAGCTAGGCGGAAAGCTAATTTTGGATTAATCTATCTTGTGGAAGTTTTCCCTAAGAGACAAGTTACTAGAGGTTCTTGGACGAACAAGAGGGTTGACATTCAGGTGGCTTCGAGATGATGTCGGCATACTTGAGTGTTTGTTTGGCAGAGCTGAAGAAGCAGCTAGAGGATTTGTTGAGTAAGAAGCAGCTAGAGGATTTGTTGAGTAAGGGATTCATACGTTCTAGTGTATCTCCGTGGAGAGCACCGGTGTTGTTTTGTTAAAAAGAAGGACGGAAGTCTCCGCTTGTGTATAGATTAATGGGTTTGAACCGGGTTACTGTGAAGAACAAGTACCCTCTTCCCAAGATTGATGAGTTGTTGGATCAGTTGAGGGGTGCTACTTGGTTCTCTAAGGTAGATCTGGCGTCGGGTTATCATCGGATACCAATAGATGAGGTAGATGTGAGGAAGACTGCTTTCAGGATGAGGTATGGGAATTGTGAATTTGTGGTGATGCCTTTCGGGTTGACTCACGCGCTAGCAGCGTTTATGAGATTGATGAACAGTGTGTTTCAGGAGTTTCTGGATGTATCTGTCATCATTTTCATCGACGATATACTGGGTTATTCTAAGAGTCCTGAAGAGCATGCAGTGCATTTGAGGGCAGTTATGGAGAAGCTGCGGGAGCAGAAGTTGTTTGCCAAGTTGAGCAAGTGTAGTTTTTGGCAGCGTGAGATGGGCTTTATGGGTCACATTGTTTTAGAGGGGGTTTCTGTAGATCCGAGAAGATTCAGGCTATCCTAGACCGCAGAATGCTACAGAGATCAGAAGTTTTCTCGGTTTGGCAGGATACTACAGGAGGTTTGTGCAGGGGTTTGCAAGCAGAGCACGTCCTATGACTAAGTTGACAGGGAAGGATGTTCCTTTTGTCTGGTCAGAAGAGTGTGAGGAAGGCTTTGCAAGCCTGAAGGAGATGTTGACTACTGCGCCAGTGTTGGCTTTGCCTGAGCAGGGAGAACCCTATGTGGTTTACACAGATGCATCTAGAGTTGGTTTGGGGTGTGTTCTGATGCAGCATGGGAAGGTGATTGCCTATGCATCGCGGCAGTTGCGGGTTCATGAAGGCAACTATCCTACTCATGATTTGGAGATGGGTGCTGTAGTTTTTGCCCTGAAGATTTGGAGATCTTACCTTTATGGTGCAAAGGTACAGGTGTTCACAGATCATAAGAGCCTGAAGTATATATTCACTCAGCCTGAGTTGAACTTGAGACAGAGGCGGTGGATGGAGCTTGTGGCGGATTATGATTTGGAGATAGCCTATCATCCTGGTAAGGCTAACACGGTTGCAGATGCTCTGAGTCGGAAGAGGGTAGCTTCGGCTCAGGAGCAGGAGATGGAGTCTCTGGTAGGAGAGATCAGTGCGTTGAGCTTGTGTGCTGTTTCACTGGAACCGTTGGGTTTGGAAGCAGTGGACAGAGCAGATCTTTTGAGCAGGGTGCAGTTGGCACAGGAGAAGGATTTGGGGCTGGTGAATGCCTCAAAGGATGTTGATTCAGAGTATCAGGTCTCAGATAATGGTACTATCTTGGTGCATGGTCGGGTTTGTGTGCCCAAGGATGAGGAGTTGAGGCAGGAGATTCTGAGAGAGGCTCATGCGAGCAAGCTGTCTATACATCCAGGAGCGACTAAGATGTACCGTGATCTCAAGAGGTACTATCATTGGGTCGGGATGAAGAAGGATGTAGCTAGTTGGGTTTCGAGGTGTGATGTGTGTCAGCTAGTGAAGGCTGAGCATCAGGTTCCTGGCGGGTTACTGAAGAGTTTACCCATTCCTGAGTGGAAGTGGGATATGATCACCATGGATTTCGTGGTAGGATTGCCAGTGTCACGGACCTTTGATGCTATTTGGGTCATTGTGGACCGGTTGACTAAGTCTACACATTTTCTGGCCATTAAGAAGACTGATGGAGCAGCAGTCTTGGCTAAGAAGTATGTGAGAGAGATAGTCAGATTGCATGGGGTGCCAGCGAGCATTGTGTCTGACAGAGATTCCAAGTTCACTTCGGTGTTCTGGAAGGCATTTTAGGCAGAGATGGGCACTAAGGTGCATATGAGTACAGCTTATCATCCCCAGACAGATGGGCAGTCTGAGAGGACGATCCAGACGCTGGAGGATTTGCTGAGGATGTGTGTGTTGGATTGGGGTGGCCATTGGGCAGATCACCTGAACCTGGTAGAGTTTGCTTACAACAACAGCTATCAGGCGAGTATTGGTATGGTTCCTTATGAGGCTTTCTATGGGAGGCCGTGTCGTACACCTTTATGTTGGACTCAGGTGGGGGAGAGGAGCATGTACGGGGCAGATTTTGTTCAGGAGACCTCAGAGAAGATCCGGGTTCTCAAGCTGAACATGAAAGAGGCTCAGGATAGGCAGAGGAGTTATGCTGATAGGAGGAGGAGAGACCTGGAGTTTCAGGTAGGAGACAGAGTGTATCTCAAGATGGCCATGTTGCGGGGTCCGAACAGGTCATTGACAGAGACTAAGTTGAGTCCGAGGTATATGGGTCCGTTCAGAGTGATTGAGCGAGTTGGACTAGTGTCATATAGACTGGAGTTACCCGAGGTTATGCGTGCTTTCCATAAGGTATTCCATGTGTCTATGTTGCGGAAGTGTCTCCGTGAGGATGATCAGTTGTTGGCTAAGATTCCTGAAGATCTTCAGCCTAACATGTCTTTGGAGGCGAGACCAGTGAGGGTTCTCGAGAGGAGGATCAAGGAACTTCGGAAGAAGAAGATTCCTTTGATGAGAGTCCTTTGGGACTGTGATGGTGTGGAGGAGCAGACTTGGGAGCCTGAGGCGAGGATGAAGGCAAGGTTTAAGAAGTGGTATGAGAAGCAACCACAACCTGAGCTTGCCTAGTCTGGTTCCGTCTGTAATCCGTGGCTGGAGCGGGAATGGAGTATTCCAGCCCATCTCTCTTGTTACTCGGTCGCTTGGGGTGGTTGGTTGTGCGACTCAGTAACAAGATGAGGTGGTGCTCGGAGTACAAAGTTTCCGTGAGGCGGGGTTTGTGGGAAGTTTCCCAAAATAGAAGTTTCCTAAAGTGGAAAGGTTCCAGAAATGGGAAGTGCTATTTATGGAAAGTTTCTCGGGAGAGAGAATTGCCCATTTCTTTTGCGGTGGGAAGCCTGGGAGAGGCTTTTGTGCCTTTGTGGCGGACTTTTGGGTTAGAGTGCCTGTGTGTGGCGGTCTTGTTAGACATTGTGTGGCCTTTGTGGCGGGCTTTTAGCCAATTGTGTGGTTTTGTGGTGGGCTTTTAGCCGTTTGTTGGCCTTTGTGGCGGGCTGTTTAGCCAGAGTGTCTTTGTGACGGTCCCTTGGGACAGATGGTCTTTGTGACGGTCCTTCAGGACAGATGGTCTTTGTGACGGTCCTTCGGGACAGATGGTCTTTGTGACGGTCCTTCGGGACAGATGGTCTTTGTGACGGTCCTTCGGGACAGATGGTCTTTGTGACGGTCCTTCGGGATAGATGGTCTTTGTGACGGTCCTTCGGGACAGATGGTCTTCGTGACGGTCCTTCGGGACAGATGGTCTTCGTGACGGTCCTTTGGGACAGATGGTCTTCGTGACGGTCCTTCGGGACGAGTGGCCTTGGTGGCGGTCCCTTTTAGGACATTTATTTGGCCTTGGTGGCGGTCCTCGTGGGGACATTTTGTTGGCCTTTGTGGCGTGTATATGATCCTTGTGTGGTCATATGGTATTCCAGTGAGGGAATGTGTGGCTGGTGGAACATTGAGATGTTTTTCACGCGAGCCATGGGAAGGAAACCTGGATAGGGATAGGACTCAGACGTGTCCAGAATCGGTTGCTCGCGGCTCTTGGAGGACTTTGGTTCTCCTAGTACTGCCATATTCGGAGACTTTGTGACTTTGGAGTATGGTTGGTATATCGACTTCGGACGACGGTCCGGAGGCGCACTGTAGGGTGACGACCCAAGAGACGAGTTGGATTTTTCCTTATATATTATGGCATGCGGGCTTAGGCCCGATGAGGAGCCAACATTGGCATGCAGACTTAGGTCTGATGAGGAGCCGATGAAACTCAAGGTTTAGGCCTATGAGAAAAGGAAAGTCCAAAAGTCGAGAGCAAATGATGCCTGGAGCGTGAGTCTATCGCCTAGAGGTGACCTTCTGTAGATCGGTCGGAGGAGTGCGGGCCGTGGAGACGGTTGCACGGGAGTCCTTGGCTGATGGTTGTTCGAGATTCGAGGACGAATCTAGATTGGTGGGGAGAATTGTAACACCCGCAAACCAATTCTTGGTATTTTAGTAAGGGTGTCGATCGACACCACGGGGAGTGTCGATCGACACCAATTGTGGCCGGTTTGGTCGGTTCAATTTTAATTGTCCGGTTTGCGTGGTTGGTTTAGGGAATCCCTAAAATCGAGTTTTAGGGAAGAAAACGACCTAGGGTCGTGTTGTTTTGTCTTATTCGCCGTTTTGAGAGAAAACACAAAGAGAGAGTGTTCTTGAGCTTTTGGGAAGAGATTGAGAGATTTCTTGCTGTTCTTGGGAGATCTAAGGCTGGGAAGGTGTTAGAAGCTTGCTAGGAGTGAGAGAATTCGTTCTTGTTGGTCAGAATCTTCTTGAAAGAGGTGAGTGCATGACCATGGCTTATCTAAGCTAAGATCTCTAGATTCTATGTGATTTGGTGCTTATGTGGTTGTTTCTTTGAGTTCTCTATGATATTTTGTTGCTGTCTGGGCTGGGTTTGGCTTCGGGAGTGCAAGGAGCGGATTGGAGAAGATTGGAGGCGAGATTCGGAGTTTGATCGAGGGAAATCGCTGCTCGGTATCGGTGTCGGTCGACACCAGTTCGGGTGTCGGTCGACACCAACGCGAGGACGGCTCGGGACTTTGGCGAGTGTCGATCGATGCCATGTGGAGGTGTCGGTCGACACAAACTAGGGTTTTCGGGAGTGTCGGGCAGGGTGTCGGTCGACACCAGTTTGGTGTCGGTCGACACCAGATAGTGTCGATCGACACCATCTGGTGTCGGTCGACACCCCTTGTTCAGTCACGATGGATGTTGCATGTTATGTATATTGCCTGGTTTGTTTTATTGATTGTTGTTTGTGGCATGTAGAGATCTTATTGCTTGTGTGTATAGCCCAGTAGATGGGAGGATTGCCTCACGAGTGTTTATTAAATACTCATGCATTGCATTATGTGTTTGTGGTGCAGGTAAAGGCAAAGTGTGACCGTGGAATCCGGGCGATGAAGAGGAGGATGTTTTAGTGGTTCGTTTGGTTGTCGGCTTCTGTTAGGTTGCTAGAGTGGAGTCCTAGAATGTTGTTTAGGATTGCTGGTTCATTGGATGTTGTTTGGATCATTAGTTTGTGATTGGAATTAATATTGGCTATTTATATTTATTGGATATTGGTAATGTTTTCCGCTGATGATTGTGATTGTGGTTAGGTGGCTAGTGGGTATGGGACCACTAGTTGTAGTTTATTATTATATTATATTATATATTTATTATTTATTATTATTATTTATTATTTATTAAAAAAAAAAAGGTCGGTCGTTTCACATTATATTACTTTCATTTTATAATTTATTTTACACAAATATTTAAGATCCATTGCTAATTAAATATGGCCACTATTATCAACTTAATCCCTTGGTAATTAAAAAATTTGCCTTAACAAACAAACAAATGAAATCTGAACTTGCAGCCCCTGTGTTTCTCTTCCTCCCATACGGTATTTAAATCATGCTCGAATTTAGTTTTAGTTTTGCATTCTGTTTTTGAAAACGTAACGTCTTGCCATCAAAGTAAAATAAGCAATTTGATCATTGCTTTCTTATTTATTTTTAATTAAATATTAGTAATCTGTTTTCCTTAAAATTATACAATATAATTCAATCTCTGATTATTTTTATTATTATTATTTATTTCTACTGGGAATCAACACTCGCATACACTAACTACAATTTAAAAAATGGTACAACCTTAAAACAATTGCTCTCTACTCTACTCTAGAGTCACACTCTAACGATGACCACCAGTAAAAATATGATTGTTTTAGGGAAGCTCCATACTTTAGAAGAAACAATCTCTTACTCAGCTTTAAAGATCTAGACAAAAATGTAAATCAACTACCTAATCCACACCATAACTATCTCACCTACTATATATTAAAAATTTCCACTCTAACTAATTTTTTACTTGCTTTCAGACGTGCAACTCGCCTATGTAAGTTTGAAGATCTATTGATTCGGGAAAAGCAGTGTCTCTCTTTGGGAAAAAATTGTCATTGAAAGACAAGCCAAACTTCTTACACTCTGGGCAGACTATTTATATTTGAATGCAACATCGTCAACCCAATGTTTTTTAACTCCAACAATTCCGCAAAAGGTATTATATTTCATATACATCTGGTTAATAAACAATATTTTCTCATTCTCCCACATGTAATATATATTGCTTCCAATTAAATCAATTTCTGTCTTACTAATTAGACCACGCAATGCGTGGTTGTATGCATAATATTTCTGATTATATTTCTTAAATTTTCTTATACTAAAATATTGTTTTACTAATGTATAATCTCAAAAAATTATACTAATGTATGAATCTCAAAAAAATTTATAGCAATTTCTCAAATAATACTCATGTCAACATTTTTTTGGTATGGTTATTTATTATACAAATTTTAAAATATAGAAAATTTTCTATAAATAAAAAATTGATTTAAATAATAATATAGAAATTTAAACATTTTCCTAATATGAGAGAATCTATGTTTATGATCATGTTTTATAGAGGTTAAACATTGATTTAAAGATTTTTTCTTAATGACATTGTAAACATAAGACTGTAGTATAGTAAAATTGAATAAATTAAATTATCAAAAAATTTAGTAACTACGTACAAAATTATTGTATATAGAATATTCCTCATTTCAAAGTTTAAAGCAATTAAAATAATTAAAAAAATATTAAAATTTTACCAAAAACATTTTTTCTTGAAAGATAAATATATTAGTTGGAGGACTGAATGTAAAATTATTGGGTAAGAGTTACATTTGAGTTAAAAGAGTTAAAGGCCTTTAAAAGTGGGTTAGTTATAAATAAATATTTTAATATATTTTTGACTTAAAAGAAAAAGAATACCAAGTGGCTCAATCAAAATTTAAACTTACACTTTTTGATTGTTTTGTTGATATAAGCTCAACACTCACACATAATATTCCAAATTGAAAATATTACTTTTGAAGTGACAAACTAAATTAGTTTTTTTTTAAATATATGAACTTCAATCTAAAGATTTTTTAAAGCCCCAAGAATAACTTCAATCCTTTTGTTTTTTTTTTTCTTTTTTCTTTTTTCAATTTAACTTATAAAGCTAGAATTCATACTAATGGTTTCATCTTTAGAGGATTTAGTTAAATGATATTTTAATAATTATATTATTTCCTATATTTCACTTTTTTCATTTTTCTTAAATCAAGAAAATCAGTTTTTTTATAATTAAGTTCTTTTTGTTTTCAAAAACCTCAAATCTTAAATAATATAAATATTATATTGATCTTTACATATTTATCTATTGGATCACCAAACAAAATAGACTTTATAGAATAAAATAGAATTTATAAATGGATAATTATATTGATCATTCTAAATTATTAAAAATGATACATGAATATGTGAGATAAACACAGTACATAATAGAGAATTAGAGATGGATCTTTTCAACTTCATGATCTTATTGTGTGGTGAATATTGTAAGAGTATGAAAATAATGACTTATAAGATGCTAATCTAAAATAGATAATGAAGAAAAACATTGTTAAAACATATTCTCAAATAAACTTGACATTTAAAAAAACCAACATATGTGAATTTAAATTTAGCTATGGAAATTTTAAAAATAAATATGAGTAGATTAGACAGGCAAGAAATATAAAAGAAATATTTTATTTTTATATAAATAAAATAAAATTTGAAAACAATGTTAATTATATTTAATACTTTCTAAATTAAAATATAGAATAAAACTTTTACAACACATATTAGATATAAAAACATTTGATATTGGTGAGAGAGGATGAGAGAATGATTACTTATAAGATGACAATCCAAATTAGATAAAGGAGATAAATCTTTAAATGTAAAACAATGTAATATATATATATATATATATATATATATATATATATATATATCATGTAGTCTCTAAAATTAAAATTTAGCATTAAAATTTTACAATGATATTTCATTTGGTTTTTTGTAACCCATACAACAAAAATAAGAAATTGAAAACATAAAAAAAAAATTGATTTGAGATATTGTGGAAGAGAATGAAAGAAGTGGAAGAGAATGAGAGAATGTGAAAATGAGAAAGTAAAAAATGCCAACATGAGAGAATAAGGCAATGTTTATTTATATGATAAGAATTGATGGAAGTTACATTTAGAATTATTGGAGTTACATATATTATTTATTGTGTTTGAATAAAATTGAGTTGTGGAATATGATTAATGCATAATTTATTTTATTTTCAGTTATAATTTTATTTTAATATATGAATTAAATGTATTGTGTTAATTGGGTCTTAAATATTATTTAAAGCAATTAAACAATTAGAAAGCAAATAAAAAAATTAAAAAAATTAAAAAAATTAGAAAGTATTAAATGAAAATCAATCAATAAGGAGAGACCAAAACCTTATTTTTATATATATGATTTTAGTTTTGCCTTCACTCACTCAACAGGAAAAACAAAGATGAAGGTGATTTTGCCCTTAACAATGTCGAAGAAAGAACTCCCTAAAAGGTGATTATCTCTAAGTATATATAATATATTCACTAAGTAAATAAAAGCCACTAAATGGGATTTGATTGGTTTTTAACATTACTGGTCTAATATTGACAGGAAATACAACAACAAAAGTAAAACAACTTCTGATGTTAGGAGAAACCAGCAGCCAAATCACTTGTCGTTTCATCTGCAAAAGAAAGACAAATACAAGCCACATAAAAAGAAGACAGTACAAATTTCAAATTTCACCGTATATGTATAACAAATTAGTAGCATCCCAAAACAACACATTCTAACTGTAGAACAGAGAGATGTTTTACTCTTTTCTACATTTTGTTATTTAATAAATTAAACAAGACTAATAAATTAAACTAAACATCAAGGTTTGCTTTTAGTAATGGTGTGACACCCCAGTTTCAGAGACTTGCGGAGAGGTTTAAAAGATTTGATTTGGCCACCTATGTCACCAAAGTGCACTTATTTCTTCGGTCAAGGGTACTGAGAGAACTCCACAATTTAGCGTGCTTATGCTGAAGTAGTCTTACGATGGGTGACCTTCCGGAAAGTGATTGTTCGAACTGCGAGTGAAGAAAAACACAGGAAAAGATCATGTGGTGATTTGTAGGGACAGTAACAAGTCTTTAAAGCCTCTCAGATGTAGCAAACCAGCCGTCAGATATGGATGGACTCACGGGCCTAATGAGAGGACGTGAAACCCATTAAGGAAGGTGGGCCCATGGACTGGGATTGGACATGGGGCTCACTAAGAGGTGGCGGTAGGGGCGTTACAAGTGGTATCAGAGCCGAACCCAGATAAGTGGGGAGTCGAGTTGGCTCACACTTTCGGTGTGACGGTCTTGATGCGCAACGAGGACATTGCGATCTGTTAGTGGGGGTGAATTGTGATACCCCGGTTTCAAAGACTTGCAGAGAGGTTTAAAAGAATTGATTTGGCCACCTATGTCACTAAAGTGAACTTATCTTTTCGGTCAAGAGTCCTGAGAGAACCGAAAACACAGGATGGGTGACTTTTCGGGAAGTGATTGTCGGAACTGTGCGAGTGAGGACAAAACACAGGAAACGATCATGTGGTGATTTTTTTTTAGGGATGTTAACAAGTCTTTCAAGCCGACGTAGCAAACAGGTCGTCGAATATGGATGGGCTCACAGGCCTAATGAAAAGACATGAGGCCCAGTAGGGAAGGTGGGCCCAGAGACTGAATTGGACATAAAGTCCTTTAAGAGGTGGTGGTTGTAATGTTACAAACTATGATTTACCCCGTGGTACACCACGGGACAAATATCTTTTTACTTTTTATTTATAAATTTTATGATTTTGTATTATACAATGATTGATTTCTTTGTTCTTTGAAAGAACTATAAGTACTATATGTGTATTTTTAGTATAATAAAATTTAGATTTACTAAAATAATGTATGAGTAAAATACATAATAAATATGTAAATATATTTATATTTGTAAGACTTAATACAACTCATTACCCAAATTATGTTAGTTAAATTTATTGTAAATATTGATGGTATTAACAAAATAAATAATAACAATTTAACCAGTGCTTTATGATATTAACCCGTTAAATCAGATAACCCCGTTTTATGATAGTTTAAACTTTCTATATGTATATGCTGTATATATATTCAATTTTATTACTGAGAAAAACTGACTAAAAAAACGAAGAAGACAATAGGTAGTAAATGTTAAAATAAAATAAATAAAAGAAATAATTTTTATACAAAGTTTAATCATAATTCCGTTAGCAACATGAAAATATCAAAGATCTATTCAATAAATATTCCCCACAAGGTACAGGACAATCTCTATCTCTCATCACTATACCAAAAAGTATTAAAGTTTATTAAACCGCAAATTTGTTCAAAAAAAAAATACAGTCTATCAAACTCACTTTTAATCTCTTAATATTAAAGCTTGTTGGATTGTTGTTCAACTTTAGCATTTGCATCTCCTATTATTAACTTAACGATTTGGCCAAGCACATCTACAAAAAATAAACAAAATTATTTAGTTTATAGTATAGGAAAAATAATAATCTATATGTATATTACCATTGTAGATGCCAGTATAATTAGTGTACACAAATCTTACCATTGGACATTTTGGGTCTCTCTATTCACACGTTATTTATAGATTTTTTTGGTGATGATAGAATTTGATGTGATATTGAATTGAATATTTAGTATGTAGATAAAGAATATTCCATTAAAGTGTGGTGTAGGTGTAATAATTAATTTCTATTACTGTATTTTAGCAATTTTATGAATATTCAATAGAGAATAGATAAATATTATTTTGATTTAGTGGCATTATGCCATTATTTTAGCATTGAATCGTCATTTTTTTCTTCCTTATTTATATAAACCATACCATAACCGGATTTATAGCTCAGAAAAGATATAATTGTTATATGGTTTTGTGGATTCCGATTGAATACCCTGCAAATCTTGAATTCATATCTTCCCTTATTTATAAAAGGCACATTAAAAACCAAAGATTACTATTAACAGTTTTCCTTATTTGTAGGCCGAGTTTAAAGTTCTCATTTAATGTGAACTTTTCATTGCATTGTTTTACAAAAAAAAAATATGGTATCAAAAGAGAAGATTAATAAAGATCCGGAAATATAATTTGGGTTATACATTCCGATTTTGACCCGATCCGTGGAGAATGTTTAGAGAGGATCCGATTAGTGTAATCATGTTAGATTAAAAAAAAAAACCCCGACCCGAGTAAAAGAAAAAGTGGCACAAATTTGAACTCCAAAAATGTTAAGATAGATTCATACGATTTTGTTTAGAGAATATCCATGCGATTTTGTTTAATTAGGATTTGATTTATGTAATCCAATAATTAGGAATATACGGATCGATTCTGATTAATATAGGTATAACTACTTATCAAATTGATTGTGAACTTTCGATATTTTAGGAATATTGCAAACTGTATATTAGCTATATTTTAGGGAAGATCCGATTTTCAAAAGCGGATTAAATGTTTTAAAATAACCCGACCCGTATGATAAGGTAAGGAAAGATCCGATTTATTGAATCGGTTTAAATTCTTTAAAAAAAACCCGACCCAGATGTGAAAAAGAAGGAGACAAATTTATACTCCAAAATATATAACATGGTTTTTTGAAGTTGAGTTGCAGAGAATATTATAATTCGATGTATCTTGCAGTAAAAATTATGTGGTAAAAATAGCAGTTTGATGTAATGAATTGCTGTAAGAATATGATTTATCAATCTTACCAAAATTACTGACTGGTGACACTTTTGTGGTAGATATTGCAGTATGTATTATTTAATTAATTTTAATTGAAAATGATTAATAATTATAATTATTAAAATGTTTAGTGAATAAATTTAATAAAATAAAAGAAAATAAAATATATTAGTAAATAATATTAATAAAATAAATTAAAATAATTTAATAATGAAATATATTAATAAAAATAACTACATGTATTTCATAATATTTACAATCTTATGATATTAGATCTATGCCTACTTTGATTCAAATGATAAAAACAAAAATAGCAAAATATAAAAAATTCAAAATAACTAATAAAGAAGTTATTAAATAAAATAAAAAAGGTAAAATTTATTTTTACTGATATATGAATTAAACCAAAAAAAAATTTTGTTTTATATAAATGTATTTTCGTTTTTTTAATTAAAAAAATAGCTAACTCAACTTACCACATCCTAACTCATGAAAAATTCCATGATGTTGAATAATCTTTTGAGTTAACAATTTTACAAAGGATATACCTCAAATTTGTAAATCAATCATAACACATGATTATTCAAACTCAACTTCAAAAAATTTAGTTTTATTCTTGATTGGTAACATTTTTGAATAAACTTTGAGTTAAGTCCATAACTCAACTTAACTCAATGTTAAGTTATGTTACCAATCAAAGCCATAGATAGATGAAGTATCGGTTGGAGTTTTTTTCAATAATTAAATATATGGTGTTTGATTGTAAAACAAAAGTAAAATAAACTCGTGGGTAACTTCTAGTATGACTATATGACATTGTTCCATTTGTCTCTTTATCTACGTATATATCACTATCACAACCAAAACATGAGAAAACTATAAATAAATAACGTGTTCATTTATTCATTATATTTAGAGTTTACTAAACACAACTACACAAGACACAACACGAAGTTAACATTTTTTAAAGTTTTCGTATTACATGTTCTGTCAAAGTTCAAGACTTTGATCATTATTTCAACATTTTACGATGACAAATTCATAGTTTCCACTGGAAATTTTGATTCCTCATCCACGTCGTGTGAAGAAAGAACATAGACAAATGATGTTACACTTTTCTTATAACTTCTTCTGTGGGCTCAGTAAGAGTGTGGATTTCAGGCCGGGCAGACCTGCTCATAAAGAAAACGTTCAGTTAATGAGAAAAAAAACAAAAAAGAATTCAATTTTGTTAGTTGGATGGTTCACTTACTTGTGAAGCTATTCCTCTGTAATTTCTTCTTTTACACTTGTTCCTAGCTTTTGTTCATCTTCTCCAACTTTCAAATTCGGACAATTCACAATCGTGCATTTCACCAGATTCGGGAGTTTAGCTCCAACGGTCGATAAAACAGGCAACTCAAGAAGCTGAAGCTTGTGAAGCTTCGATAATTCTCCTACTTCTACTTCAAACAACCTCTCCAGCTTATCACAGAACTTCACTCGTAGAATCTCAAGGTTATCAGGAATCTCGGGGAAGAGCGATGAGATGCTTGGACAACAATCTATGCTTAGCTTCTTAAGGTTCTTGAAGATGAATCCTCCCTTGTTACTGTACAAGCTTTTTAGTAATGGAAGATTTGATATCCAAAGATTCTCTAATGATGATGATTTCTCTTTCTCTTGTTGTTCACCTGATTCGAAGAGAATATTCATGTTCGTGCACCTCTCTACCCAACAACCTTTGACTGATCTCATCTGAAACTCGTCGAAGATGGAAGATACGCTTCTAGATCCATTCTCTGTTATAGAGACATACTCTGTACCAAGATTCGTTTGCTTGTTGATATCAACGATATCTATACCCAAAGGAACTTCAGGATCAAGAACTCTGTACCTATCGCCATGATGAACAAGTTTCTCTCCTTTTTCGTGAATGTTTTCAGCTACATTTGAGAACATAGAGCCATCTGAATTTGTTTCTAAACGTTCCTCTATGTCGCTCCACTCTTTTCCCTCTAAACAAAATGAATTCGCGAGAACAATGCGTTTTGAAGAATTGTAGATGTTCTGTTTTGGCAACTCTGGAAACGTCTTTAGTTTAGTCCCTGAGAGATTGATCTCGAGAAGATAATCCATATCCTCGAATGATCCTTCGATTTTCTCCAGTTCGGTGCAGCCCGAAACATCGAGGATCTCAAGCTGTCTTAGCTTTCCAAGATTCGGAAGAGCCTTTAACTTGCAACAGTTTCTTATGATGAGCTCCTTGAGGTTAGATAGCTCTGAGATTTTGTCAGGTAACTCACCAATATTTGTTTCCGAAAGATTCACTTTGTGGAGGTAAGACATCTTCCCAAAGGATCCATTTATCTTCTTCAACTTATTGCATCCACAAACGTCGAAAATTTCAAGGTGCGTCAGATTCTCAATGCTTGGAAGCTCTTCAATTTGACAACAGTTCCTTAGTATAAGCTGATTGAGATTAACAACATCTGCGATCGTGTCAGCTAACTCTGGAAGAATTGTCTTGGAAATATCAAGGACCCTAAGCTCTTTCTTCTCCTCTAAACACACTTCAAGCATCTCCACTAAGCTTGTAGCACCAGAGGCATCAAGAATCTGAAGATTAGTCAAAGGCTTAAGCTGTGGCAATCTCTTAAGCCTTGTGCAGTTTCGTAGCAAGAGCCGTGTCAAGGATGGCATCGTGCTGAAATCGTGAGTAGAGTCTTTCAAATGAAATATCGGTAAGCGGATGATCTGAGTCTCTGAGAAGTCTAAGTGTTCGAGCTTCTGAAGATGAGCGAAGTTCTTGTTCTTGCCTTTATAGTCTTTCCAATCTTTAACTCTATCGAAGTAAGACTCGAGTTTTCGAGCTCCACGAATGTCGATAACTTCTAGCTTTTTTGTAGCTACATTAAAATTAGGCAGATCTTGTAGCTCAGAGCAGTCTCTTAGGATGAAGCAACGCAGCTTTTTTAGGTTTTCGATTGTGGAAGGCGAAGATTTGATAGCAAGTCCTGAAAGGTTAAGACTTTGAAGCTGACTCATTTTCTTGAAGAAATCATCAGGAATACTATTCAGAGAACTTGCACCAGAGACTTCAAGAACATGTAGGCCTTTAAGATCCGTAAGCTCATTGATGTTTTGGATAAGATCGCAGTCTCTGATCACGAGTACTCGGAGTTTACTAAGCTTAGATAAAGACAAAACAAGATCTTCGAACGTTGGCTCAAAGAGTACAACGACTTCAAGTTTTTGCATCTCTGGTCTCTCAAAGAACTTTCCAGAAACTTCTCTACGTAAACGGTTTCCGCTAGCGATAATCGTCGTGATCTTCTTCTGGTTAGATTGAATTGTTTGTATCATATCATCGATTAAGATGATTTTTCCAAGACCTTTTCTCTTGTCTCCTCCGTAAACTCTGTCGAATCCAAGACAAGATCTTCCAAAGAATCCACAATCTTGAAGATCTAATAGATTGCTCATTGAAAACTCTGGAACCACCATGTTGTCTTCTTGTATCTTCAAGATTCCTCTATTCATAAACTCCATTAAAATGGAATGTCCTTCCTGGTAAGCTTTTTCAACCGACTTAACTGGATCAAAATACCCTTCAAGCATCCAGTGCACGATTAGGTCGCGGTAGTAAGCGCATCCAGAGTACTTGTAGAAGTCCAAGATATGCCAAAAGCAAGCAATGACTGGACGTGTGCTCGTCTCCTCAAGCTTTAACAGCTCGTAATTCAATCGCAAAACGGGATTGTAGCGGTTGCGTTCTATAGCGTTCTTGGAAGCAGCAGCTGCGTCTAATGACTCGGAAGATAGAATCAGTTCGTCAATGATCCTTCTCTGTTTCGCAGAAAATGACCTGATGTTGTGTAAGGACTTGGCTAAAACAACGATCGCAGCTGGTAAGCCCTTGCTCTTGCTCAATATGCAAGACATCAAACTAGGTTTGTTGATCGTAAACATTTGAAATAAGTCTTGAAAACCGCGGAGTAAGTTTCGTGACTCGTCTTCGGCTAGCGGAGTGACTTTGATCGTTATCGATTCTTTCTCCTCTCTTTCGTCTCTTCTTGTGATTAGAAGCTTAAGAGTTGAGTGTTGACTAAGAAACTCCCGGAGATTTAGGTCTTCTATTACATGGTTTTCAGTTGTCATACTTCCTTCATCATCCAAAATCAATAGAAGATTCTTCTTCTTGTTATTGCTCATCACATGCGTAACCTTCTCTTTCAAGCTCTCTAAAGAGTAATCAAGCTCATCAGGTTCTTCGCCTTCTTCAAACTCGTAAATTATCGATAACTGAGCAGCTAGGTTCTCGTAAAGGGACTTCACGTCTTCAATCCTTTTGTTCATATATAACCAAAGGACATTGTAACTAGAAGATCTTTCTTGGGTAACACGTTTGCTGACTTCTTTTGCAAGCCATGTCTTCCCTATACCAGCTTCACCAACGAGGAAAATTCTTGAAGCGACACCGTCTGGTCCCAATGATTCCATTATCTTCTTAAGAATCTCTTCTCTGCTTATTTGATCTTTCTTCTCTCCATTGTCCATCTCTATAAAAATAGATTGGTATCTCCACTGTTTTTTTTTTCTTTCTTTCTAGTTTTCTTGGTTTTGTTTTGTCATCCTTCATTGATTGATGATTCACGTATTTATACTAGTCTATCCATATTCCACAACTTCTATATCAATCTATAAAAGAACAATTTGTTTTCTTTTTCAGTTTAGATTATATTCTGTCGACACGAAAACGTTAAGTATAATTACGTACTATATTCTTCCAAGGAATTTCACCCTTAACTATTTCAGAGTAACAAGTATACCCACTTTTTTTCTTTTTAGACCAGTGTGAAGTAACAATGACTTTTGGAATTGTTTACTACACAAGTAAAACTTTTCTTATGTGTCTATCACACACAAAAAAAAAGTTACATGTTAATCACTACATTTATTTGCTATACTCTTTGCTGTGGTCCATATATTGTTCTAGACTTCTAGTTGTGATTTTGTGATACACGCTTAGGAAAGTGATCAGGAGGGTATAGATGTTTAACTTAACATAGTGGGGAGAATATATGTGTAACTTCTCTTAAGCTGAAAGGAAATTAATATTCTAATACTGTGATTCGTAACTTCTTATAAAAGTGAAGTATTTTTTGAAAGATCACTACTATACTGTAGTATATTCTTAGAGCAATGATCACAGTTCATAAAAAAAGGAATTTTTAAAATTATCATTTAAATCCAAATTTGTTGGAAATTACTACTACAACTTGTAGGTAAGGTATATGAAGAGTGTCTAAAATTTAGAAACGAAATTACATGAATTATGAACTGAAATTAAATTTGTAGTCTCTAAAAACTTAAAGTTTGTGATATTTTCAGATTTCTTTCTTAAAAGGTATGGTAAATTTAGAAGTAAATTTGTTTTTGTTATAGTTCAAGGAATTGTCTCTTCTTTTAATTGGAAATCGAAATTAGTGATTGTTTTTTTAGGCGCATAATTTGATTACTGTAGAATTCTAATCGACAGTGAATGACCTCAGTTTTGTTATGAGATTTCTAATCACCAACAAATACTATTATATTTGTACAATCACAGACACCTATGACTCTTACATTATTGTTATTTATTCTAGAGAGGCATCGTAGTACATGACTATAATAAGGGTACGTAACATATGTGAAAAACTATTATCTTAGAATTTCACAGATTTATACTGAAACTATTTACATTCTTTATTTTCAAATGTCAAAGGTTTACACTCCCATAAGTCACAACTATAACAGTTTTCAGGTTAAAAAAAAAAAACAATTTTAAATAGTAATCTTCAAATGTATCCTTTAGATTACAGAGCAATTTGTAAATACATAGATACATTGCTTTAGAAGTTAGAAGCTTTTCTTCCTCTCCATGTCTCCAGTTTCATCCATTTTCACAGGCTCAATCTTCGCCAGCATTCGAGCAGCTAAAGGAATACCGCAAGACTTGTCCATAAGCTCTTGTTTGAATCTTCCTGGATACCTCGGTTTCACTTCTATCTTCAAGGCTGCTTTTACTGCATCTTTGTAGATATCCCACACGCTCTCTGCATCGGATCTTGGAAATAAATGCTGCAGATTCTCTTCTTCTCCGACTATCTCCTTCGCCAATCTCTCGTCTCTGCTGGTCATAATCACTCTCCCACCAGACCTTTTAGGAAACCCACAAGAAAGATGTGATCTTTCCTGTTGACTCTTCTCATCATCAAGCCTCTGATCCCACTCGTTATCTTCCCAAACATCGTCTAACACGATCAGATACTTCTTCCCTAACAGATTTGAGTGAAGAGCATACAATAATCTAGAGAGCTCCTTCTCTTGAACTGTCTCTTCCTCTGTTTCCCCAGCTTCATCTTTGCTTCTCTTCTCTTCCTCTGCTTCTGTCTTGATGTGTTCAAACATCTCATCTTCAACTCCAAGTGATCTCAAGATCCTCTTCACAACATCTATCTTGGCATCTTCTTCTTCTTTCGTTTCTTTGCTGTACATAGACACCCATATCCTCGGGGTATAAGCTTGCTTCACTTCTTCGTTGTTGAACACATCCTGACACAACGTCGTCTTCCCAACTCCGTACTTCCCCACAATCGCTAGAGTTTTGAACTCTTTGGATTCCTTTTGCTTCAGCAAGAAGTTCTTCAAGAACAAGGTCTCGTTTACGAAGCCATGAATTTTGTGATCCGGAAGCTCAGAGCTTGTCTCCACGCAGTTCGCCTTAGGCCGCCTTTTTTTACCGTTGGTGCTGCTGCTACCGTTGCGAGTTGGTGATGAATCTCCATCTATAGACAGGCTTCCATGCTTAGAGAAAGATCCACTCTGATTTCTAGACAACCATTTCGCATATTCTGTATCAAAAGAGAACTTGATTGTGTCGAGCTTCTCATCAATTTTTTCAGATGTAGACTTCTTAGCTTGATCCATAAGCTCTTCTTGTGTTTTCTGAGAAAAAAAAAAACTAAAATAGGAGGAGTTTCAGGGTTTCAAAGTCTGAAGCTTTCACTTTGGGGTGACAAAGATACAAGGATACATGTAAAAGACTGTATATATCCAGTGGAATTATCTTTCTCTGCAAATTATTTATCCCCAGAAGTAAAGAATAAAGCAAATGGAACTAGAAAAAAAAAGGAGAAAACAAAAAGAGAAAAGATATTATTTGATGGGCAAAGCACAAAACCTGTGGTGTAACATTGACACTTCTGGTCTTTTTTTTTTTTTGTTTTGTGAAACAACTACTCTGAACTGTCTATGAATGCTACTGTTGAAATCCCTAACCTCTTATACCTGTAACTGTAAGACACAAGTGCTTCAGGTTTGGTTGCTGAATATTTCACAGTCACATTCACATATGCCAATCATAGTAACAATCTAGAAATGTGTGTCTCAGATGCTTAAGATCCTCGTGGTGATTTATTGTCCTCCGAAGCTGCAAAGCAAAATGATTGATTTTATTGTTCTTTACAAATTTTATTCGAAAGAATATAGGGATTTTCAGTTAATAACACAAACATTTCCAATCTGGAGATACATTAGCATGCGACTGAAGAGTGTTGGACTGCAACTTATATGTAAACATAAACGCAAGCAAATGCAAAGACTAGAAGCCATGATTCCAGCTTCTATGTGAAATACTAAGACTAACTTATCTTATCAATGACAAAGAAAACGGATAGAGAAGAACTTTGCAGGACATAGCAAAATGTTAAGACGACATATCTTATCCCATACTAATTAAATATACCTTTGCGCAGATGGAGAAGATGACTCCCAAATCTTCCACAATCATGTGAAATGAACAAAGGAAAACTTTTTATGTCAAACTCATTATTTAAGTGAGGCTTCTTGTTAAAACCAGAGTACATCTCACTGAGTTGTCTCTGCAACCCCCCAATTTGAGGCATGAAACCGCTCCACCCATCGGTTGAGAGATTTTTACCAAAGAACTTGAAAGCGCCCTTTCTAGTTGCTTCCACAGCTGAAGAGAACAATTTCAGAAGACATATCATTACTAAACATGACCAGTGCATTCATGTTGCATAAAACCCGAATTTTGAGAAAATTCAGACATAAAAGATTACTCGGTACTGTGAATACATATACATATATGAAGAAATGTGTGTGTGACAGTGAGAGAAAGAGAGTATATAGTATATACTGTTATAAGGAGCTGCAAGAAGAAGATTTGTGGGGAGACCAATGCCGAGACCAGCAAGAGTTATGCCAACACTAAAACCAACACCACAGCCTGCACCTACATAACCGATTACCTCAGGGCCAAAACCAGGCCCCCATCCGACGCCACAACCAATCCCAATCCCCATACCCCAAAAAGCTCCATAAGTAGGATGAACAGGATTCCATTTCTCATATCTCCTAAATATACCTTTAATGATCATCAAGACCTGAAAAATTAAGTAAAAGGTTTGAAAAAAAAACAGAAAAAGTTAACATTGACCCACTGAATGATCTTTCAATACCCACTGAAGTTAAAACAAATCCAATGCACATTGAATTGAGAAGCTGAACCAATGTGGATATTCAACACTATCACTAACAAAAACATAAAGGTCCTATTTTTCCAACCAATTCCCTCAAAAGCCGCATAAAATTCGAAATCTTGTCAGGATGAGGAACCATCCAACTAAGTACTAATCAATAAACCAATTCAAGCTGAAACCTAGGAAATAACTTGGTTAAACCAAAGAAACAGAACAAGAATTGTAATACTTTACCATTAAAAGATTGCTTTTTTTCGTTATTTTTCTCGCTTGTATCGATCTTTCCCTTCTTTGTTCTCACTTAAATTCGATCCCCCAAGTGCAAACAAACACTCTTCGTTCGATTTGTTTATTTTTCCCAGACGAACACCTCCTCCACTAAGAACCACTCGTCGTTTTACGTTAAGATTAAAAAAAAAAATTAAGAACCGGACCGGACAGACATAACCGGTATAATATGAATTCGGTTTACTAAACCAAAGTACGGCAGCATACCCTCATAAATCGATCTCAGTATCCTTCTCCGGCGTTCGATGTCTGGTTCTTGGAGTCCGGCGTTCTAATTTCTAAAACCCTGTAAGTTATTCAGACTAGTTACTCGAATCTGGAAGGCTGGATCCAAGTTTGCGATATCTCAACAAAGAGGTAGCACACGATACTGTCTGGTGATAGTGACGATACTGTCCGGTTTTTTGCTTAGAGATAAGAACACGATCAGGTTAAGCCCTAAAACAATTAAGGAGTAATCGGATGTTAGAAGCTAAGTTAAGAATTCTTTGGTTTGAATTAGAGCTAGAAAAGGTTAGCAAAAGCTACTTCGGATCTTCTGGTTTGAATATGGAGCAGGAGCACGAAATGCGTAGGCCATTAGCCAGTAAGGAATTGTTTACGAGCAAATTAGGGGTTAGAAGAATTGAGAAGAGTTATAGAAGTTGGTTTATGATTGATTAGTGGACAAGAGCCAAAGATGTTGAAGATAAAAAACGAGAAAACAATTTGTTACACAAGCCAAAGAGGTGGTTTTGGTAAGAATCAGTGTGGCTCTAGATTCTTCCTTGGTGGTCCTGAATTGCTCGATCCGTGTCCAGAATGAGCCATCAAAATCCAAACATAGTTGACTTTTTGGAGTTGAGCTGCATGTTGTTTAGAATCACAGTGAGTTGCTGCAGAGCAAAGCATTTCCAGTTTTCAACCCACTCTCTTGCTCTCACTACTGGAAAATTGCCTGGTTGATATTTTTCATGCAGAAGTGTCTTTTTGCTAGCTTAGAACATCACAGACTTGTTTTGATATTTTTTTGGTGTTTCTCATTTGTTTTCTCACCTTCCTTATAGGAATTCTTAGTTGCTAGTAGCAACTTGCTACACATGCC
Source organism: Camelina hispida (assembly GCA_023657505.1). Classification (NCBI taxonomy): domain Eukaryota; kingdom Viridiplantae; phylum Streptophyta; class Magnoliopsida; order Brassicales; family Brassicaceae; genus Camelina; species Camelina hispida. The sequence goes on along the minus strand of CP094635.1, from coordinate 17,389,092 downwards.
ATCTTTGCATCTCTGTATCCTCAACATGCGTCCTCTGAAACAGCATCTTATTTGGCAACTGTTGACATCAGTGAGGGCTGTGTGACTAAGAATATATCATGTAGTCTGAAATGGTTTTGCTGAAATCTTTGCATCTGACATTTCTTGCTGAATTTGTCTGCTTCTGTTTGGTGCGAGGCTCAGTTGATCTTAATCCATCTCTTTCACATACATCAGGAGTTTCTCGTAAGGATCCTCGATTTTCATATCTCGCAGATGGCACGATCTATCATCTATGCACAAGCTTTGAATGATGGCAAAAGGAACTGTGTTTGTAATCCGTGTGGTGGTGGATTCTATCAGGTGTTAGTTAATTTTCTTCAGGGCGGAGGTGCCAATCAGCTTCTATTTGGTATGCATATATGTACTGGCTCAGACAATCGCTGAAATATAGTCACACCGTATGACAGAGTTGTTCTTGCTCGTGACACATGCACTTGAGCCACTTCAGTTCCCTGAAACTGAGGAGCCAGTTGAGAAACCTTTCAAACCTGGTATCTTTCTTTTCCAACCTTCTCATGCTTAAATTCAAAACGCTTACCATTAGTAATACTCTCTTCTGTGATTTGAAGAGCCGATTGATTTAACAGTATACACGAATGTTTTGTATTTATTTAAAATTTCAAATTTGAAGTTTTTCCTTTTCTTTCTTTGGTAAAAATGGCTTTCAGTTTTAAGAACTTAAAATATTTCAAGTTATGACATTTTTGTGTCATAGGTTTTTGGAATACAAAGTCGGAACAAGAGAAATTTATAGTTTTTTCACACACAAATGCATGAGCTGTACTCAAATCAACTTAGTATCTTGATCTAGAATTAAATATAACACGAGTTGTTACGAGTAATTAATCTATTTATTTTAAAACGTAAATGCTTTGTCGGTTTTAGCAATTTGTAAATTTTTTATACATATTAAAACATATACGAAAGTAGATATTTGTTGTTGCTAAGTAGTGGAGTAGTAACTATGAATTATTTTTGTCTTCTAGGACTAGAAAAAAAATATGAAAGTTGTCTATAATGATATGAAATTCTAGTTGGCAATTTGAGATGTTATTTGTAAAAAAAAAGCAAGCTGGCCACGTTTTGCCGACGGCGACAATATCAAATTTAACTTTTTATAATGAACTTTGCAACGACTAATCGAACCACTTTGAGAAAACTGGAAGAGTTGTTGTCAACTACTCAACTGCGTACACAATACCATGAGTTTCTTTCGTACTCTGTTTTTACTTTTTAGTTTTTTACTTGTAGTATTGCATGGTGCTGACTGCTGAGAATTATTTTCGAGTAAATCACTTATCATAAAAAACTTTATTTAAATGAAACACGCTTAGAGCTACACAAATTTCTTGTTCCTTAACAAATCCGATTATTCAATACAAAACGGAGATCTACTATCTTTCAATCCGAAAACACCCAAACCCCAAAACCAAAGCATAGAGAAAACAGAACTATAAAAACAACACAATTATAAGATACTTCAAATTCTCTCACAAGTATAGATACCAAATCAATTAATTTACCGAACATTCTATCAGGTTGCTCCGGTTAGATTAGATTGCTTCCGAACACCGTTGGACCTGTCTGTGTTCGAGCACATCATTGGTCGTCTTGGTCGGATCTCCAGATTCCATTTCCATCGCAGGGAGTGAGACTAATTTTTGGACAGTCATACTTCTCAAGAAAGGTCAGATTTGGGAAGTAGAATTTTTTCAGCTCAATCCACCCGATCCTTAGCCTTGGGAGTGACGTGAGACGTAATGTTTCAACAGAACAGTCTGTTGCCTTCTCCGGCAAGGCACCAAAACCCTTGAGCAATCTTCCTCCTCCAATATGAAGCTTTTTCAGGTGAAGCAGTTTGTGGGGATGAATCCAAGTAGGAAGTTGTTCGTGCGGAAACCGCTGCAGACTCAGCTTCTTTAATTGATCAGGAAGACTCTCAATCTTTTTGAAATCATCAGGCTTGCCAGCACGGACTGTGTTTAAATTCTTCCTCCATGTCACCTTCAAACTTGTCAACTTTTTGAGCTTTACAAGATCCTCCATCAATTGGTGCACACCGAGATCATCCCTGTGTATTTCAATGCTGAGCTTTCCTAGCTTATTCAACCTCTTCAGCAATCTCAGTGTGCACGCAACACCCTCATAGGCGGTGTCGCTAACCACAAACCCCTTGAGAACCTCTAAATTGTTCAGTGCAGCCAACCTCATGGGAATATATTCCAACATATAGCATCCAGTCATATCCAAGTAGACCAGACTGTGGAGTGACTCTATCTTTTCTGGAAGTTGCGTTAGGTCAGAGCACTCCCTGAGGTCCAAGACGATCAGCTTGTGTAGCTTACAAACTGAACGGTTGAGCTTTCTAATGGTTGAGATCCCTTGAAAACTAAGGAGTCTCAGGTTCGTCATAAAAGCCAAATGTTTCATAATGTCAGGATTCGGTACCTCGATGATTCGCTTCTGAGTTCTTTCCCATCTCCCCAAATAGAAGACACGGAGTGACTTGAACACATACTTTTGTAGTGGTTTGGTCATAAACTCCGAGAACCATTTGAATGCAAATTCCGGGTGTCTCTCTGAAACGTTTAACACAGTTTCGATTTGATCTGGTGATTGCATTTTCTTAGCCTTTGCCTCTAGCTGCGCTGATGACCCCTCCACAAGGCAGACCTTTCCCATCTCTGATTGTTTCATGCGTGGCTTATCCCCTTTACGATAGATATCAAAAAGTCCAATCTCCTGTGAGAGATGAATAACTGAAGAATGCACAAAAGGGTTCATCTTATAGCTGCTTGGAGCCACTTTGCGCCTCTCTTCCACTGGTTCAACCAACTTTTTGTCAGTGAATACTTGAAGAGCTTCTCTCACAGATTCTCCAGCTCCTTCAACAGGAATAAACCCCTCTCCTATCCACCAATACATCAGCATCGTTCTATGAACTTCTCTGTTCTCCGGGAACACAGAGAAACTCAAAAGGCACATTTTTTTTTCAATCGTAAGCTCCGTAAACTCCTTTTCCACTTGTCTAAAAGCCTTCAACTTGGTGAGAGCTTCTGCATTTTCGTGGAGGCCTGGAAGGTGGATAATGCGGTTGCCGTTATTATCTCCGAAGTTGTCCGGAGAATGAGAATATAATGGTAATGTTTTCAGCTGTCTTGTCGGCTTGTCAGGCAACTGTGGAACTCTGGCCACCAAATCAGAGACCTTCGTTGTAATGCCACGTAAACCTAACCTCACCTCGTTGCTCAATCGAGGAAAAGGCGTGGAGGACTTCACTTGCTTAATAATTGCTTCAAGCGGACGAAGATGTTCAGAGACCTCTTCATGCACTTCTTCACGAAGTTTCTGCAGCCTTATCAGCTTACGTTCGAGCAGTCCAAGATGATGTTGTAGCATCGGAATCAACTGTTCCTCCCCACGAGGAGGCAAATAAGATATTCGGATAGTAGTCTCAGACCCTTCTTCGTTGTTGCTTCTAGGTAAACGATGTTCCAATTTATCAGACGCATGTTTGTGCAACTCATTCACGAGGCCCAACATTAATTGGACAGTATCCTTTGGATCATCTTTTGGAGGAGACGACAGATGTGGATTGTTCTGGGAAGCCATGACTCGGACACCTTAGCCAATGGTCAAACCCTTTTTCTTTACCAGCTCTCAAAGCAAATACACTGAATCGATCCTGCCTCCAAATCTTGAAAACAGCCTAATTGAAAAGACGAAAATAGATAGATCGATGATTTGGAATCTGCAGAAACCATGTAAGAAAAAAAAAATAATAATAATAATAATGCAATCATACCTTTGCCTCTTGTAGCTCCAGAGAGAGAGATAGAGACCTTGAATAAGCGTACGCAACTCCTTTAATTGTTTACATATCTTCAATGACCAAATAATGAAAAAAGTCATTCTTTATATATAAAATAGGGGACTGCGGAGGAGAGAGAAGCAAAATGCGATGGTTGACTTCACACGATTAGATCAAACCACTAAACCCATTTCTCTGAAGGTAAATCTGATCTTGACAAGATTTAGGGCGGAGATTCCTTAAGCTCAGCTCAACAGTTTCTGTGAGTGTATGAGTATGACTCACATAAGGCAATGAGTCAGTTGAATGCTCCCACATTTAAAATGGCTGATAAAACTTTTTTTTATTATATGGTTGAAATTTTGCTTAACAAATGTTATTGAGGATATATATGAAAAGACCAGTGTCAGCCAAAGCAGGATCGAGCTACCAAGCATTATGACCAAATTATTTATTTAGTTCACTTCACTATGCGTGTGTGGTCGTTGAACTAATGACCGGACATTTGATTTCTAAGAGCATGTTTATCGGGATCATAGAGGGGTTATTAGTATTTTGAAGGAAAAAAATAATTCAGAAAAAAATGAAAAATCTAAGGGAGCTTCATAGTATACCCAAATCTAATCTAAGAGATCATACGTGTCAGATTTCTGTTGGTCAAACAGAATATTACAATTAATCTTTTTTCCATTTATGATTTGTATTTCTATTTTTAATATGTTTTTATGTTTTGTAGGTTTAAAAATTAATTAAATGCAATATTTTCAAATCAGTATTAAAATTAATCATTCTCTCAATTTATAAATTGCACTTCTATTGTAATATGTATTAATGTTTTTATTATGTTTTGTATGTTTGAAAATTAATTAAAATACAATATTTTCTAATTTTATAAAATCTTAAATGTTTACACATTTATACCACTTCTATTCTATTTAAAATTTTTAAATTTTAAAAAACAGTTTTTTTCAAAAATAAGAGATCCAAAATAAGAATCTACCAATAAAAGAGAAAATTTTATCTAAGAAATCATGGGTTCTTATTTTCCAAACAATACACAATTAATTTATAAAAAATTTAAGAACTCTCCTACTTAAAGACTACCAATAAACTTGTGTTCTTAAATTTTTTATGAATTAATTGTGTAATGTTTGGAATATAAGAACTCAATAAACTTGTGTTCTTAAATTTTTATGAATTAATTGTGTTTCGATACTGTCGATGAATGTTCTGTTTTTTTTTTTTCCTTTTCTTTCAGCAACCAATAACAATTCAAGAGTAAAGTGTGTTTGAAGCTATTTTTCAGATTCTCTGGTTTGGCATTGGAGCAAGAAAGGCCAGACGAGTAAGGGTTTAGCAGATTGTTACAGTGCTGGCTTCTTATTCAACAATAATAGCGAAAGATGTAGCAGACAAAAGGCCAGAAAAAAAAAAGTGTTACACAAGGCAAGAGGTAGTGGTCTTGTCCAAAACGAGTCTTGCTCTAGAATCTTCCTTGGTGGTCCTGAATTGATCTCCGAGACCAAAATGAGCCATCAAAAGCCAAACGAAACTTATCAATTCACCACCTATGTTGAGTTGAGCTGCATGCTGTTTAGGATCACAGTGCTTTGCTGCATAACTAAGCATCTCCACCCAGACTTTGCTCACTACTTCCCACATTTTCTTATTGCTTATCTGAATTTCTATCCGCTGAAGCTCCTGCGCTAGCATGCTCGCTTGGAACAGAACAGACTTGCTTCGATACCCTTGGGCATTCTCATTTCCTTGCCCATCCGCCTTATAGTAGTCTAGAATTGCATTACAGGCCGTCTTTGCATCTCTTGAACCTTCGACAGGGGTCCTCTCAAACAGCTTTTTAGCCTCTTGAAATCTTTTGATTTCTGCTATTGCCGCTTTGAATCTTAACTTATCAATTCCTGAAACTGTTGACATCAGAGAAGGCTTCACGATTAAGAGGTACATCATGTAGTCTGAAAGGGTTTTGCCGACCTCTCTGTATACGTCATGTCTTGCATTGTTATCGTCTGTTTGGTGTAAGAGCTCAGTAGCAATGTGCCATACCAGGATGCTCTGATCGTAATCCACGTCAGTAATATATGGCAGCAAGTTCTCGTAGTATTCATCGATTTTCATGTCTCGTAGAATCCAGCCACCTCTAGCTGAATATATATAGCTGGAACTTTCCGAGCCAAGAACAAAGCGGCATTTATTCTGAACCTCCTCAAATATGACTTGCCAAAGTTCTGTGGTGAGGCGTTCTCGAGATGTAAAGATGATCTCATTCAGCTGGTCCGTAATGCTAAAGAACTCCCAGAGATACTTGATCAAAGGTATTACAAACCAAAATCTAAAATAATTCAAAAGCCTGAGAGGAGGGTCGAGAACATAATACATTACCCGATTCTCGATGAACATGTAACTGATGTATAGATACATCTTCTCACAGATGTGATTCAAGGCTATGTAAAGGAGAACTGTTTCTCGGATGATGATACCGATGGCACGATCTATGTATAAGCTTCGAATGATTGTGTCAAAGGTTCTGTGTATGTAACCTTGGAGTGGTGGATTCTCTTTGGTTTTATCCTTAGAGAGGAGCCAATCAGGTTATATCCATTTACGTACTCAGACCATCTGCGAAATATGAAGAGTCGGTCAAGTATCATGTGAGAGGGATATTCTTTTTGGTGACACATGCACTTCTTCCACTTGAGTTCCTTGAAGCGGAGGAACCAAGTGAAAACTTCGTCAATCAAGGTATTCGGATCGTCCACCTCGTCCTTAGGCTTCCTCAATCTAGCAAACGTCCAGTCAGATACATAGAACATGGCGATGGAAATGAAATCAAAGGCGATTCCAACAAGGATCAAAGCATAAGTAAGGCCAACATCAAAACCATCATATTCATCTTTCCTAGATGTCTTGAAGATGGAGAGTGATGCAAATAGGCATCCCATGGATATAAAGCGGAAAACAAGTCCATAAGAACGGTGAAGAATGTCAACTTTGGTGAATAGAGTGCCATAGATGAAGCTGAGCTCTACCTCCAGAATACTCAAAGCTTCAACCGCCTCCAGTGACTGAAAAAATTCCTTGCTCTCTGTCCAGTACTCAGAGCTATACAGAAAATCAACTACAAGACCTTTGTAGATATTGAAGTACTTATAACCATATTGAATAGCATGGAGCTGTGTTAAAACATGTGGCCTTACTTCACGTTGCCTTTCCTCTGGCTCCTCGACCCTGACAAACTCGCTATGCTCTCCTGAAATCTTCCTAATTTTGAATTCCTCCATGAACCTCGAGTAGTCGACTCCAGGTTCGGGCTCCCCACGCACCAATTTCTTGTACCTCTCGAGACTAGCTGCACGCATTGCTCCTATCCTCTCAACATACTTGATGACTCCAGCCACAAGCATGAGTGTTGTTGGTTCCCAGAGGCGGTTGGGTATTGATAGCAAGAATACGTATAGAGTAGCAATGAATTGGCACATCAGACCAAACAAACTCCTGAGCCAGAGCTCATTATCCTCCAGAGCAAGAGCTGTGATTGTGTCAGGACCACCAAGGTGCAACAGAAGGAACATTGTCCAGAACGCTACGAGCTCGTTTGTCTTGGGCGACTCCTGTGGTTCAGGCTTGTCTCCTGAACTATCTGAGATTTGTCCCACGGCATAATCAGCCGACCAATTGGCTAAAAGGTAAGCCGACCAGATGAGAAATTGAATAAGTCCCCTTTGTGTTCGTTTTCGATTTGGTGAGAGAAGAACAAGGATTGCCTGAAGTACAAGACTGAATATGACAAGACCACGGATGTTCCATTTGTCCCACATGTCTTTCACAGCCTTCGGTATTGCCTCCGCCATCTTTCTGTTTATTTTTATTTTTTTTGGTTGTGTATCAGCCAACTGGAACTGGTTCCTACCTCTGGTTCTCAGTTTATGGCAAAGTTTGGTTTGGTTTTCACCTTAGATGCAAACACTGCTAGAAACGAGTCAACTCAATTATAACCCGAGCAAACAATAAATTATTTAGACAAGGCCACCAGTTAACAATTAAAAATTAAATAAAGACTTTTGGTTTTATCCCTATAAATTTTGTTGACTCGAAGGTTTTGTATTTTATTTTTCTTTTATATGAACTAGGAAAACGTGCGTTGCCGCACGGGGAGGAGAAGTCCTAAATTGAAATTTAACATTTGTAATCCATCCTAAATTTTTTCTTCTCAATCAATTTAATCATTTTTACTTCTTGCTATATATCGCTTGATTAAAAAGCCAAATATTCATTTCAATTTCATTTTCACTTTTGTCACACACAAAAGTGAGCCTTTTTTAAAGCTTGATTTACTAAGAACATTTCTTTTAACCATATATAAAATTTCACTTACTCTCTTGTAGATGTTTTTTTCTCTCACTTTCAAATATAAACAAAACTAATGAAACAGAGTTTTATATGACCGACCAATCAAACCTACTTGGTTAGTATAAAGTAACTCACATTCTTCAGCTACAACTTTTAGATATATGTATTTGGCTATAATGCTTTCCACAGTTACAGGCATGTTGGTCTCACGTAGTACCTTCAAAGACCCCCTTCTTTCCTTCTTTTTAATGGGTTAATCTTGATTGCCCTATTTCCTACTAACACATTTGATACATGGATTTGTAATATTTGCTTCATATCACATATTCCTCTTTGAAAAAGAAAAAAATCAAAATATAACAGATTAAGAATGTATATGACAAAAACTTGTACACTCATCAGCTATCCAATCAAAGCAATTCAATTAAAGTACAAAAGTTAAGAAAGTTAATAACATATAGAACAGAGGATTTTATGTTGATCTCTCCCAATCCATCTCATTCCACAGTGTCGGATGCTCTCCTTCCAGGCTGCATCCCCCTCTATTTGTACGTGCATGTTGGTAGGGGGCCTAGCGGCGGAAGTTGCAATGCTTCTGTTCTTTGCTTTGATGGGGGAAGGCTTCCGGCTGAATGCAAGAAAAAAACGATTTAGAGAGGTAGAAAGACAAAGAATTTGTCTCTTATGGCAATACTGATAAAAAAAGATAAATCAAATAATCTGAATACCTTTTTTTTGTCAAACAATTGCCTTCATTCATTCAATATGAAACACTAGTATCAGTACAGAGAAGGAGCAACTTGCTAAAGTTTGAGACATTACAATAACACGGCAATCCCCAATGCCAAAAAGAAGTAAACAAGAGTTCATCGATTTTGGATCCAAGAGAGCTATGAGACCAAAGGCTTGGGAGCCTAAAGGCACATGAGAGATCATGGAAATCGAGAGTCCATCCTCAAAAGCTTCAAAGGACGGAGTAGTTGTCATGGTCGTCATTAGACACTGTGACGTTGAGAGATGATTCAATGTGTTGGTGTTCACCGGGACGTAGAGTATCCGCAGTAACAGCACGGCAAAGAATCGGGTGACTATGTTGTTGTAGTCAGATAGGGGTTGCTTTAACATCCAAAGCATAGGGTTTGGATCATTCTGAGGAAAATCAGGAGATGCAGCTTGAACCCATGTGAGGGAGGAGGTTGGGATACGATGCTGTAAATCATCAGATGACCAGCTTGATTGGTAGCCGTTAATGAACATAAGGCGTTCAAGATACAACCTACCACTTTTGCTAGAGACAGTCAAGGAGCAAAGACCATACACGAGAATGCTTTTAAAAACCAAATTGGGTCCCCTAGAATCAACTAAAGCTAGGTTCCGATCACAATTCATGAACGGCCAGAGCAGCAATGTGATTACCTTTCTCTGATGGAGTCTTCGACCATGGAGTAGAGGGCACGCAGACATAGCTTGACACTGGTACGACATGAGGGGTGATACAGAGAGTCTCGACTTTTTACTTTCCCCTTCGAGAAAAGCATATTAGTGCATACCGTTTTTGGACTAATGGGCTTATCTTGGACCCTAAGTCCACTAGGGAAAACCCTAGGATCCCAAAAGAGAAACACCATGGGAGTTGGTTCTGTCGGTCGCCCGAGTTTAGCGGAGATGGCTGCGGTGCAGGAATGTTCTCCGGTGAATGAGAGCTCGGCGGGGGTAGTTGGTGGCGGCAGAGGTTGTCATTAATGTCTAGGTCCACTGGGGAAAATCCTAGATTTTGAACCGATTGACAAGATGAACAGAGACTGTGACAGTTGCCCGGGAAAAACAGAGAAGGAAGCATCTCCGGTTAGTGACAGAGCGGTGGGAACAACTGGTGCCTTCGGTTTAGTTCGACGACGAGATCTAGGTCCACTGGGGAAAACCCTAGATTCTCGATGGATTGCCGTAGAGAGGGATGGGTCGACTGGCTTCCCGAGATTTGCGAAGAGAGACTCTCCGGTGAGTGGTAGCACGGCGGGAGCATTCGATGGTCATGGTTTGGATCGGGAGAGATTTTTATTAGGGTTATATAAAGTTTTAAAAAGGAGAAAAATTGAAGAAAAAACTTGAAGTAAAACAAACAAAAGGGGCCAGAGAAGAGTTGAGTAGGAAAGGAAACGGTTTGATCCCGACGCCGGCAAGCAACAGCTTCACCAGCGTCGGAAGGTGAGGTTGGGGGAGTGTCCTCGATAGTTGTGCCTGGGAGGATCTCTTTTTGACTATCAATAATTTCCTAAATAATCTGAATACTTTAGTAGATGAAATTTCAAATAAAGAGTTGAGAAAAAGAGAATTATCAAAAAAAAAAAAAAAAAAAAAGAGAAAAGAGTCAATCAAACAGATGTCACAATGGGTGAAATAGGTGTCTTTGCAATTTTTTAAAAAATGAGAAAAGAGGCAATTAAACGAAGCAAAAGACACAACATATCTTTCAATAAATTAATGACTTTAAATTTTTTTACACTATCAGTCCATGTAGAATAGGGGAACGATGAACCTCCCGAAAACAATGGCAAGAATGTAGCACCTCAACGTATCAAAAGAAAGATGGATCAGCCAAAAGTTTTTTCAACGCAAGGGACGGTTCTTGAATTGTAGGCAACTTGACACGATATAGGCAACATATTGTAAATAATGGTCTTCTTGTAAGTTGTGATCTGATCCTTTGCAGTACTTTCCTTGGACATACTAATGCATCACATTAGTATACATCTATATCTTATATTTGGTTGATGAGAGATTTGTTTTTTCTCTTAGCCATGAAGCAACTAAAATATGAGAATATTAGATTGTTAGTACTCAATCTCAGAACTTTCCTTTTCCAATGTAGCAAGACATGTGAGACAACATATGGTCTACACTTTTTTTTTTGGGTTTTTATTGTTGCTGAAATAGACATACGGATTAGCAGAACATCAGCGGCAGATCTAAACTATATTAGTTGGTGAGTGACTGTAAACTTTAAAATCTATTATTATACATCAAAAATAAATATGATGAATGTATTAGATTTGTCAAAATAAAATAGGTAAAGTGACATTCTTTTCTTGTGGATATAAATCGAATTGAACAATATAATACAATATATAAAGTAATTAGTATGAGTATCTACGTGTGCAGTCATATAAACGTAACACAATGAGAGAGTGTTGTATAATATTCTAATTATATTTAGGTTTCAATGTCATTTTTTTTGGATTTTATCAAGAACGCAAATGAATTGTTACCATTTACGATAGTTAATGTTATTTGCGTTAATGAAAAATAAAAATAAAAGTTAGGTAAACGTATTTCATGTAGGGAATTATCAATGAGAGAATTAGTTTTAAAAGTGTCATTATGTAGCGGTTTGCACAAACACACTAAACAAAATAATTGTTTATTTTCAACAATAAAATAAATTTAATTGATCCATAAAAGTAATAACTAGATTTTAAGAAATGACTTTATGCTAAGTACAAGTTAATAACCAACATAAAATTCTTAATATATATATATATGTTAACACAAAGATACTTCCGTTTCGACAAGTGGCATTTATTTTTCGACAGTTTAAACCAAAAAATGTCACTTTATATTTTCTAATATGATTTTTACATCAAATTCATTATTTTACCCTTAATCCATGCTTTTTTACTAAACTTAAATAATTAACTACATTAAATAAGGGTATATTTTATAATATTAATTTTGCTTAATTTGTATGCCCTTGATCAATTTTTATGGAACAGATGGATAATAATTTATAATTATATTAATTGTTTATATTTTAATTTATTCATATAATTATTGGTCTAATAATCATATATATATAAAAATAGAAATATTTATTTATTAATACAAACAAATTTAAATAATAACTATATTAATTATTAATAAAACAATATGAAATCCACACGCAAATTATTTTTTCACCAATCAGATTTACTTTACACCGCTTATTTTGTATTAACCGTACTTGTCACGCAATTATATTTCTGACGAACCGCAGTTGAACCGTACAAACTGTCAAATCATTTGTCCCGAAAAACCAAACTCACCATTCGGACCCATAATATTCTAATTATATTTAGGTTTCAATGTCATTTTGTTCATCCACAAAGACCGTTATATGAAAGCGAAGAATCATCAAAGTGAATAGAACGATGACATTGGCGCCTGTTAAGGATATACCTTCTCAACAAATGAAAGGACGTCACCTAAAAAAAATAACCTGTAGCAAGATAAACTGTATTTCATGAGGGAAAGATAATGAGAGAATTGTGCGGAAAAATGTACATTCAAACGATGGTAGCAAGTGTAATGTCACAAACACACAAAAACAAAAACATAAAAACTAAAATAAAAGGAGAATATCATTGAAAGTACAAAGTTCTTACAAAGGTGGGATATTGATTGTGATGAATCAGTAATCTATGGAAGAGAAATCGCGTATCAAAGTGAAGAAATGAAACTCAATCTACCCATCTACTTCGATCCCAATCTTCGACCTTCCTTCGAAAGTGGCATTTAGTATTTTCTCGATACAGTAAATAAATGAGAGAAGCAGCCTCTTATGTATTTCTATAATTTGATTTTGTGATGTCAAAAAAAAGTCATGGTTTTTCTTCAGCACTCTATTTTGTGTTATTATCAAAATGTTTGATAAAAAAGTATAAGAAATTAAAATTCAACTAAATTTTTAAAAATTTTATTTATAAACACTGGAAACTAACCTGGATCATTTATATCTAATGGACATCCTACATAACAAAAAAAAGATTATTACATTTATACTATGTTTGCTAAAAAGTTAAATAAATTAAATAAATCAATAATATAACATATATAAAATTATACCATGTTTGTTAAAAAAATTTGGATTATCCGTAGCTCTAGCATCACCGCATGTCATCATGCCTCTCGTATCTCGGTTTTGATATTTTTGACTTTCTGGAGGGTAGTGTCCTTCAATAAACTTTATATGTTTGAATAACCTGTTTGTGACTAAAAAAAAAAAAAAATCACGTACACTCATATTTTGTTCCACCGTATCTAACAATAATAATAATCTAAACGACCAGGACAAAAATAATACTCATTCATAAGAGAATATGCTGAACGACAGCAACAAGTAAAACTAACAAATAACCATCATGTTATAAGAACAAAATAACTTTAACCATAAATTGCAAATTTTATAAAATCAAGTGACTTGTGCAAAATGATTCAAGACATTTGGAGGGTAAATAAGAGAGCCATGATATAAAAAAAAGATTTATGTCATGTCAGCGATCTTATAAAACTACCTTGTTAGTTAAAAAACACTTCAATAAAATAATTCTTTAGTTTTATTTAGTACTCAAAAAATAATTTTCTAAAACTTGTTTATGCAGTCCAGAAAAGTTTATATATAATGAACAAAGAGGTGTAAGACATAGAGATGTGAAATAAAAATGTGTAAAAATTAATAGATTTGAAACATGGAGGTACAACAAAGAGGTGTAAGACATAGAGGTGTAAATAAAAAGGTATACTAACAATTAATGGATGTGATCTTTGAAACATAGAGGTACAACAAAGAGATACAAAAAATTAAGAGGTGTGACTTTTGAAAGATGGGGATGCGACGAAAAGACACGATTAATAATTTGCAATTGTTGAAGTCATTAATAATTTTAAACTGTTAGATGGAAAAGTGGAACTAATCTCATCCGTTAGATTAAAGTGGAGGTACAACAGAGAGGTGTAACACATAGATGTGTGAAATTAAAATGTGTAAAAATTAATGGATGTGATTTTTGAAAACAGGAGGTACAACAAAGAGATGCAAAGACTAAGAAGTGTGATTTAAAAGGTGTAAAAATGAATGGATGTGATTTTTGAAACATGGAGGTATAACAAAGAGATGCAAAGACTAAGAGGTGTGATTTTTGAAAGATGGGGGTGCGACGAAAAGACACGATTAATAATTTTAAACCGTTAGATTAAAACTGAAACCAATCTCATCCGTTGGATTAAAAGTTGACAAAAAAAAATGGGTTTGCTATTATATATAGATGTTAAATTATACTCTCTGGTTTTTTAGTTGTCATTCTAGAGTAAAAATTTTATTTTCCAATATTTGTCGTTTTAGGTTTCCAACGCATATGTTTGGTTAAAATACCAATTTTATCCCAACTATTTAAAAGCTTTGGCCAATAAAAAATTAGAAAATGTATTAAAAAGGTATAATAGAACATTGATTTATTTTCTTAATTTGTGTGCAAAGCTCTAAAACGACAAGTAAAAAAACCCAGAGAGAGTATTCATAAAAAAAACTGTTGTACAACTTAATGCAACATTGTATCTGAAATTAGAAACAGAAGAGCAAATGAAAAGCTATTTAGACAACAGATTAGATGGGGTGGGTATGAAACTAGAGCTGGAAGCCATTCCATAACCGGGAACAGTCATCATAAAAACGTTTTTTTAATAATTGTAAAAGCAAGTGCAGGCCTACGATACGACCTTGGATAATCTAAAATATATCAATATGTTATAAACTAATCAGTCAATAACTTAATATAGAAAGTCATTGTTTATTACTGTTAGGGAACCCGCGAGCAGAAGGTTGACTTGAGTTGAGACGAGTAAGATCTTGATCAGCCGACGAAGAAGGCAGACAAAAAGCTAAACCCATTTTCCAAAGAAATCAGATAAATTGTTGTGAGTGCAACAGCTAAGGGGTACTCTCGCTTTCCTCTCCTTTCTACATTTTCTGATTTTCTACGCCTTTTAGTATCTTTATCTATATGACTGCCCATTTTCAAATTGATTGATAAATCTTTGCTCTGCGCTCTTCACTAATTTAGTTTATCTCAGAACCTAAACATTGCTGGGCTTACATATTTATATAGTATGCTGCTGTTACATTATACAAGCTCTATAATGCGTTTTTTTATATCATATTCCAGATATGGCTTCCGCTCAATTACGCCAAGCTGCTAAGGATGAGAAGTTGTGTAAGATGCTAGTGGAAACAATGGGTGGTGATGATCCTCAGAGAGTCGTACTGGCCGGGAAATCTGGAATCGGTAAGACGCGTCTGGCAAGGAATGTGGCTAAGTATGCAACAGAAGAAGGCATGTGCTACCTCACCCTTTGGTTGAACCTCAACGAGAAGTTTGAAGATGAAATGCCGCTTTATGAGAACATAGCTTTCCAACTTGATGTGTATGTTACGGATGATAAGAGGGAGAAGGACAAGAAAGACTTGCTAAAGGATATGAAGCATAAGATAATTTTGGAGCTCAAGGACAAGAAGAAGAAACACACTTCATCATATGAAATGGTGCCGTATCTCCTGTTGATACTTGATGACGAAGGAAACAAGACCAGTGAGGACACAGTGATGAAGGATTTGGGTCTGGAGATTTTTCTTGAAGATTACAAACCTCTAAAAATTCTTCTTACAAGAAGAGTAGGAGTCGAAAACACTACAAAGCATAGTATGGAAATTGAGGCCGGTAACATGGAAGAGCCGCATGATACAAGGGAATGTAAGTTCCATACCACGGATCTGTCACAAGCTTTACTCTGCACCCTCACTGAGTCTAACATGCATGATTTATTTGCATCGCTTACCATTCATGAGGGGAATTTGCTTGAGTCTCTTGAGAAAGCGTGGAAAAGTGATGAGCCATTGATACATTCTGTGGTGCGAAAAAGCAGTAATTTGCCTGCTGCAATCGTTGTGCTAGCCAAGTCCTTAAGCTGCATCGCTCATCAGAACTCTTTTAAGAGCCTATCTCCAAAACAAGAGAAGGTTTTAAAGAAATTTTTTTCCCCCTGTGAGCCAGCCTACTCAGTTTCAAGATGTAATCCTATTCTGCAACTTGCTTATCAGCTGCTGGAAACCGATGATACATTGAAGAATGCCATCGTTGATTGTTTTTGGCATAGCTTTGACTGTTTTAAGCATTGCGGCTGTATTCATTACAATGAGCTGATCACACACTGGATACTTGAAGGCTACTTTGATCCCGTTCAATCTGTTAAGAAGGCTTATAAGGATGGTCACGATATCTTGTTAGAGCTTATAAACCGCGGTCTTCTGAAGATTCAAGAGGATGATATGGTTGTACCAGAGATGGCAATGAGCGATTTAATAGATCTTCGGCATCATGGGTTCTTGGGGAGATCCCGGCTCCAGTTGGCTAGGACTTACGGTGGTGACAAGAAAAAAGGTCTCGGGAAAATAACTCAGATAGATGATATGATAAAAACAGCACAAGCAAATAAACAAGAATATGTTTATACAATTCTGGTGGGTGGAAACCGTCTGAGTCGAGAAACACCTAAAGAGTTCTTTGAGCAGCCGCAGATGAAGAATCTTGAAGTACTTGGTCTTTTTTATCCCACATTGGAATATTTTATCCAGTCTTTAGGAGAACTCAAGCAACTCCGAGTTCTGGTCATCAGGGACTATGATCTACTGCCAAGTATAGAGGAGCTTAAGGGTCTACGAAGGTTAGAGGTTCTTGAAGTTTCTGGTGCTAGCTCTGTGGAAACTATCTCTGATGACTTCTTTCAAGCATTGCCCGAACTTCAAAGTCTGAACCTCTCTGGACTTCGGATCATATCTTCCCCTTCCAGCATTTCTCAACTGAAGAATCTCCATACTCTCATCCTTAGAGACTGTCTTGTATTGGAAGATTTACCAGACATACAGCATTTAGACAGGCTCGAGGTTGTCGACGTCCGTGGTGCACGCAAGCTAAGAACTTGCTTTGAAGAAAACACAAGCAAAAACCAAACCTTTTCTCGTCTTCAGCGGCTTGTGCTCCTTGATTTATCAGAGAGCAAGCTAAAACGACTACCAATATTTCATGACCCTGCGGTTGCTGCCAATCTTAGCTCCTTAACGCGGCTCTCATTGTATAACTGTAGCAATTTAGTAGAACTGCCCAATCTTCGAACCTTATCAGGTCTCCAAATTCTCGATCTTTCTAGTATGACCAGCTTGGTGGACATTGCGGCAGTATGCTTCGAGCAGAAAGAGGAACTAAAAGTTCTTAATATGTCAGGCACAAGTTTTACCAAACTTCCGTCCACCATCTCCGGTCTATCCAACCTCAGACAACTCCTCCTGAGAAACTGCTCCAATCTAGAAACTCTACCAAACATCAGCGGACTCAAGAGCCTTGAAGTCTTCGATGTTTCTGGGTGCACTAAGTTGCATACAATTGAGGGATCCTTTAAGTACATGTCTTACCTGCAGGAAGTTAATCTCTCTGGCACCAGAATAGAAACCTTAATAGAGTTGCCAGAGAAGAGCAGTATCAGTTGTTCAAAGCTAGTTGTTCTGGCAGATTCAAGAAGATTGATTCATGAGACTTGGAGACAGGTAAAGGAAGCCGTAACAAATGAGATCTATGAGAGTCTACGCTCTCATGATGTGGTCGACAGAATCCATGAAATCTCAAGAAAGGAGGAGGGAAGTGTAGGTGAACTAAGGGCCTTTGGTTGGCCTGAAAAGAAAGGTCGCCACAAGGAACTTTTTTACCAAGGTCATACATTCATGAATGTCTATCGGAACATCATACCATTTGTTGATACCAAAAGTTGTCAAGAAGTCCTCGAGATCCAAGGATCTAATGGCGTAGATCCAGATAAGGAAACCTTAGCTAAATTTGAGTCTGTGGCTATTGTGGACAATAAC
Organism: Camelina hispida; assembly: GCA_023657505.1. NCBI lineage: Eukaryota > Viridiplantae > Streptophyta > Magnoliopsida > Brassicales > Brassicaceae > Camelina > Camelina hispida. The sequence continues at coordinate 17,371,150 of CP094635.1, read as the reverse complement.
GCGACAACTCTCTCATCGATATTCAATGATTTGAAGTCAGTGAAAGGTTGTTGGCTGGAGATGTGCGCGGATATAGAAATCCTTTTCACTGGAGTAGATGAAGAACGTCTCGGAAACCTGGAGACTTTGTCAATTACGAATTTTCGACTGTTGGAGAGTATCTGCTGCAGCAGCTTCAATAATCTGAAGAATCTAAGTCTGGACTGTTGCCCGCATATTAAAACAATATTCCCTGCATCCGCGCTTCCCACCAGCCTGGAAGTCCTGAAACTAAAGTTTTGTGAGAAGCTGGAGAAAGTGTTTGAACAAGAAGTAGAAGTGCCGAATTTACACACATTGTGCCTTTACGATTTACCTGTGCTATCTGCTATTAATGCTATGCTGCCTAATCTAAAGACATACAATAAAGAAAAATGCCCGAAGCTGGAAACTTCAAAGTGGTCCGGTGAGTCCAATGTTATGCATACCACTACTCTCCAATGTGTTTTTGATCTTCAGCTCTCTTGTTCGTGTTGCTGATGTGAAATATTGCAAGTACATAACAATCTTTCGCCAATTTTTGTGGTTGCTCCTGTTTACAGGACTTGGAAGCGGTCTAGTGCAAGGAGGATATGAAAAACTACAGGGAAGTCGAAGCAGCATCTAGCTACTGAGTATTCTGTCCCTGGATCCTTTCCCTAATATCTACTTTGTATGTGTGTGTGCGAATAATGGACATGAATTTGACTGTTTTCTCGTTGGACTCCCAAGGGATCTGTTTAAAGATACTCTTAATTTTTTTGGAATCATTGCTACCAGTTATTTTAAATAATTCAGAGGGCTATGTTCTCTGTCGTTTCCTCGTTCCTTAACTTAAATAAAATAAGACCAAAGACCAGCGGTTTATTTGTAGTATTTGTAGGAAAAGACCACAAACTTCAGATATAGTATCAAACAAAGAAAACCCTTCACACATCCAAGAGAGGCTTGGGTAAAAAAGTCAACAGCAAAGAAGCACTCCACAGAGCAAACAAGTTTTCTAGAAAAAACGATCTGATCAGGAAACATAGGAGAAATGGTGGAAGTGATTCCCAAACAAATCAAAGATGCTTGGGACACATGGAATATTAGGGGAATGATTATCCTCAGTCTCTCGCTTCAGATAATTCTCATTTTCTTTGCCCCCCTCAGAAAACGAACGCCCAACAAATTCCTGATCCTGCTCCTGTGGTCCTCGTATCTCCTGGCAGATTTGTCTGCGAATTTTGCGGTTGCATTGATTGCCAAGAACCAAGGTAAAGACCCTAAACCCGATGATCCTCCTGAAGACAAGAAGCTCGTAGCCTTGTGGGCACCTTTCTTGCTCTTACACCTTGGTGGGCCAGACACCATCACTGCGTTTTCCCTCGAAGACAATGCCCTCTGGAATAGACATTTTCTTGGGCTTGTCTTTCAGGCACTTGCAGGTGTCTATGTGGTTATCCAGTCTCTACCCAATGTGCTTTGGGTGGTAATACTGTTGCTGTTCATTGCTGGGACTTCTAAGTATTTGGAACGGACAATTGCGTTGTACCTTGCTAGTTCAGACAAATACAGGAACTTGATGTTGGATGCATCCAATTCAGCGTTTGACTACACCGAGCAAGCAAATAACCTAGATATGGACTCGATACTTGCTTCTGAGATGTATATGAAGGAGCATCACGGACAAGCGAACTCTCTGAAGCTAAATCATCCAGATAAAGAGTTAACCGACCTTCAGATTCTTCAATTTGCTTTCTTGTTCTTCAATAACTTTACGAGTCTTATGGTCAATAATATATTTAGCTTGGAGATGCGTGATAAGAGCAAGGCCTTCTTCAGCGCATTGCAACTACAGGAAGAAGCTTTGAGCATTATAGAAGCCGAGCTCGAGTTTATCTATGAAGGATTGTACACAAAGGGTGCGGTTCTTCATAGTTCTTTAGGAATCGTGATCAGAGTCATATCAGTGGGATCCCTTGTATTAGCCTTCACTATTTACCACGACAGACACAATAAGATTCAAGAATTTCAGAAAGCCGACATTATAATCACCTACTTGTTGTTCGCTGTTGGAATAGCTCTGGAGTTTATATTTGTGTACATGTTTATGCTTTCTGACGGGACAATAGCCGCCCTCTCAAAGTTTAAGGATGATTCCGACGAGATGTCTTCATTAAAAGACCGCATGCTCGAGTGGATCCTTGGTCTCAAGAGAAAGTGGAAGGGGGAAATTAGTCGTGAGGAGGAGGTGTTTAACACACCATTTCTACGCAGAAAATGGACCGGAAACATCACAATGTTCAACTTCCTTACATACTCCATGAATGCAGATACAGAAAGGATCCACAACCCCAGGGGTAGAACGTGCCAGTATTTATGGAAGATAGCACTTTCCCCTTTCAGGTACGTTTTCTCCATCATGCAGGCTTGGTCAGGTAGCATTGCCATATGGTTTTGTGATCTTCACCAGTATATTATCCATCACGTGATCATTCTACCACCAGGAGAAAATCAAGTTACTCGTACTATTATCAACATCTTCAAGACAATTGTTGAGTTTTGGCTTAGTGTACCTTACTTTCTCGCGTTTCCCGTTACCTGCGTCATTAACTTCCTAGGCATCAGGGATCTGTTCCATGAGATAAGACTACGAAGATCTGTACACCACGAACCCTTGAAAAAAAACCTATGGTTTTTCATATATACAGAGCTGAAAATCAAATCACAGATTCAAGACAGCCAGGAGAGTGCCACAACAAAAGCCTCGGCCAGGAGAGATTGGGCGTCAAGCCATACCCAGATTCAGATAGCAGATCATGAAATGCTGCTACGTTACATAACAGATGTTGATTATGACCACAGTCTTTTGATTTGGCACATAGCCACCGAGCTCTGTTACCAAGAGGAAGATTCCGCCGAAAAAAACTGTGATCAGATGAAGCGAGAGATCAGCAAAATCATCTCAGACTACATGATGTATCTCTTGATTATGCAGCCAAAGCTGATGTCAGATGTATCTGGCATAGGAAATATCAGATTTAGAGACACATTGGCGGAGGCTGATAGATTCTTCACGAAGAAAGGTATCAGAAACAGTAGAGACGTGAATTTAGCTAGCAAGAAAATTCTTTTAGTAGATACCAGCATAGAACCAAGTGATGTCAAAGGAAATCATTGCAAATCGGTGTTATTTGAGGCAAGTTCAGTGGCCAAAGAACTTCTGGAACTGGGGGAGGATTGTGGAAAAGACAAATGGGAGGTACTTAGCAAGGTGTGGTTGGAGTTCCTAATGCACGCAGCATCCCATAGTGACGGTACAACACGTTTAGAGCTTCTTAGCAAAGGTGGGGAGTTTATCAACTTCGTTTGGCTACTAATGGCTCACTTTGGCTTAGGGGATTGATTAGCTCAGTTCAAGAATGGCGATTCAGAGCCACAACTTGAGGTGTGTGTCTCAAAATATGCTTATGTTTAAATATTTTTGTGTGTTTCGACTATGAAATAAGCTGCAAGTCTGCAACCCAATCAAATGCAAAATCCTAATATTGAAGCAAACTCACACTAGCATCTTTCTTAGGTATTGTAAGATTAGCACTATCACGACGATGCAAACAGAAACTCACTACCAAACGAAAAATAAAATTCTCAGATCAAAAAGGCAAATTAGATTCGTGTTACATACCTAATTCGTAGTAGCGTTGTTGTAACCCAGAACGATTGATCAACCTTGGGCCATAACTGGAAACCAAAAACACGAAAACACAATATCTTCGAATCAGAGAAGATCAAAATTCGCCCAATAATCGAGTACAAAAAGAACATTGAGCTCACCTCTTTCGATATTTCCGTCATTTCCTCGCTCTTCCGATAGGAGAATCCTCCTTTGAATGTCCCGGCGAGGAAGATGGTAAACGGAGAACCAACCAACCACTCGTTAAACCTTCGTTAATCTTCTTCGTCGTTTTTCAAAAAGTTCAAAAGTTAATGTTAAGAATTTAATTGGACCGGGATGAAACGGATGCATACCGAACCGGATAAAACCGATATTAAGCAATTGGGCTTACTTTGAGAAAATCAAAGATTCCAAAGGTGAAGAAGAAGAGAGAGAGAACCTTATCCATCTCTCTCCCACTCTAGAGCAGAGAACGGAAGAGAAACACAAAACAAAAAAAAATTCTGATGCTTCTCTCTGTCTAAATATCGTTAAGAGTTTGGCTTCGTGGTTCATGACAGGTTTGACACAATGGCTTCTGTACCATGTTCCTTCAAGCTCTCTGCTCATCCCAGATCTTCCTCCAAGGTAATTTTCTCTCTATATCTTTCAATCTGTCTCTCTGTGTGGAGATCTTTGATGCTTAGTCAACTCGTTTCTTTTCCTCTTTGTATCTATCATTCTTTGGCTTTCAATCTTGGTACTTAAGACTATACTGTAGTCTTGAATTATCCTTATTGAACTGCTTCCATTTGCGCAGCGTGATGGAAACTATAAACAGTCTAGTTTAGTAGAGAGACCTAGAGAAACGAAGAGTCAAATTCCCAAGTCCATTACTTGCATCAACCGCTTGGAGATATCGCGTATTGCGCCACTACACGCAACCATGAATAGCCCAAGAGGCTTTGGACGTCCTCCTAAGAAAACCAAGAAGGCTAAAAAGTCGAAACCCGGAAACCAAAGTGATGATGAAGAGGACGACGACGAAGAAGACGAGGATGATGATGATGATGATTATGAAGATGAACGTGAGAGAGGTGTGATTCCAGAGATAGTGACCAACAGAATGATTAGCAGAATGGGATTCACTGTGGGTTTACCACTCTTCGTTGGTCTTCTCTTCTTCCCTTTCTTTTACTATCTCAAAGTAGGTTTGAAAATTGATATTCCCACATGGGTTCCCTTTATTGTTTCCTTCGTCTTCTTCGGCACTGCATTAGCTGGTGTGAGCTATGGGATCGTGTCGTCGAGCTGGGATCCGTTGAGAGAAGGATCCTTGCTAGGCTGGAACGAAGCTAAGAAGAACTGGCCTGTCTTTTGGCAGTCCTTTTGGAATTCCTCAAGCAAGAAATAGACATATAGCACAATAGCTCTTTGGCCGGCCTTGTCTATAAAGCTTCAAGGGTTTTGAGATTTATTTATTACAGTCTGATGTAAATTTAGCAGAAATGTTTTGGAAAATGTATGTCTCTTTGCATTTCTGTTTACCGACTTTTATGGGTACCAACAGTAATACATCACCCAATCAAAAAAGTAAAGAACCACAAGAAATAGTCCCAAATCGAACTTTATTGCAAACCACAATGTTATTGTCACACGCTCACGTAATTACAAACCATCACACGACCGGAATTAAGAAAAGAAAATAAAAGCAGAACGAACCAGCAACGCTGGAGAAACACGACCATTGTAAAAGAAAAGGAGACACTTCACTGTTTGTTTTTCATGAAATGGAGACGCAGGGATAAACACCAGAGTATATAGATTATAAGACATAGTTTATAAAGTAAAATATTTGCTCAGACGAGGCTTGCTTGAGATTATTGGTTTAGGGGTTATCCGGCGACTTTCCTAGAGTAGGCATTGGTAGTGGGTTGTGTTGGTCTGAGGTACATGTCACGTGTTTCTCCTACCCAACCTGCCTTCATCGAAGGTGGTTTCAGCTGTTGATGCTGTCCAACCACGGACACAGAGTGTCTGCGAGATCCAGTTCCTCCAATAGTCATGTTTGCGAGTTTATCAGCAGCCTCTGATACACTACGAGTGAACCGATTCTTGTTCAATGCTGCTGCTGCATTATCTCCAATTGAATGGATTTGTTTTGTTAGATGAAATAAAACAACCAGTGTGCGTGTTAAAATAAAAAAGAGTGGCCCGAAGGTTTTACTTACGAGGACTCTTTTTCCCAGGTGGTCTGTATTTGGAGTCTCTGACAGAACTTCTCACAGGTTTAGTGTTTCTCGTCCCATCTTGATTAGCCATATCAAGTTTCCGCTGGACACCACTGCCAAAAGCAGCATGCGACTTTGGACTAGCATAGCTATTGAATGGCTTAGCATTGGCGAGCGACACCGGCTGTCTTTTAACTGATTGGTGCTCAAATGATCCTCTTGGCCCGACTAGAACGGAACCATATATAAAATTTAGTTTGCAACAATCTCAAAACAGATTTAATAATCCACACCCTGAAATTTGCAGTCAACAAACTAAGAAATTACCAGGCGGAGGAGTTCTAACAACAGATGGCTTGGGACGAAGAGATGGTGGGGCATAAAAGCAACTCTGCCACAAGAGAACACAGTTAGATCGGGAGATATAACAGTCCTAGCATATCGTCCAATCAAAAACTTTCATGGCATACCTGGAAAAATGGGTGCTGTAGCGCCTCTGCAGCAGTTGGTCTGCTGCATGGATCCCACGAGCAAAGCCGCTGAATGATCAAGTTAAAAGGTGGAGATTAGTGTCTTGCCAATAAAAGAAATACATTCTTGGACTCAAAGAGAAAACCCCTTTAAGAACTGTTATTATACCTCGATAAGATTAACTGCATCTTCGCTAGCAGATGGCATCAAGCTTGAAAGAGGTACACCAGGAATCTGTAAGATGATGACAACCGTTATTCTCTGATACCAAATACCAGCAAGGCTCAAGACACAATTTTTCAAGCTCGAGAATGTACCTGAGGGAATTGATAGTTTATGGTGTTAGCAAGATTAAGTCCTTCCAACCAGGTCTTCTCAGTTGGGCTGCCTATGACACTGCAGATTTTGTAAATTTCATCTGCTTCACTGCAAGGATGATACAACAACATTTTCACTAGTTTATTACATTTAACTTAACAATATTTCTAAGGGATTAGAAAGATACAAATTAATCAACGCAAATTTACCTAGCCCCGGGAAAAATTGGGCGAAGAGACAACAACTCAGCCATAATAGCTCCCATCGCCCACATATCTGAGCAAAAAATCAATTGCCAAATTAATAAGCACTAGATTGCAATGATTTAAGATAATTTTTTTTTTTTGCAATATGGATACTAACCAACTTTTGATGTGTATACATATGACTGTAGGAGTACTTCAGGGGCCCTATACCTATTATTAGAACAGAGACATAAGGGTCAGTAAGGTAGCACTGATATCTAATCAAATAATAAGGTCATTGAACTACAAATTTACAAAAGTGAGGCGAATCTTACCAACGTGTAGAAACATACTCAGTAAAAGGTGGACTCGAATTAACCTCCCGTGCCAACCCAAAATCAGCAATCTTAATGATGTCTTTCGAGACTAATAGATTTTCTGCAATAACACAATATAGATTTTCAGTGACAAACTACTTACGATTGTTAAAAAGACATTTATCAAAATCAAATTGTAAATCTTCAGAGCAGGTGTTTGAGGCTTCGTATCTGGCAACTCAAGGATATCAATTACCTGGCTTAAGATCGCGGTGGAAGTAACCACGCTGATGCATGTAAGAAAGGCCCTGGAAGACTTGAAAGCACCAATTTCTGATATCAGCTTCTGCAAAAAGCTTCTGTCGATCCTTCATCAGCTGGTAAAGATTGCACTCCTGATCAAGTAAGAATGACATACGTTCAGTTCAATGAATAAAAGTGTCAGAAAAATATCAAACTACAAGCAGATAAGAAGTATACCATGTACTCAAAGACAAAGTATAGGATATCATTTTCCCGGATGACTTCCTTCAGCTTCACGATGTTTGGATGATTCATTCTCCTGAGTGACTAATATCACGAATAACTAGTAATAAGTTCCAGTAAACAAACCAAACAAAAAAAAAGAGATTATCTCAACAAAGGCAAATCACTACCTTCACTTCTCTCAAATTAATACATTCGTCCCATGAGTAATACTTCTTTTTCATTTTCTTGATTGCGACCTGCTCATAGAAAACTTCAGTTAGTTGAAAATCAAGCACAGAACATTCTAGAGGAATATATAGCTCCAAAAGAGAGCAACTTACAACTTCACCAGTCTGCTTATTGATAGCTCGCCAAACACTACCAAAAGTTCCATCACCAACCTCTTTAATTAACTTGTATCTATAAATAGAAAAGGCATTTACAAGCAAACTCGTAAGCAAAAAGTCAAGGGGCAAGATGGCAAAGTGATAGATATTAAGAGAAATTTAAGTTACCTATCCATCTTCTTTCCAGTAAAGTAAAATAGGCTCTTTATTTTATGTATGTAAAGAACTTCTGAAAGATTTATATAGCATTAATCTTCCAGTCGTTCGTAGTAAGGACTGAACACCAAGCAGTAAATCAATGATTCTCCAGCTGGGTAGACTGACCGTTATTTACTTTGAACATAAATGGGTTGACCATTAAGGAAAGAGAAAGACAGCAAGAGAAGAGAAAAACACATACTGAGAACTCAAAGACGCAAAGGAACCAAAAAGATAGAATGTGTAGGCTAAAAGGAAGGATCCTATGCACACAACATCTCACTCAGGGGTTCAGATTAAAGGAAACGACACATCTAAACTTGAAAAAGAAAACGAAATAACTTTCTTCAACCGGCGCCCATAAGCACAAGATATGGAAGAGGGGGCTAATAAAGGGGATTCTCTAGAAGATTTTGCAGACTTCAGTCCTGCAATATAACAAAAATGTCAAACATAAAATTATTCCCTGCTAAATTTGAAGATGTGTACAAAATAAATCTTTAGGGCTGGGTTGATATGTTTGAAAATCTTAAACCTTGTCTGCAAGTGTCTTTCTCTGATGATGTCATAGAAGACTTGAGTTTTCATTGTTTACTAATTATCTTTTCCTTTCTGAATTTTCCTTATTTTTTATAGCAGTTTTACAATTTCTCAAATTTCCTTGTTTAAAGGTGAAAAAAAACAACTTGACGAAATCTATAGACAGCTCCAATTGGGATAACCTACCAAAGTATATCACGCACTTAAAGTTCCAATAACGACAACTATCTAAGGAGGAAAGCATTGTGTAAAACAAAAGTCTCAATCAACAGCTCTTCAATAGAAAGCCATACCTGTCTCTCAGAAATATGCCTCACGCCTTCCGTAAAAGATCATAGAAGAAGGTATGACCACTAAGTGCAGTTAACGAAAGAGCCAACAAGGAAATCTGAACGAACAAGAAACCGCCAATCGAGCGCTTCTTGGAATGAGAAAAGCCGATAGTGGTAGCAACTTGGCCAGACGAAAACTTGCTCCATATCTCAAAAGATGCAAATCCACTTATAAAGAAGCCTGATAGAACCTGTAACAAAAAAAAAAAAAAAAATATAATCAATCCAAAGATAAAAAAACACAAGAAACCTGAGAAAACAAAACCATCCAAAAAACCAACCAAACGGAGATAGGCTAACAAATAGACTTAAACTTACATTACATTAGACTCTCATCAATTACCAGTAAAATTCATCATCGTTGATGAAACCTCAAACACCTACCAGCAATAATAATTAAAAAAATGTAGATGAGAGATCAAAGCTCACAACATCTAAACATTACAGATCTGAAAAAGAAAATATCCAATTCGAGGGTATATATATCAATCAATACCTAACGTATTGATTCGAGGATATATATCAATCAATACAAACAGAAATTAATAAATCAATACCTAACGTATCCCTAAAATATCGATTAAATGATCAAACATACATCAAATCCAACTCAAAACAGATCCCCAAACGCACGATTCCACGCATATCAACAGAAAAAAAATCAGATCGAATCTGATCAATCACGAAACCAAAAGAGAACGAGAGGCATGGAGATCTGCGATATATGTACCTCAGAGCCAACGGGCATAACCACCGTCGCAGACGACGGGAAGAGACGGAATCCAGAGCTTCTCTAACCTCTTAACCTCTCAATTTTTTAGGCGATACGAGTCCAACAAATATCAATTCTTCCTCTCTCTCTCTCTTCTTCTTCTCTCTCCCTTCCCTTTTTCTATGTGCGGTTCTCTCGTGATGACCCAAAAAAAAAAAACCCTACAACTTATATTCCCCAAGGCAAAGCAGCTAAAGAAGAAAGAGAATATTTTTCTCGCTTTGGTTCGATCGACCTCATTGATGATATGATCTTCTGGTCGTGTCGCGTTGGAAAAAAACTGCTTTAATCCTCTGTGTCTCACTTTATTATGTTACGGTGTGCTTTTTAATATATAACCGTGGGATTATCACGTGGTGATGTCATTCGTTTAATTTGTAGACCGTGAGATTTAAGTATAAGGATTTTTAACGTATCTTTACGTGGCCGCCTCTTTATTCTTGCCTTCCACGATGTAGCTGATTCATACAGTCCTTATTTTTTTGTCTCTTGACTTTTCTTCGATAGTAGGAGTAGAATTAAATCATGATTCACGAGGGGGTTACTAAATTTGAAAATAAATTACCGAAATTGTTGTTTGTCAATATTTATGTAATCTGTAGTGTTTGTTAAGCGCTAATCATGACGATGAAACACGGGTTTTTGGAATTGTACATTATGTTTCATATCTTAAAAAGATTGCAAGATGCTCAAATCTCTATATATGATAAGGTTCGAATGTATATATATATTTGTGGAGAAATTTAGCAAATAAAGCTACTTATTTACAAGGAACTAGATTAGGACCCGCGGTACACCGCGGTGCAAAATTATTTATAATTAAAATATTAAAATTATAAATTGTATTTGTTGGTTAAATATGTTATACTTATATAATAATTGTTAAATAAAACATATAATACCGCAATATAATTTATTTTTATATAATATTAATTTAAATTTAGTTAGATATGTCTATTCTACGATGTTTTATCTGTGTAACACCAAATAACTGCTATTTTTTAATTTATATAAATATCGATAAAACCCGTCCCGAGATATTTTAACTCACACTATATCATCTTAATTTTTAATATTTATTGTGTATATACGGTATAATATTTCTCATATTTAACTTTTTAAAAGTTTTAAATATTTTTCATATTTAACCTTTTAAAAATCTTTAAAATAAAGAACCGGAATAAACCAAATAAAAGGTTTTAAAGTTTGAATGCCTAATAAATCAAGAGTCTACTCATTTGTATTCAGAATCATTTTGGCAATTGAGAATATCATTAATGTCGTAGTTATTGCAATGTAATTTTCCGGAAATTTTGTCTACAAATTAATTTTCTGGAAATTTTATCTAAATTATTAGCAAATAGTATATTTTTGCTTGTCCTATGAAATTTTGAACATCGTTTTGTTTACAACCTAAATATATGGAGGTCCTTAAATTATGAATTATCAGGAGGCCCATAAAATACTAAGAGGTCCATATAAAATTGCTAGAGGTCAACAGAATTAATTGCATTAGTAGCATTAATTGTTAAAACTTTCCTTATTAGTATTTTTGAGCAAGAACTGCTGCAAAAATACTAGTATAGATGTCATTATCATTAAATTTTAAGTTAGAATTTAAAATCAATATTTTGGGCTAAACAAAAATTTCTAAAATATCTGAATAATCAATCAATGACTAATTACAATATCTAATTAAATTAATTATAATATCTAATTAAATTAATTCTTTACTATCCTTATAACCAAACACAATTAAAAGATTTTGTTTGAAATATAAAATAATTTTTTTTAATTAAAATTACGATTTTCCTACCATTTTTGTTTGATTTATTTAGTTTACTTGTTTTAAATCATCATAAAATACATAAAATTAATGTAACTATATTTTTTTGCATTTTTTGTTATTTGGATTTTGAAAAACATGCATGTCTTACTTAACAAGAAAGAAAAATTATGTTTGGATATATAGCAGGATGAGTTTGTGTATTAATAAAAATTAAAAATTATATCATTAATTGTTAGTAAATCATCAGTTCGTTATTTTGTTAACACCATCGACTTAGAATATTAGGCATATCTAATTGAGTTTATTAAATTAAGATTATGTAAAATAAACAAGCAATACTATGTTATATCACGGGTTATATTCTGAATTTAACAATTTAAACTGGTAAACCTAAATTTTTAAACCAGTAAACCTAAATAATATATACATATAAGGGATATACATTTAAAATTTACAAAACATTAGTCATATATATATATATATAATCTACTAAAAATTTAGTTTTTTATTTTACTTTTAAAAATATAGTTCCGCGGTACATCACAAATTAAAATCAGTTAAGTCATTCAATTTCGATGGAAGAGAATCAAAAATATACCTAATTTGATAGACGGACACGGACTCTTTTCACCTAAAAAGCTCCAATATGCGACGAATGCTTGAGATTGTTGCATTTTTAGAGGGAAAGAAATTCAAGTTGTTTGGATAACAAAAAGGTTTAAAGAACTTCAAAATTTTTCCCTCTGTACAACTTTAACGTGTTCCATAGTTTTGCTAGGGAAAATTGCAAATTTTGAATATTTAAGGAGAGACTGTTTGTTTACTTTTTCAGTTTTTTTTTTTTTTTTACCTCAGTTTTTTTTAATTTTGTTATCTCATTTTCATGGATTAAAATATATTTCATATTTTTTTTATATAAAAATACTGTATGTTTAAGCATATTTTATTGTTCCTGGCTTCCTGCAATCAGATTTAGAATTTGTTTATCATATACGATTTGGAATTTTCCACCTAACAAACACGAATAGATTTACTTTTCAATTATTTTATTTTATGGTCCATCTTAAAGTTTGCTCTCCATCCGTGATCCGTATATATATGACTGTTGGAAAACACTAATATTTTATTTAGCATAAAGGAAACGAAGAGAAAATTTTATAATCGCTAAATCTAAATATGACCACCAACACATTAACGTGTAAAACAATACAAGAAGATCTCAAATCATTATACCTAACATTCGAGAAATCTCGAACATCACCGTTTTAAGTAAAATTTAAACTTACAATTTTAAAAATTAAAAGAAATATATAATTCTCACCAAGCATATACTACTAAAAAGAACATATAACCGAAAATTGATAAATATGCTGGGATAATAAAAATGAATTGGCAGCTTTCAACAGCTTTCTTGGCTTTGAAGCAACACAAAGAACCTATGCTTGTTGTTGTTGAGACTTTGTTCTCAAGAAACCCTCCGGACATCAAGAAAAAAAGCTTAAAGCTTAAGCTTTAGTTTTGTCCTATATTTTTTCATTATTTTGTTTCTGAATTTGCGTTAGATGAATACCACAGCTTCTTCTGGCAAATCAAGACCTTCTCATTCGCTGATTCAGACTCTGTCTGTTCCTTACGGCAACTCCATCTCAGTTCTTTAGCAACTGATGCTATCGTATCTGCAAAGTAGCTCGATTCGCGTATAATCGCATACCCACTAGGACGTAAGATCCTATCCATTTCCAGCATTACATATTTCATATCACACCTGCCCAAAACCAAGCCACTAATTATCAGATCTTGAATGAATGAGTTTTTAAAAGACCTAAGCTGTGAGATCTCTGTTCTATCATTACCTCTGGCTTTCAGATGTAAACAGCCCATCTACGTGAAGAAGATCATAAGTTCTTGGATATGTCGAAAAAGCTTCACACCTATAAACAAAACAACATACCGAATTATGTATGTGACCTCCAAAAGTGTTTGAAAGTAGAAAGATTAGGTTTTGGTGAAGTTACCAGTCATGATATGTTCCGATCAATCCACGATCAAACACAACGGGAAGTGTATTCGCAGCGTAAGAAGAGACAACGTTCATAACCCACAAAGGATCATCGACCAGAGCAGCAGCCAAACCTCCATAAGCAGTGTTCATATCCATCACATTACGAATCTTATCAGTGCCAAGCGAGGGTAACAGCTTCTTGTAATGCTTGGCCCTTGTTTTCCATTTGCTATCATCGTGCTTAAACAGGCCACCATTTCCTCCAGGAACAGCAGACATTCTTTCAGGAGTTGTGTGCAATCTTTCTGGCCACTTGGCAGTAGATCCCAAATCTGTCCTCTTAAGCTTAGGGCTTGGAACCACAACACAAGGGCGTAACGGTGTATACCAAGCAGAATCTGGCTCAAGGCTGTCGTCACATTTTGGTGGGTAAGCATCGGGGTCGTTAGACAACTTGTTGTAGCATAGATTGTCTGAAGATTTTTGCCAGACTGCGATATCGTCTTTCTTGGCATACATTTTGAAGCACATTGAAGACAACAATTCTTGCAGCTTCTCGTAATTTGACCTCTGCTCTTCAATGGTTGTGTCCCAACCTTTCCAACGGTTTTCATAGTTGACTGGTGGCCCAGATAAGACCCAGAAGCCACCAGGTCTTAGGATACGGTGAACCTCCAGAAGATAGACTCCACCTGAGAGAGTAGGAAAGAGACAAAGGTTGTTATAAGAACTTCAGTAAAACAACTTACATTGCAATAAGATTCAACATAGCAATTCGATTGATCAAAGACAGTTAAATTACCAAATTCTGTCCATGGAATAAGGCATCTTGAGCAATGAGCCATATCAAATGAATTTGAAGGGAAAGGAAGACGTTGAGTCGAAATGATGCCAAGAATCGCAGGAATTCCACGTTCTAGAGCAAACTGTACTTGAGCTTCGTGATTATCTCTCGGGGCAAGTGATACCGTGAGGATACCGCGGTCCAACAAATCACCTCCCCAGCTTGCAACCTTGAGAACAGATCAAGACCAAAGGAGTTGAAGAATCCAATATTAGCAAAGTAAAATTTCAGAAATAAATTAACTTACCCCACAACCAGTGTCAATGGCGGTGCGTATAGTTCCATCCTTCATTTCAGGGATCAAATCTTGCATCAAATCGACATATGCACTAACTCCATGTGGAAACATTGTACCTCCACCGGGAAAAATGAACTTTTCACCCTCTTTCCTTAGCCAGTTCTGGTTAGATTTCTGCTTGTTAATCCAATCATATGGCACATTCCTGAAATCAAATCACCAACTTACTTCAATTAACCGAGGACAGGAGAGAGATCTAGAGATGCAAATAATAAAGAGATGCAATTATCAGGTTGAGAAAAAAGGGTCAAACAATTACCTGTACCAACATTCGTCTTTGCTCTTTGGCCATCTTATTGGTGGCTTATACCCATTAGGAGGAGGAACCAGACACTGCTTTCTATCAAACACAGGAGGACAATGTCGCTCCATGAAAGTAAGCCTGTGAGTACCATACTTCTTCCATTTCTGAACAAGCAAAACGACATCAAAAACATTAGCTAAAATGCTTTCGACATTCAAGCACTCACACACACACACCCAAAAATGGTTAAAACTAGAGTGTACCCTTGGATCCGTGCAGGGAGTGTAATCTTGGAAGTCACTGCTACATTCAGAGAAAGAAACTGCAGATTTGACTTGAGGAGAGTCCTCAACATCTAAGGAAGAAGATTCAGCTTTGACAACATCATTAACTTCAACATTGTTCTTCCCACAGTATAAACCACCAAGATAGAAGGAAAGCCCACATAACAGAATCAGTAAAAGAGTCTTGGGCAAGACCCTTGAACCTCCTCTCTCAGCTTTCTCATACTTCTCATCTTTATACTTCATTGTTCCTTTTTTTTTGTACTAAATTACAAAGCCTTGTTTCAGAAGATTAAAACACCTGTAACAACAAATCAACCAATACACATAAAAGCCAAAACATCATCAGATTGGATCAATACATGACTAAGGACAAGAGCAACAAACAAGGTTCTGACAATAATTAAAAAAGGTAAACAAAATGATGGGCCAGTGTTTAACTACTGTATTTGACAAATGAGAATTTTAAAAATATTGAGGAAACAAAGGACGAGATCTGAAAGGAACAAACAAGCAGAGTTGCCGACAAAAAAAGATTGTTGCTTTAATGGATCTCACATGGGTGTTTGGGACCCAAGAATTCGACTCGACTCGACCGCCATAACATGCTCTCTCACACAAACTCGACAGAGAGAAATAAACAATTGAGAATCAATGGGAACAAATACGTACATAATAAATGCAAACACATGAACGAGTTTCTATATAAAGTCTTATTCACTTTCGCATTTAAAAGTCTCTGAAAGAAACAAATCTGTACCAATTAAAAGAACCTTGCAGAGAGAGTCAGAGACAGCTAAAAAGCACAAAAAGGTCGGAAGCAAAAAAAAAAAAAAAAAGTGTAAAAGAAGAAGAATTAGGCATTTAAATCCATTACTTGGCAGATACGGAATCGTCTTTAATCTTTTTTGGTCTTTACACACATAACAACAATTTCACCAAAAAAAAAAAATGTGAAAATGAATCAAAATACAGAAACGAAGAGATTTTTAACGATGAATCTGGAATTATACAGCACTGGACAAAAAAAAATACACACACAAGGCGAGAGCAAAAAACGAAAAGATGAATCTGGATTTCAAAAACTACATTATAACTCAACACAATTGAATCGATTCGTTAATTAATTAAGCTATAATTTGTTCATACGAACAATGACGAAACAGAAACACAGAGCGAAATTACGAAATCCAGATCTGAGTTTTTT
Organism: Camelina hispida; assembly: GCA_023657505.1. Taxonomy (NCBI): domain Eukaryota; kingdom Viridiplantae; phylum Streptophyta; class Magnoliopsida; order Brassicales; family Brassicaceae; genus Camelina; species Camelina hispida. Next base: position 17,354,648 of record CP094635.1, on the reverse strand, counting down.
TACCCAGAATTCGTCGAGCTTCATGAAGAAACACAAAAAAATCGATATGTACGTATATATAATATGAATTGAGAGAGAGACGAAACGAACGTGTAAATTACCCTAGATTGGTCTCGAGTAAAGCGTCCTCTGATTCTGGGTTACGAAAGCGCGATTTCCGATTTTACGATTCGAATAGTCTCCTCGATGTTCGGGGGTGGGGGAATATATTTTTTCCGGTGACCGAGAGAGACTTTTGGATTCTCTGTGACGACCCTTTTTAGAATTGAAATTGAGAAAACAATAGAAATGTGAGGAGAATGAGAGAGAGAGAGATAAGAAGAGAATTGCAGAGAAGCTAACGTTAGCATATATAAGCTTCCTTCCTTCCTTATTGCAAATTGGCTGTAAATTACTGTACATTTTTATTATTTCTTTCTTTTTTCTTCTTTCACACAAAAGAAAAAAAATATATTATAATTTATTATTTTCTTTTGCTTTATTTTTTTCTCTATCTCTCTCTCTCGTTCGTTTTCAATCTTTTTGTGACTATTATTTTCACATAATTTTCACTATACTTTTTTGGTTTTTATTTAATTATTATATTAAATGTTGATTGGAAATAAAGAACAAGATAATAGTCACACACTCACTTGTTGTTTGTTGATAATAATGATTGATGGAATCGTTTTCACTAAGCAAAATATATTTATTATTTTCCAGTATTAAATTTAATACTGAACTAAAGAAAATATACACTCCACTTAAACACAAGTGAGTGTTTATTAGTATGAAATTCTATAATTTGCTAGATCTTCTCTAGGAAAATGGAAATGATTATTATAGATTTTACACAATTCCCCGGAATTATAGGTTTGTTTTTCCAAAAAGTATCAACTTGTTTTTTCCTTTTACTAAAGTCACCAATCGTTTTTTTTTTTTTTTAGGATTCTTCTAATTAAGTTTTATTTCAATTACAAATAAGTAAATCAGAGAAAAAACCAAAAAAAGAGTAAAAATGGAACCCACCACCGACAGAACGATTCACCGTCGGCGTCACGACTTTCTCTTTATATAATTTATCCACCAATCCTCCTCTCCTCCCATGCAGAAATTAAAAAAACCCCACTGGAAATTTCCTATTTCCCTGGAGTGATTTTTTATTTTTGTTTTTGACATTTCATAATACTACTTCTTTCACTGGTTAAAATGATTCATTTTTTAACGGTTCGAGTTTTTTTTTTTTTTTTTTTTTTTGTAATCATTGGCTACTTTTTAATAGATAGCCACACTAAAATAACGATTTAGTTTAAAACTACTAAATTAATCTCTTTTAACACAGAAACCAAAAAAAAACTACTAAAATAATCTCTCTTGTTTTCTCTACCAACCAAAAAAAAAAAAAAATCTCTTGTTTTTATCTAACTAAAATAATCTCATTTACTAAAAGACTTTTTTTTTGTAGGTTTCTACTTCCTCTAGTTAACAAAACCGTTACAAATAAAATAAAAATAGAAGAAGGATTGAATACAAATCGGAACATGGTTTTTTTTTTTTTTTTTTTAATCAAACATCGGAACATGGTTGTGTTTAATTATTATAGTATGAAAATAACACGAAACCATTTGAAGATTCGAAAAAATTCAATTAATTAGTTGAAGTTAGCCGAGTTAGTCGGTGGCTTTGTCACTTGTGATAGATCCACGACTACTACACTGAATTATTATTAAGTGTTGACTAATCGAGAACGCGTTTATATTAATTCCTCCTCCCATACGTATTTCATATAGTACTACTACTGTTTACATATTCCATGTTGTACTGTTAATTATCTTGTTATTTTAGTAAATGGTCGTCGTAAATAGTTTACATACTTCATGTTGTACTGTTAATTATTATTTTAGTAAATGGTCGTCGTAAATAGTGTATCGGGTCTATTATCTAAGATATTGGATGGCAAATTTTATTACAATTAGCACTCCTAAAAACTTCATTTCTGTAAATCTGCAATCCGAATCTATCTTACATTTTGTAGCATTCTTTATAATTCTTAGATGATTTAGCTGAATGAATACACAATTATAAATTAATCTCATAATTAATTATCAAATAATTTTGTTGTATTGTGCGTTAAGAACCATATACTTTTGAATAAGTCTAAGTTGGAAACTCACCTTCCCCCATGTGGAATCTGTTAATGGTGCATCATCTTCCCCATGTGTCATTTAGGTCTTTTTACACCACAATACTATTTTATTTTCATTTTAAATAATATGAAAAGTTAAAAAAGTAGCAACTTATTGAGTCAAAATCAATTCAATAATAATTTATTTCTGTGTTTGGCTGAATTACATAATGGCTACCAAAGGCAATGAATTCCAGAAATGAAAAAAAAAAAAAACAAATGTGCATAAAGATATTATTTCATAGCATCATATTAACATATATTTTTTTTTATCATCCAAAATGTTACGATAAACTTGATGACCAGTCTTTTTTTTTTTTTTTTTTTAACAAATACAAGATTGATCAAACAAGCCAAGGGAAATTGTTAACATAGGTAACTAAGTGCGGTGTTGAACATTTCAAATTGTCCGCTTTACCATTTCGATAGCGAGAACATATTTTAATGAGAATGAAGCAAACTCCTCCTTGTCCGCCTGAATATCCTCCAGTATAGGCGTAAACGCCACTCTGTGGGACACCATCTTCACCAAATCTAAGTAAGAAAAATGACAATTGGTTATCTGCCCCAATCATACAACGCATTGCCCAAATGAGGGCTTCCAGCTCCGCATGAAGAGGTGATAGACTACGCCGATGATTCGCTGCACCCATAGTAGGGCCTTCTCCGAAAGGTGAAATGCAAAACCATTCTCGACCATCATACCGATCCGTTTTTTTCCAAGAACCATCTATATAACACATATGAGACGACATAGATGTATGAGCCTCGATCCGTCCTCCCCTAAAAATTGACGCGGGTCAGAATCCAAGTCGGATAACCGGTCCTCCCCTTGAGCCAAAAGCCAGGCTTTTGCTTCGTCTTCTGCAATACGCAAGAGCGCGAGAGAATTGGAATCCAAATTACCAAAGAGTTTATCATTACGGGCCTTCCAAATATACCATAGAATCCAGGGAAACACCTCTTGGTTAGGAACCGTAGGGCATCGTGACAAAAGGAAATCCATGTTTGGGATGACCAATCATTATCGAAATTTTGTCATGAAATTACTACTAGAGGCTAGTAGCTCAAGATATATTAAGCTATGTCCTAAGTCTTAATCCAATTTCTTCACCAAAATGGTTAACCTGTTTCATAATCAGGTACTTGATTCTAACAAGTAGAGCATAAGTAGTTGAAGTAACAGATGGATGACTTTGCACAGTCGAATAACGGATGCCAAGTATCGTAGAAAACAATTCTAAACCTTATATAAAAACATCAACAGTTTAATACAATTCGTAGCATACTAATTTCTAGTCACATGTAAAAATTAATATGCTACATGTGACTAGTAATGTTATTTAGATCTATACTTAAGTTATTATCAAGTATCCACTGTTACATTACTGTATAATATGATAGTCTATATCCTTTATGTGGTAAAGTAAGTTAAAAGTTTTTTGAATTTTTAGGGTCTTCTTCTTTTCGTAAAGCTAAGGTTTTTTTTTTTTCCCTTTTCTGGACAGTACAGAAAAGATCACTGAAGCAGAGTACGCAAAATATGAAAACTGATGAGCAATGAGCATGATCAAACTCCCAAACCTTAGTTGGGAAAGATGGTTCCTTTGCTGAAAGTTGTAGATCATATGAGTTCAAAATCAAACACTTAATGGCGCATATACTTCTCAGTGTAACATTTTTTAGTAATTTAGAAGTATAAGAAATCGTACTTCTCTTCTGTTTCACTGTTCCCAACTCATAGTCTCATTCTTAGCTGAGAAACTTAAATAAGATATCACAAAAACGAGTTTGTTGATTTCATAAACCAAACATAAAAAAGTGAACCTGATATGCATAAATAACCTAAAAAGGCTTCAGAAACGCTCCGCATTAGTTCATAAGACCAAAACCAAAAGTGTACAACAAAAGTGAGAGCATCAAATGATGATTGTGAATCTCAGTAGCTTCCAACATATTGCCTAGGTGGTCCTCCTCCATAACTCCCAGACGTGCCTCTGTACTGCCCTTGTGGTTCGTTAACGCTCGGACAGTTTGCAGAAACATGACCACTGTTTCCACATACATTGCAGCTAGTAGCACCACCACCATGAGGCCCAGAGCCACTACTACTATACTGATTTCCATGTTGACGCGGTTGATGTGCGTGTAAACCGAAATCCCTTCTTTCAACTGATGAGGGATCTCTGGTTCCTGCGCTTCCATTACTAGTGTTAACTGCCTCAGCGCTGTGATGGGATCCTTCCGGCTTTATGGGGAGAGAACTTGCATCTCTGTTCCTGAGTTTATT